>OY744545.1:20678446-20860946 GCA_963556195.1 Sepiola atlantica | reverse complement strand
GAATCATCCCAGGTATTACATCCTCCTCTGGAGAGGGGGGGGGGGGAGTAATGTATTATCTGTTTTGTTGTCATGAAATCATCTTCCCAGGAACTACATTCTCCTTATTTTTGTGTGTGTGTGCGTGGGGTTAATGTACTATCTGTTCTGTTGTCATGATATCATACTCGTAGGCATTACCTTCTCCTTTTATGTGGGATACTCCAGATATTATGTCCTCTTTTTTGGAGTGGGTAATGTAGTATCTGTTCTGTTATGATATCATCCTACCAAGCATTACCGCCTCTTTTGGGGGGAGGGTCAGTGTAGAATATGTTCGTTCATCATGATACCATCCCCCAAGCATTACCACCTCATTATTTTTGGGGGAGATGAATCATCCCAGCCTTGGGGGGGGGGGGAAGGTGTAGTATATTTTTATTTGTCATGAAACATTCCTTCCATACATTACTGTCTCTTTGGGAGAGGGGGGGGGGCAGTATAGTATATGTTCGTTCCTCATGATACAATCCGCCCAGGATTACTATTTCTTTTGGGTGGGAGGGAGGGGTAATGTAGTATCTGTTCTGTTGACATGATATCACCTTCCCAGACATTAACTTCTCCTTTTTTGAGAGGTGCGGGTAGTGTACTATATATTTGTTCATCATGATACCATCCTCTCAGTAATTATTTCCTCCTTTAGGGATCAGTGTAGTATACCATCCTTTCAGGCTAGCAAAAATGAGTGAATATTTACTAGTCTTCTATTATATAAAGGGCAGTTTTCTGTGTGCGTGTATGCCTGTGTGTATGTCCAGCTAAAAGTAAAAAACTACAAAACAAACACCCACAAAGTTGGTATTTTCTTGATCGGCGGAAGGGGGAAAGAGAGAAAGATAGAGAGACGGATTGAGAGAGGTAGAAGTTTTTATATAAAGATGTTACACACACTTTTCAACCTCTTCTATTTTTTTTTTTTATGGTCCAGGCAACGGTGGGTAGCTCTTCTAGTATATATATATATATATATATATATATATATATATATCTAATATATAAAGTAGAGACGTTTTTTCCCTTCTCGGAGAATAGGAAAATAACCACATGCATCACGCGCTACTGAACTCACAATTACATTGCACTTATTCACTCGAGCGTGTTTTAGTATATCTCTCATTCTTCTTTCCAAACTAACACTGAATATTATATTCGGCCCGGCCGCCACGACTCTCCGAAATACCAACTCCATATAGGTGGTAGTAAAAACTTTTCTCCCTAACAATTCTGTACTGTGACTACACTCATCGACACCGGGAACTAATAAACACAGTATAATTTTCATAAAGCACCCATTGTTATTTCGTATTTGTCTGGCATTATTTTACTACATAATATTAAGCAATACGCAAAAACTTAACAACCGCTCCCTTACACTCCGATGATTATTCGCGAATATCAGATTACGTTCTATCTAATTCTACCTTCTACATTTAAATTCATTCCGAAATTAAGCGAATGAAATTAACGAACACAGTTCCTGCAACATTTAATGATTCAACATGGCGGATAACATTTCTTGATCGAATCGACTTCCTATTTAATTCATTAAGCACTAAGATACTGGTAGACGCGGATACATTTACATTTTCAAAAACACACCTTAAACACGCATATTATCGAAAAATTGCCCAAATGAATTTACTTCATCAAAAAATGACCATGTCATTGTTGAAGTTTCCATTTGGTCGGCAGAATGTAAATGTTGACGTAACAGGCATGTCAATAAACAAGCATAGCGTTATTCGCCTATTTTCACATGTACTTTTTAATTCGTAACCGTGGCGCATTGGGTAAGAAGGGAGGTTTAGTGATCGTCAGTTTCGGCGTTCGATCCCATTCTACTCTGCATCTTTTTTCTTTTTTTTTAAATTTAAAACATTCGCCAACACGGTATAGGGAGTGGGGTGGAGAAAGGACTATAGGCCGTTTTTTTTTTTTATTATTCGACGTCATGCAATAGGTACTAATCTTTCCTGTGCAACGCCGGGCGACGGGTTCCGCTAGTATATATATATAGCAAAGATATCTCTGCATGTGTCAATGAATCAAAGTAATATACCTCCCCTCAATTTTTTTTAAGTATCTCAGATTTGCATGAAATTTAAACAATAGATATTTGAAACCAATTAAAAAAAGATTCCCAAAATATCAAAATCATTTGAGTGTATTAAGGCGGCATAAAGGAGCATGAGGTTCTTTACTTTTTAAAGTTTATATGTTTGTATGGGGTAAACTAATTAATCGATCATTATAAAATTTTGAAAATAGCATCCAGGCATAACAGTTGGAAATGTGCATTATATTTAGTTTCATTTAGTTTTTACCATTAGAGATTATGAATAACCACAAGACGATCAGAAACACAGCAACGGCAGTGACGATGAGACGATAAGAAACCATGCGGCGGCGGTAACAGCAAAGCGACAAAGAGTTTACTCCTGCAGAACAGTCAGCAATGAAGAAGAAAGAGAAAAACGAAGAGAAATAAGGTATTTCATGCACTATAGTCATCAGAACATTTGAAGTTGTCGCACCATGATAAAAAAGAAGACGAGAAACTAGCGATTTAAGTTATGTCACATACACACAGTTATAATGAACATGTGGGGTTGTCGCTGGAAGATTAAAAAAAAGAAGTAGAGTCATTCTACTACAAATGTATGTGAAAAGTGTGTGAAAGTTAATGAGTGCAAATAGTGTATATAAAGAATTTTTAAGTTTAAAACGTTACAGGTTCAAATCCTGTCTGAATCTCATTTTTTTTATATGAACATTGAAAAACCCAAAGAAAAAAAAAAATGAATACAGACAGGATTTGAACCTGTGAGGAATTGCTTGGGGCCAGCATCGTTTTTACCAGCGATACTGGTTAGAGAAGGCCGAAATAGTGACAAAGTGAATTACTCAATATAAATATAAAAAGCCAATAGTATGTCTGCAAATGGGGAAGAAGATTCACGTAGTCACTAAACACAGGTATCCTTTAAAAAGCAATGTTGATTCTAAAAATATACTGTCATATATATATATATATATATATATTACACAAACATAAAACAAAGTAATGTATCTTAATGTTTAAGAAAAGACAACAGCAAGACAAAAGTATGTCTATAAGAAACAGACATACACAAAAGAAAGAGTAATAAATAAACAAGGTAGTGACAATAAGAACAGGTTGATAGCACAATCAAAACATAGCCTAGATAGGATTAACATTGCCAACGACATTAACGACAGTGATATAGACAAACATACAGAACAAAACAAGTGAACGAGACAGGCAAATAGTTTTGTGCTTCGGCAAACACTGCATACCCAACAAATCAAATCAATATAATTAAATAGCAGAATAAAATACAAATAAAGTCAAACTTGAAGAACTTTACAACTTGTTGGATTAAAACGTATTTTATGTTATACTGATTTGTGTCTGTCTTGTCTCAGAGAGGCTGTTAGTTTGGAAAAAAAACATTTATAATTAGTTTCAGGGGCTGCTTCATAAATAGTACATCTTGGAAATATATACATAAGTAAACAAAAGAATATATTTCTAACAATATGTTATGTATAATGCTGTTTATTTTTTTGCTTTTTTGGTGGACACTCATGTTTTTGTAGGTAATAGAGCAATGAAAAGATTAATTTATCTACAGAGCTGGAAACATAGAAAATTCAGAAAGAGAAAAATGAATTTGCTCTCTCACAAGAAGTTGCCTTTAGCTGGTGTTAAATTCACCAATGGACTAATGGCCACAGTATCGCTGCAACACACATGGCCACAGTGTATTGCAATACACATGGTCCATACCAAGATCAAACAATTTTTCAAGTAAAATTTTATAAGAAATCCAATGGTGTTATTAATTTTGTATTCTAAGGTGTTACAATAATACTGTGGGATTTGTGTTTGTGTCAGACATCCATAAATAACAAAGACACTGTGTTTTTTTTATTTATAACTTGATAATTGAACATTATAGAAAGTAAGAATTAAGGGTAAACATTGTAATATGGGAGTCAGGGCAGGAGTACACAGGGTTCCTCATTCCCAGACAATACGGAAGATACCTGCTAGTATAATATAAAAATAATCTGAATTATAAAAACATAATTGAAATTGATTTCCAGCAAATTAGTCGGTTTTTCCAGATTTCAAATTAACTAATGCCATCAGGAATCTGGTTTTTGATTTATTTATTAGAAATAAATGTGCCATAATGAATAGCGATATTCAATTGAACAATGAGGAGAGAAATTTATTCTTGGACAAATTATCCACAATTAACCAAACATCGAAACATTCTTTTAATTACAGCCAATTAAACGAATCATACAACCTTTCAGTCAATCCAAATAAAAACAAATATCCGTAAAAGATAATTAAAAAATATTACATTTGAATCAAAGTAGAAATCAGAAAGAAAAAGAAACTATAACATCGCCATTACATAGGATGAATAAAATAAGAAAAATACAGTTTAAAATTTTTGTCTATATTATTCAAATGATAAAACTGAAATGTAATACCAAATCTTATGCCCAAAGTTTGTCAAATTTATAAACTAAAATCTTACAAGTCAGTTCATTGTAGCTCAATCAATAATTGCAATGAGAATTATTGATGGCAACCTTTTTAAATAGAATAAAATTGCTGCAATTGTTATTTCGCCAAAACAATTTTGTGTGCTTTTTGGCATTGCTAAAAGATTGCTATACATAGAAATGTTAATGTATGAAAACCTAGGAATGAATTAAAAGGCACTTTTTCACAATTTTACTTTTATGTTCTTAGTTGATTCATTTTAGGTTAACATGTAGCATTTTCTAAAAGTAAAAAAAAGATTAATCATTCTTCTAATTGTTTATTTTTGTTATTTGAAAATTTTTTTTTAGAAAGTGCAGTGTTAAAAAAGAGCGCTAACTTTGGCCATAATTGGCGATGGGAAAGGAGGTGTGTTTCTCGTTGAAGTTTGCTTTCCCAGGAAAAGCTTTTCTACGTTCATTTTATGACATCATTAATATAGAACGTTAAACAACAATACTTACTACCAAATTAAATACTTACTACCAAATTAAATACAATCAAATTTTAAAAGAAATGAAAAATGAATATGAAAGAAAAAAATATGAAAAATATGAAAGAAAAAAATATGGAAAATATGCATTTTCTGAACACATAAGAAGAAGCAACTAGATTGCTTGACGATGATGAAAATGAAAACATGCCTTTCATTAACCTCAACATTAACTCTGTCTGGGTGGTGAGGGAGACTGTAAATTCAGCTTTACCTAATTCAGGGGTAATGATAATGCTGGGAACATGCTTGAGATTCTAAATTTGTCTTTTCCTCATTAACAGACGAGGCAGTGGGATTTATTTCAATTAACATTTTTGGTGCTTTAACTTAAAAAATAGAATTATTTCTATTCATTACTAAATACATGCCACAAATTAGTTTTTGAAATTTAAAATAAAAAATAATTTGAGTTACAGCTCTTTTCATGTTAGCTACCCTACTTCCTCTGTTTATGTTAAATTGTAATAGAAAAATTACCCCCCACCTTTTTCTAAAAAACTAAAATTTATTTTAAAGGTTAAGAGTTTAAATGACTAAAAGGACTTTTTTTTTAGAGAAAAGAACATCAATTTTCAGCTTTTCTAAGGTACCATTGAAATAATGTTATGTTTTTAAATGCAAATTTTCAATGAACTAATTACAAACCAATTATCAGCCTCTATTAAAATGTTTTAGGACTACTAAACTACGAAAAGAGAAAACATTAAACTTTCCTATAATTAGAAAAGAAACATTCAAAATCAAAAGTAATGAATATTTTTCTTTTACAGTCAAATGTTCAGAAACTTTAGTTAATCACTGAGATGTACATAAAATTTTAAGATTTAAATAAAGTATCTATACTTTTTAATTCAAATCTTGGGAGGTGACGGTGGTTAAGTGGATATCAACACGGACTGAAGACCTGGGTGTTCCAAGTCCGAATCTAGTCGGTTCCACAGTACCACTGTCACTTAGGGATGTTGGCAACCTTCTCGTGGTCCTTCCCGTAAGTACCCGATGTCTTTCCAGAAAGATTTCTTACTAGTAAAACATCAGGGAAACTAATGCCAACACCAGAATTATCTGATTCACACGAAAGAAGAATTCAAATCTTTATCTTAATCCATCCGATATTAGTAACCCAATTTTTTACAGTTTTGTTAACTTGACTTCTTATATGTAAAGTAAAGTTGATTTCCCCTATTTCTTTGACTTAAATTGTTTTAATAAAAAAAGGTAGACAAAAATATCTGTTTCACAATTCAGATATGGCAAATATTTGTCCATTTTGTTAAAACATTTTTAGTTTCAATCGATTTCATCAATTTTAATATTTAATCCTGACCAATATTTTTTTAGTAATAAATAAAGGAAGAGGAGGAAGTTTTCACTCTCTAATTAAGATCTACCATCTCCATAGACACTGGTGAAAAAAAAATTAAGACAAATCTTTAAAGATTCACCAGTGAAAAGAGGGAAACCATGATTTGTCCTTTTCACTTTCTTTCTCTCCTTTTTTTCATTGTCTTTTGTGAAATCCAATGGTGTTGGTGTGAATGAAGACAAAGAATGACGCCTGTTCTGGTTTTAACATCCGATTGTGAGAGAGAATTGATTTGGTGGCTCAGTCGGTCAGCACACCATACTTAGAGGCAGCAGTTATGAGTTCGAACCTCACCCGGCATGGGGGGGGGGGGGGGGGCAGAAGTATTTTCACTCTGGTTTTGGTCTTAAAATGAGTTAAAACATTTCAAATTACAATATTACTGATCATTTTGTTTAACTTTTTTCTGCAATGTTGGGTAGCCCTGTTATAAATAAAAATCCATAAAAAATGATTCAAATATTTAACTTTCTGTAAGAATAAGTTTTTCTTACATCTGTTTTCTTGAAAATAAAATAATGTGAAAAAATAAAAGTCTGTGAAAGTCATGAACCTAGCAAGTAGACATTCATAAAATTAAACAATCATAAAACTAAACAATCATAAAATTAAGCAATCTGATAACTCCCAGCAATCAATAATTCAGATGTTCAACCCAATAAACATTTATTTATTAATATCACACTTTGATAATTATCGATGGCTCAAATAACTTTTTTCACAATCTCTTCTAAAAATTTGTTGTAATGTAGTTTAACCAGTTGTTAGATACAATAGACCATTCTGCCTTTATATTAATCCTAAACAGACTATACGGTTGTAATTCTATCCTAAGAACAAATAAGAAATCTGTACTCAGCAGAAACTAAACTAACAATGGTAATGGTGTCATAGTCTTAGAATATAACATGTAAATTTGAATAAATGATGCTAAGACATACATCCTGTTAGAGAGAAAAAAAAACAGTTGAGAAGCCCACAGAAGAATGAACGAAGAGAAAAAGAAGAGTACGAAAAGGAACAAGTCAAAACGACTAGGATAACAGAAGATTGAAAGCATAAATATATACCATTTTTACCACTGGTTTAGTATTATAAGACTGGGTAAGAATTCAAAAGAGCTGGAGAAACATACAAAATAATAGGTTTATAGTGCGGAGTCTTTGTTTGAATTTATGTGAGAGAAATCTTGTTCTTAAGGAGAACAGAGTTGTGACTTTCATAAGAAATATTTTCACTATAATAAAATCATCTTCACTATAATAAAATCAACTTTATTTAACAGGAACATAGGAATACAAGACAAGTTTACTCGGCAGACTTAGGTTAAAGACAGAATATTGAGCTCTGGAGTTCCATCTCATCTTGCCGTTTTCTGGCAAAGAACGAGAACATCTTAGCATCTTATCTCGATGGTGTCTCACTCAGGAACTGATTTGTCTCTAACCGCCAATGAGGTGGGCGGAAACAGATGTTTGCTAAAAGTGTTGCACATGTGCAGAAGTGTTCGAATTGCCCAGTGTATTTCTACGTAAGTCTTGACATGCCCGTTTTCGCCAAGTAAACTACAACTAAACATGACACAAGAGATTACGTGTACAAAAGAAATAGATTTTCGTCATGTAACTGCTATAGGTTATTGAGGACTTCTCTAAGGAAAAAATTGATGATTTTCATGCATTAAAAGTTTATAGGGAATTATAGTTAAATTAGCTGATTACTCTTGTGTCTACTTTTGTAAACTGCTGGTGTTTGCCTGGAATTAGTTTTTTGCAAATATGTCATCGATCAAGAAAAAAAAATAGAAGAAATGTTGCTAATCTCTCTGACCCAAACAATTCAGTCAAACGGTATCAAATCTTGTTAACTTTTTAACCAATTCCATCAAATTATTTGACAGAGTTTCTAGAAGAGGAGTGCTGCTAAACTATTCAGTCTACTATTTGCCAAATACACTTCCAACGATGCTGATAGATTTTTAATGGAGACAGTCATTGGGATGCACCAGTCATGATTTTAGTGAGTCCCCAGGAAATTGAGTGCATCCTAAGTAAAGTTTCTTAATATATTGCAGTGTTTAAGTGCACGCCACTATATTAAATTTCGTTTTTTTTATCGTCTTAACAAAACTATTTTAAATCATCTCAAATTACTTAAATCGACAGAAAAGTTTGTTTTTAATCAATTTTCTCACCATATATTTTTTTATGGCTCGGAAATCACTCATTAAAGATTAGAATACTTCATTCTTTTTGATGTGTATGCATCAGGTGTGCAGGATGCATGCACTCACAAAGCAGCATCTCTGCACTTCTATTTAGTACTAACATTTAAGAAGCATTTGTAGTTTATAAATAAATTATATTTATTGTAAATACATATAATTAGGCACAGAACCAGGGGGGGGGGGGCAGAGTGGTTTGTTGGTCTTTTACTTCGTAATTTTTTCTTTTAACCAACTTGCCTCGTCTCAACTCTGAGTGGAATCGAGTTAGTCATTTGTTGTACGCTTCCTTTCACAATACGTTAAGATCCGTATCCTGTATTCGTGATAAGCTTCCAATCTTCAGAGGTTATTATATCTTCTTCTGTTCACAAATCGTTTTATGTTATGTATCCCATCCTGTTTGCTTGTCCCTATCCACCGACCTCCTCAATGTGGGACACACCATGAAACTACAAGGATGCCGAATACTACTTCATGGTCAAAAATCAGCCAACAATAAGTGTTACATAGATAAATTTCGACCGAGAAAACAGCAATTATTCCCCCTTTGTCAGAAACATCGCTCATGGAATGTGAGGACTAAAGGACAAAATAAGGTAAGCAAGAGTTACTGCTGAAAGTAAACCCAAGGTCCACTTTCTACTCTCTTATGTTGATATAAAATTTAACACACATGAAAAGAATACGATGTGGTAACATTTTTTTTTTATTATATATAATAAGTGATTTAACTGTAAGTTAATTTTAATTGTTTACATTTAAAGTTTCTAGTGTGGCTTGATAGTATGATGCACTTTCATTCGGATCAAGTGATCCATGATCCGATGGAATATGGATTTATTATATCTTTAGAATACTCTACTCTTCTAGTCTAAAACTAATCATTTTTGTCATTTATGTTTATATAGAAATAAGAGAATATGCGTCCCAGAGTGAGGAAAATTAATTCCTAAAAAAAAAAACGGTTTTGCACCACTTTTATGTCTGCTTATGAAGATTAAAATCAAGATATAATGATGCTAAACCTTATGTCTAGAATCCTTATTCCAAATTGTATCAAAAACTATTATATGATTATGATTCTACAAAATGTCTAAAATTTAAGGCTTAAGCTTAAGGGGTCTTAAGAAAAACTTGAAATTCAAGGAATCTTGCTTAGTTGGTGTCTAAGACCTATTGATCGAATTTAATGCAAATCTGAAATAACTGATTTTCAAAAAGTATGCCCCTTTAAAATACCCCAAAGAAACTGAAATTTGTGTAATATTTATTAATTTATGTCTTATACCTAATGTTAAAATTTCACAAAAATCAAAGGTATCTGAATTTTCACAAAGATCTTCCACCTCCTTTTACCCCTTTGCATAAAATTAAATTAAACTAAATATAGCCCACATTAGCCACCTTTATGCCTAGCACTAGCAGCTGTGTTCCCAAATTCATAATGATTGGTTAATTAGTTTAGGAGTGAATCCTAGACATAGAAATATATAAACATATGCACATACCTAAATTTATATAGAGATATAACCATATAAGAAAAATCAGTTTTCCTCTCTTGATAATTAAGTAATAATGTACCGTCTCTGGGTGTGTGTACATTTTGGGAAAACACGTCCATATCACTGACAATCAGCTAAACGCCTTTTGGTAATCAAAACTCTGAAGCAATGTTGGTTTCATGGACAAGCTTAATGCTCACCAGAAAAGACTAAAACTGAAAAGGAACAAAACAATTTCAAAAATATGTAATATGGTATTATGGAATGGTAGCATACTATATCTGCTCCAGGATTCCTTCAGTAACAGATGGTTGAGACATAGATAGGTAGGTTCCTTTTCTTCCTTCATTTTTTTCCTTTCAATTTTTCTTCGCTTATATTCTTTCAGTTTAAAATAACAAGCCTAAATGTAAATTTGCGAGTACATCCTAAATTTTATTTAAAACATATTTACATTTTTTAAACTTTAAAATAACGGGTTCAAACGTAATTTTGCGATAACGTTCTATATATTTACAAATAATATTTTGTTCCACATATAAACATCATATACTCCTAGGTACGGCCAGGTCGAGTCAGCTAGTATTCAGAATATCGAAAATTCTTGGCTACACTCCAAAAGATTTCTGAGAGAAACAGGCACTCATAGAACTTCTCATAGAACAATACTTGTGAATATTTATCCCTAAAAGAATATAATTAATGAAATTAACATTTATAAATGCGTTTCTTTTTTTTTTTATTTATTTTAAAAGAAAAAAAAATGTCCGGGTTGGAAATGCAAAAAATTAAAAAAATTTTTTTTAACCCATCAATCTTCATTTTAGAAAATTATTGGGATTCAATTACATCTACCTTTTCTGTCTCTTTGATTTAAGACTTTCTTCCTTTCTTTTTTTCTTAAGTAGAGGAGGAAAAGTTTACAAGTGGTGCTGAGGCTACAGCCATTACTTCATGAACGACAATCTATAAATTTTTGTTAAAAGCAACTTTTAATTTTGGTCATTTTTGACAAATATATTTTTCTTTTTCTATTAGACAAAACCCTTCCAATAGGTGGAAATAAATAAATAAAAGAAGGTAAATGTCAGAGAATGAATAAAGGTTGATGAATAGGAGATTCGTGTTGGAAACTGATGAGTGTAGCCAATGAAGAGGCTATTGAAGTTGTCCAACATAGAAAAATAGATATAGGATAAGAACTAGATAAACGTTGTTTTTTAAGAATTCCTGTGTTTTGAAGAGACAGATTCTGTATTATATAAACAGATAATAATTTTTTTTTAAATCCAGAGAAATATGAATCATAGATTGGATATGAATCTGTGCATACTTGAAATCCCTTATTTACTTAATTCACTAATCTTTTTTTCAGATGTGGATGAAATATGAAATAATTTGCATAAACATAAACCAAATAAAGTGTAGAACGTCTGTTAACACATGAGATGATTGCATTGTGAGGTGTTGCAACAATCATAAAAGCTAATTGTATTGTGAGGTGTTGCAAATAAAACAAGCTAATTCTATCGTAGGTGTTGCTGATCATGAAAGCTAATTGTATTGTTAGATGTTGCTGATCAAAAAGGCTAATTGTCTCATGAGATGTTGCTGATATAAAGGGGCTAATAGCATTGTGAGACGTTGCTGATCAAAAAAGCCTATTGTCTAATGAGATGTTGCTGATCATGAAGGATAATTCCCTTGTGGATTGTTGCTGATCAAAAAAGCCAATTGTATTGTGAGGTGTTGCTGATCAAAAAAGCTAACTGCATTGTGAGGTGTTGCTGATCAAATAGGCTCATTGTATTGTGAGGTGTTGCTGATCAAAAAAGCTAATTTTACTATGAGGTGTTGCTGATAAAAAAAGGTAATTGCATTGAAAGGTGTTGCTGATCAGAAACGCTAATTATATTGTTAGGTGTTGCTGATCATGTAGGCTAATTGTATATTGAGGTGTTTCTGATCATAAATACTAATTGTATTTTATTTACATCTTCTCCAAGATGCTTGACACAAGCTAAGGTTTGTGTTTTTTATGAAAGTTTTTCTGTGGAATAAACTGAATTCAAACTCGGCACACCCAGGTTCTCAGCTCGCGTCGTTAACCACTTAATTGTATTGTGAGGTGTTTCTGATCATTAAAGCTAATTGAATTCTGAGGTGTTACTGATCATTAAGGCTAATTGAATTCTGAGGTATTGCTGATCATTAAGGCTAATTGTATGGTGAATTGTTGCTGATCATTAAGGCTAATTGTATTGTGAGGTGTTGCTAATCATGAAAGCTAATTGTATTGTTAGGTGTTGCTGATCATAAAGGCTAATTGTATTGTAACGTGTTGCTGATCATGAAAGCTGATTGTATTGTGAGGGGTTGCTGATCAGAAAGGCTAATTGTATTGTGATGTTTTCCTGATCAGTATAGATAATAGCATTGTGCAGTGTTGCTAATAAAAATTCTAATTGTATAATGTTTTGCTGATCATGAACGCTAATTAAATTCTGGAGGGTTGCGTATCAAATAGGCTAATTGTATTGTGAGGTATTGCTAATCATAAAGGCTAATTGTATTGTTAAGTTTTGCTTATTATAAAGGCTCATTGTATTGTGAGGTGTTGCTGATCATAAAGTCTAATTGTATTGTGAGGTGTTACTGATCATAAAGGCTAATTGTATGGTGAATTGTTGCTGATCATGAAGGCTAATTCTATTGTGAGGTGTTGCTGATCATAAAGGCTAATTGTATTTTGAAGTATTGCTGATCAGAAAGGCTAATTGCATTCTCGAGGGTTGTTTATCTAAAAGACTAATTTTATTGTGAGGTGTTGCTGATCATTAATGCTAATTGAATTCTGAGGTATTGCTGATCATTTAGGCTAATTGTATTGCTAGGTGTTGCTGATCAAAAAAGCCTGATTGTATTTTGAAGTATTGCTGATCAGAAAGGTCAATTGTATTGTGATGTTTTCCTGATCAGTATAGATAATAGCATTGTGCAGTGTTGCTAATAAAAATTCTAATTGTATAATGTTTTGCTGATCATAAAAGCTTATTGCATTCTGGAGGGTAGCGTATCAAATAGACTAATTGTATTGTAAGGTATTGCTGATCATTAATGCTAATTGAATTCTGAGGTGTTGCTGATCATTAAAGCTAATTGTTTTGTAGTGTGTTGCTGATCATGAAGGCTAATTGTATTGTTAGTTGTTGCTGATCATAAAGGCTAATTGTATCGTGAGGTGTTGCTGATCATCAAGGCTAATTGTATGGTGAAGTATTGCTGATCAGAAAGGCTAATTGTATTTTGAAGTATTGCTAATCAGAAAGGCACATTGTATTGTGATGTTTTCCTGATCAGTATAGATAATAGCATTGTGCAGTGTTGCTAATAAAAATGCTAATTGTATAATGTTTTGTTATCATTCTGGAGGGTTGCGTATCAAATAGGCTAATTGTATTGTGAGGTGTTGCTGATCATGAAGGCTAATTGTGTTGTTAGGTGTTGCTTATCATGAAGGCTAATTGTATTGTGATGTGTTGCTTATCATTAAGGCTAATTGTATTGTGAGGTGTTGCTGAGCATTAAGGTTGATTGTATTGTTAGGTGTTGCTGATCATGAAGGCAAATTGTATTGTGAGGTGTTGCTGATCATTAAGACTATTTGTATTTTGAAGTATTGCTGATCAGAAAGGCACATTGTATTGTGATGTTTTCCTGATCAGTATAGATAATAGCATTGTGCAGTCTTGCTAATAAAAATGCTAATTGTATAATGTTTTGCTGATCATGAACGCTAATTAAATTCTGGAGGGTTGCGTATCAAATAGGCTAATTGTATTGTGTGGTGTTGCTGATCATTAAGGCTAATTGTATGGTGAATTGTTACTGATCATTAAGGCTAATTGTATTACGAGGTGTTGCTGATCAAAAAGGCTAATTGTATTGTGAGGTGTTGCTGATCATTAAGGCTAATTGTATTGTTAGGTGTTGCTGATCATGAAGGCTAATTGTATTGTGAGGTGTTGCTTATTATTAAGGCTAATTGTATTGTGAGGTGTTTCTGATCAAAAAAGCTAATTCTATTGTAAGGTGTTGCTAATCATGAAGGCTAATTGTATTGTGAGGTGTTGCTGATCATGAAGGCTAATTGTATTGTGAGGTGTTGCTGATCATAAAGGCTAATTTTATTGTGAGGTGTTGCTGATCAAAAAAGCCTGATTGTATTTTGAAGTATTGCTGATCATGAAGGTTAATTGTATCATGATGTGTTGCTGATCATAAAGGCTAATTGTATTGTGAGGTGTTGCTGATCAAAAAGGCTGATTGTATTTTGAAGTATTGCTGATCATGAAGGCTAATTGTATTGTGAGGTGTTGCTGATCATGAAGACTAATTGTATTGTGAGGTGTTGCTGATCAAAAAGGCTGATTGTATTTTGAAGTATTGCTGATCAGAAAGGCTAATTGTATTGTTTGGTGTTGCTGATCATTAAGATTCATTGTATTGAGGTGTTGCTGATCAAAAAGGGATATTGTATTGTGAGGTGTTGCTGATCAAAAAGGGATATTGTATTGTTTGGGCTGGCAGAACAGCTATAAAAGTGAGGGGGGGGGGGCTCCTAGAAAGTGGGGGGGGGGCTTATATGATGAACATATATGTTTTTACATACAGTTGTAATTTTCTTTATTGAAGTACTTAAATGTTATAAACTAAATGTCTATACATTGTGTATTATACAAGCAGGGCTTTACGGAGCCCTCCAAAAAGGATCGCGCTCCTTTTTGCTGGAGTGAAGGAGAGGAGGACTCATTTTATATTCAGCAGGAGTGGAGCAGGAGCAACTCCATTTGGGATTAAAGAGTGTGATTTTAGCGCTTTGCGCTTCTCGCACCAAAATTATTTGATTTTTTTTTTTAAACATTACTTTTTTTATTCAGCAACAAAACGAAAAAGAAAATAAAGTCTCAGAGTTTACTCTGAGTTATTTTTTTAAATTATATCTCTGGTAAATGTATATGAGATAGGGAGAGAGAGAGAGAGAGAGGGGAAGGGAGAGAAAGGGAGAAAGAACTACAGAGTGCCATCCACACCCATATTGACTAGATCCTTTGACGCCCATCCCTATCCTTCGACCACTCATTGGCAGAATAGAACGTTTATGAAAGAAGGTACATTTTCATTATGGAGCGCTGAAAAGAGACGCTCCTTTTTTTATAGGAGTTGGAGCAGGAGCGGCTCCTTTCTGAAAAAGACGAGCATGAGAGAAGCCAGCTCCAATTTTGGGCGTTGGAGCAGCTCCAAAAGTAGTGGAGCGCATAAAGCCCTGTATACAAGTATATATTTTCACATAGGGGTAACAAAGTATTATATTTATATATAGTATATAATATTTCATTGATTCTTCTATGTATGTAACATTTTTTTTGTATGTTGACGTCCTTCATTTTTTTCACCCTGCACAGCTATTCCATATTTTCCTGTCCTTTTTTGAAGTGTCATGGTTCCCTACCATTCTCAGATGCCATTTTGAATTTTTGGAGATACGTATAAAATTACAACATATTTTGCGTGTGAATTTTCCCTAAATATTTGCATTACGTTGCAGATCAATTTGATATTAAATAATTTGCATATTTTATAGAAAAATTAATTTTATTAGCTATAAATTCAACATATTCCCCACTTGTTGTGTTGGTTTAGACGTTACATAATATATTATTTTTCTCTATGTTTTATTTTCTGTGATACGGTGGAAATTCCCATGTATATAGAAAGATTAAAAATAACTTTTACCTCGTTAGTTACACAAGAATTGTAAAAGTTCGTTTTAGTTCTGCTGTTAGCTTAGCTTTTAACAGCAAGTTTTGTGGGAAATATTTTCTTCACTATGCTTTGAAATTAATGAGAAATTTATTTCTCAATTGTTACAATATTTTTCCACATTTCTAGTGGGGCTAACTTTTAAGAAAAGAGGTTTTAAAAAAAAAAATTCCCAACCGGCTGATTTGCAGTTGGACTTTTAAATTATTTTGGAGCTGACCACATGTGATCTTCCTCTTCTCAGCTATAGTATTTAAGTTAAGTTTTAGTTTTCTTTGACTCTGGTTTTGTCTTCAGTCATTGCAGGAGAATTTGTTTTTGGAGGAAAAATCTTTCTGAGTTTGTCCCATTCCAGAGACCCCTTTGGGAGCTGGTTTTTACCCCACATTAAAACCGACCTTGTGCCTAGCTCTGCCCTCGTGGGGAGGTACGTAAGTAAGGACTCTTAATTTTTATTTTCAAGTGCAAACATCAGTTTAATGCGTACCTGTTTTAGTTAGTGATAAAGGGAATTTTTTATAACTCCCTTTAGTTATAATTCTGGCGAACACCATTCTGTATGACTTTTAATTGCCGGTATTTTAGTTGTTTTCTCAATTTGCTTAGATTTGGACTAGCATTTTGAAGAGCTTCATCATGTCGGCTGCTTCCTCCTTTAGCATATTTGTGGAGGAGAGAATAATTGTAATGGATGAAGTTATTCCTACTCTGAACATGTTGAAGTTTGAGAAGGAATTACCTAAAGCCGTTCATTGTGCTAGGATGACTGATGCACATGAAGGGTGGATGTCAGTCCTTGATTTGATGGAGAAAATGTATGCGTGCTTCTCACCTGATAGCGTGAATATGAAATTTGTAGACGATTATTCTAGGGTAGATATTTGGAGCAGGGGTAATTGAACCTCTGGCAATTTATCTAGGGGTAATTCTGTTATCATCCCGGTGTTCTTTGAAACACCGAAAATAATGTCAGTCAGGTTTCAAATCCTGAGCTTATGTCCGGTCGCTGATGCCTATTCGTTAAGTTCTTGCAAGTTCGGTTTAGTGAAAGTTATATCGCAGTGTGAGAACTGGGGTGTAACTGGGAGTATGAAGACTCCATATAGGCAGGCATAGAGTGTAATTTTCCCCTGGCTGGCAGATATTTCCAGGGAGAATTTAGGACTTGGAAATAATTTCCAAGGTGCCTTTAAGAACTCTAGTCTTGTCCACAATTTGTTCAGCGTGGACTCCTGGAATTTGAGAAAATTCATGGGATTCAGCTCGGAAATTTATAGGACTATTGTGCCTATTTTTAATGAATGGCAACTTCTGTTGCAGAGGCAGTTCGTTGATAGTCAGGGAGACTGTTTGGATTTGGGCAGTTGCCTAGATGGCAAGGCACTGTATTCTGTGTGCGTTGCTTTGCCTGTAAATTTGGAGGCGCATGATACCACTGATCTATTATCATCCCTTTACCAAGATGTTGGGGGATTTGGGCAAGATAGCCTATATTGCTCAGAGCACAGAGCACAGAGCTCTGATAGAGGTCAGTGGAAGAAGGACAGGAGTTTAGCCTTTCGAAACTCCTTTCAAGAAAAGGTACAGGTTAATTTAAATAACCCTGTTATCTTTGAAGTACATATTTTTGTGCTCTTTGTGTGCCAGCGAACACATTTGGGCAGAGAGCCTCTCCAAAGATTTTTGGACTTCTTGTCCTAAATCTCCTTGTTGGGGTCAAGGGGAGATTATTCTGGTGAGAGTTTGGTGAACTTAAGCTCTACTGGGTCATCCTGACCTCAGTGGTATCGCCTGTTGTTAGTGTCTGGGGTATTTGCTAACTACATGATATGTAGTTCAGCCCCTCAGCAAGTTTGCGAGAGTGCAGATTATGGTCTGCAGAAGTTTACTACAGAACTGGCCTGGTATGAGGCTGAAGCTGCTTCTTTCTGTGGAAGATTTCCTGCACGGGAGTTGACTGCAGCTATTGATTTTTTGAAGGCATGTCTTGACATAGCTTCTGGTATGTTGTCAAGGCTATTGTTTTCCCCTATCAGCATCATAATCATCATCATAATCAGCGTATCTCTTTCTACTATGTCAGCATGGGCGACGACGGTGGCTTAGCAGCCTCTTGACAAGCAGGAGGAGGAAGAAACTGACATTTGATTGGCTGATAGATTCATTTCCCTTTTAGAAATTTTGGCGCCCCATTATTGCATTTTTCTCGGCAGTTCCATCCTGACAAGCTTGAAGAAAGGATATGTTTGCTGGAGCTCCATCGTAAGATATTAACGACGTTAAAATTTATTCATGTATAAGGATAGAGCATCCTTAATCATAAAAGTTTTTGTACAAGGACAGAGCATCCTTTTAAAGAATTATTTGAAGAAGCTTTTATGTACAAGGACAAAGCGTCCTTATAAAAAAAGAATTCCCTTTTCATGACAGGGAAGTTTTGAAAGAATTCCAGACGTACAGCTCCCAGAAGAAAGTCTGTTGTCGGACCCGTCATTTGAAAAGCGACAATTATCCTTTGAAAAGGATATTTTATTTACTGAATTTTGGCGAGAAAACCCGAAGACTTTGACCCTTTGCGGGTTTTATTTAAAAGAAATTTGGTCTGGAACGACCATTTAAAAGATATCGAAGGACTGAGAAGAAGGACATTTGAATCCTTCCTAAAAACATGTTTTATTGTATTTGTTTTATTCTTCTTTTCAGCCCTTTCAAGTAAGATATCTTGTTTTTGTGTTTTTGGTGGAAAAGCAAGACTTCTCATTTTTCTTGCCACTTTTCGTTATTGCCTTTTTTATTTCTATTTTTTAGCTCAATCTAATTCTAATTTTATTGGACTATTTTTAATTTTATTGTATTCTCCATTCTTATCCTAGGTTAACGTGTTTACCCCTGCTTTGGGAATCAAAAGCAGGAACTAGCTATTTTTTGTCTTATTAATAAACTGTATTGAGTTACATTTCTGGGTTTGTTTCTTTATTTGCTCCTTTTTTGTCTCTTTACTGATTCCCATTTTTTTTATTCATGGTAACAAAAGGTGAATTTTGGTAACGACCCCAAAATTTTGGTCACGTGGCCTTGTTTACCCAGATATTGCAGACATTGTATCACCTTCAACAGCATTATCCTGTTAACCAATTTATCCTGCACTACTTGGCTACTGAAAAGTTCTCCGACATCATCACAAGAAGAAGGAAAAGTGATTGCATTCAAAGTAGATAATCTGTAGCACTCTAAATTTTTATGATTGAAAATTTTTCCAGTTGCTTTCTTCCAATTCTGAAAACCTGTTTTGATAAATGCATTCTCTTTATTCCATGCTCTGATTCTTGTCTTGATGACTAGCTAACATACATGTGTGGCATAAAACTAGGTCATCGGCGACTCGGTAGTGAAGCCAAGAATATCTATTGAACCATGCAGATTGAAAGCACCTTTTATTATTGCCAATTGTATTTAATGGGGGGGGGGGATTAAAAAGTTTTTTTAATAGGAGTCGGGATATGTTCTAAACGACAATTTGATATATTTTACATAAGTGCTTAAAATTTTATTAGAATTGATTAAATAGTTAATTTTTGGTATACTTTTGAAAAATTCACCAAATTCGATATTTTTTGCTTTTTTGGATTTTCAATGTTAAACGCTAAGCGACACGTTACCAAAGTAGGTCACCGAAATGTAAACAACTTTTTAAAGTTATGTATTTTCTGTAAATATTATTGTCAGGACGTCATTTTTATGTCTGATTTTTTTTCTAATCTCTTTTCTTATGAATGCACATCAGAATTTTTAGAAAAAATCCGTAATTCAAATTTCACATGTTTTTCATCAGGGTGTCGATTTTTCGGAGAAGAAAATGAAAGTCAGTGGATATACCTATAGAAAATAGACCTTTCACAAAAACTCACACATTTCGCTTGGTTTTTGCCCAAACTTTAGATAAAATTGATTGTTGGTCTTATATTGTTATGATTACAGTATAAGACCAACAATCAATTAATAGATAAACTAATTAGATAAAATCAAACACATGAAGTCTACCAACACCTGATTCGACTCACGTACTAAGGTTATGCGTAAAATTAAAACTGCATTTACTGATATATGCCAAGATAATGCAATAATTTTGCCTTGCTATTAGATATGCGAAGAAAAAAGTCCTTTAAGATCAAGCATGATTTACTGGGTACTACCTATTAATTAAAAAATCGCAGTTACAAAACAATTACATTAATGCTAAGTAATGATGCATATCAACTTAATTATTAATGACTGTGAAAGTAGGAAGATGCAAGCCAAAAAATGATGGGGCCTGAGATACCCCACCCCCCCCGGTGCCGCCGTCCATGAGATGTTGCTAATCATTAAGGTTGATTGTATCGTGATATGTTGCTGATCAAAAAGGATGATTGTCTTGTGAGGTGTTGCTGATCAAAAAGGCTAATTGTATTATCAGGTGCTGCTGATAAAAAAGGCTAATTGTATTGTGAGGTGTTTCTGATCATAAAGACAAATTGTATTTTATTTAACTCCTCTCCAAGAGGTTAGACACAAGGTCAGGTGTGTTTTTTATGAAAGTTTTTCTGTTGAACAGAACTGGAATCAGAAACTGGTACACCTAGGTCCTCAGTCTGCGTCGTTAATTGTATTGTGATGGGTTGCTGATCATAAAGGCTAATTGTATTGTGAGGTGTATCTGATCAAAAAGGCTAATTTTCTTGTGAGGTGTTGCTGGTCATGAAGGCTAATTGTATTGTGAAATGTTGCTGATAATAAAGGCTAATTATATTGTGAGGTGTTGCTGATCATAAAGGTTCATTGTTTTGTGAGGTGTATCTGATCAAAAAGGCTAATTTTCTTGTGAGGTGTTGCTGGTCATGAAGGCTAATTGTATTGTGAAATGTTGCTGATAATAAAGGCTAATTATATTGTGAGGTGTTGCTGATCAAAAAGGTTCATTGTTTTGTGAGGTGTTGCTCATTATAAAGGCTAATTGTCTGATGAGGTGTTTCTGATCAAAACGGCTAATTGTATTGTGAGGTTTTGCTGATCATAAAGGTAATATTCTTGTGAGGTGTTGCTGATCAAAAAAGCTTATTGTATTGTGAGGTGTTGCTGATCAAAAAGGATGATTGTATTGTGAGGTGTTGCTGATCAAAAAGGATGATTGTATTGTGAGGTGTTGCTGATCAAAAAGGCTAATTGTATTGTGAAGTGTTGCTGATCAAAAAGGCTAATTGGATTGTATTGTGAGGTGTTGGTGATCAAAAACGCTTATTGTACTGCTAAATATTGCAGAAGTATCCAGTGTAAGTAATAATGATATTAGGCCTGACAGCAAGGTCACAATCTGATAAAGGTTGCATTCATCTGTGATACTACAATGATGACAAATTTCATTTCATTAAGACAGATAACTGATAAGCCTAATCAAGTCTTAATAAAATATGTATTGCCTTCAAACATGTTTTACTTGTGTATTTCTAAACATCATCTTTTTAGGTCGTAGTAAAAAAGATGAATTAAGAAATCTTATGTTATAACAAATGGCTAAAAATCGATATAATCATTACTTCTCATAGATCAGCCATTTTAAACATCCAAGTTATCAGTTGGCAATTTTCAAATTTATGATCTTAAGCATGTAATAATCTTCATGAGTAATGGAAGTTTTCAGTTATGTTGTTTTGGGTCGACCCAATATGGAATTTCAGAAAAACTGAACTTAACTGTGACTTATATTATTCTCATCTCCGTTGTTATATTCACATAGGTTCGGCCGATGTAACATCCGACCTTATTCAGGTGCATTGCACCTTTTCGAACTTAGGAATTATTACACGGTTACAGGCTACAATAATCGGTCTAAAGGTTGTAAAAATAACAACCAAGATGAAAATAGTAGTACGAATAGTTCAGATAACCATCTAAAGAAAATTTCGAAATATCAACTGCAACAGCTCCAAACAGAATAAAAACCGACTATAAAGAAAAGGATTGGTGCAGTGTCTATGTTTAGATGACAAGGCCGACCCGACCTTAAATAACACGTGACCTTGACATATGGTAGATGTCGCAAGGCTTTTATTTTTGTTCATTAGATGCCAGAGTTCTTTGGAGAAAGCAATGTAGGTAAAAAATAATCTGAAATATTAAATTTGAAAAAAAATTTTGTTTTAAATGACAGAAATATGAATATTTTTTTCTACTTCCACAAGTGTCAAGATAAAAATTAAACAAATTCAGACGATGTGATATGAAAAGGATATAACCAAGAATCAGTAAACACTAATGCATCAACAATTAAAATATCACTTATTAAACAATAACATTTATTAAATGTAAAACTTAAATAGTAATTTATTGTTTAGAAAGTTATACTTCTTTTATGCACATATGAAATTGTTTTAAAGAATCAAAATATACAAAACAAATCGGCTCTCCGATTTAAAAACAAAACGATATAAACCGAAAAATAATGACGCGATGAACTTTAAACTATTTATAAATACACAATTTAAAGTGTAAATAAACAATCATGACTAATAAATAAAATGAATATGAAACTCGTGTTTAATTTCAATCTAACCCTTAACCCATCGTCTGTAAATAACTAAAACTTTGAATGAATACAAATCAGTGTCATAAAATGCGCTTGGGGGGGGGGGGTAGTTTTGAAAACACCCAACATTAATGTATTTCACCATTTCCAAAGGAAGAAACTCAAAGCTTGTGGTGATGGAATAATAATAAATATAATTAGCCTAGTGTAGGGTTTTAACTGTTTTTGTTTTGTCTGAGGTTCTACAAAAAAAGGGTTTATGTACGTATTCAGCGCCCCAATTCTATTTTCTTCAAAAGGCGTCATTTTATACGATTATTCGATTTGTAGTTTTAAAATTATATTGTAAATTTAAGATGTAGTAACAAAGTAAAATAATTCATAAAGATTTAATTTAATACCGATTCTTTAAGATAACTTTATGTTTGTTTTTGTTTTTGCATATTGTTTTTAAAAAGTTTACATATTTTATCTATCGTCGTCCTTCTCTGTATTTGTTACTTAGCCTTTTATTATTATTTTTTCAAAGTTTTATTCACCACAAACGAGGGGGCATATTTCACTGAGACGCTACTGTGATTAGGGACAGATTTATAGGGGGCATCCTAAGTGGGGAGTTGTGTTCTTTTATTTTCTCTCTCATTGAGTGGTTTATATATACATTAAAGTTAACAAAACAAAATACTAAGTCCCCTTTAAAAAGAAACGATATTAAATTAAATGTTTATGAATATTTGTAACTATATTTTTAATTGTAAATCGGATAAGCGTATAGAATGACGTCTTTTGAAAAGAGAATTTAGGACGCTGAAAACTAAACAATTCAAAATGATTTTCTCAATTTTCTTATTCTATTACATTACAGTTTTTAAAGGTTTTAAAAACAATAAAACAATATTTTACCTTAAAATGCAGCCTGTGGGGACTATCGAATGTGACTCCAACTTTTAAAAGTCTGATTTCACGAGGCCATGCTAGTGATGCGGATGACTTGATTAACTCCAAGGTGGCACCTGTTCGACTCTGGTCAACTTTACTGACCCGGTAGCCAGAATAGTTTGCCGGTAAGAAACAGGACGGTACCCCACGTAGTTTGGCATCCTCATCTCTGTAGAAATAAGAGTCCATAGTTGGTCGCCAACAACAGCCACGCGACAAACAACTGCGTTGATTGACCCCATGGTAGTCTGGGAAGCAATCAAATTTCTCCTTGTTATCGGAAATGTCACATAGGGGTGATCTGTCAGGTTGAAACAACAAACTGTGCCCTGGGAGCAATTTGTGGGATTTAACACCATGTTCCGTGTGGCGCACATCATCGTCCGTTTGTTGATGACGAACCACGCTCGTGTTTGTCGTGCTGTGGAGGAGGGCATTTAGATTTAACATTCGATAACAAGGTAGAATGATGAGTAGGAACGCAGCCGTGACAGCAAATATAGAAAACAAAATGCCCATGCCAACAAAGAACGTCCTATCTCCCTTTTTTGCTTGCCCAGCCGTTGATGTAGTTCCTTCGGATTGCGTATTGTCATACTGTTGACTGTTATACCATGCAGTTCGTCCATATTTATCAACAGGACTCGGTATTTGATTTTGATAACTAAGGATCCGGTTCTCCTTGGTACGTTTTTGACTCTTCTTCGTTTTAGTATGTGATGCCTTGGATTCGCAGAGGTTCGTCGTAGAGTCGACCAATGACGGCGTGGACAGTGTGAGTGACCCAACCGTCGTGTCATCATCTGGGATACTGACCACACCGACACTGTCCATACTCTGGAGACTCGACCGTAGGAGCTTTTCGATATCTTCTTTACGGTGCGTCATTGTCGCCGTTTGTTATTCGACGAAAGAGAGAGAGAGAGAGAGAGAGAGAGAGAGAGAGAGAGAGAGAGAGAGAGAGAGAGAGAGAGATTGACTATGTAGACAGGCGAAGAAATGAAGAAACTCGGCGAGTCGATTGAGCTGTTGTTGGCGATGATGATACTACTGAGAGAGAGTTATTGTTGCGTCTTCTTATTCACAATTGTTGTAGAAATATCTCTTAATACTCGACAACTCGTTTATATAGCTCAAGCTCAAGTACCAACTGAAATATTTTTTTTTCACAAATCGAATCATATTTCATTTATAAATAAAATGACCAATAAAAAAGTGCAGGTGAGGGTTATGTGTGTATCGGAATCTGTTATTGTTATTATGAGAGAAAGAGAGGGGATGGGGCCTGTTGTTGCCGCTGGCTTTACTACTTCTACTAATAAAGTGTTTCTCTTTTAGTCTCGTACCTATAATTAAAATTAGAAACAAAACTAAAGTTTCTCTCTGTGTGTCTCTGCCCCTCTCTCTCTCTCTCTCTCTCTCTCTCTCATATATATATATATATATATATATATATATATATATATATATATATATATATATATATATATATATGTATATATATATATATATATATATATATATATATATATATAATTATTTTAAAAAGAAAGGTAAAAAGAAATTGCATTGATTAAATCCATACTACACAGTTCCACAATTTTTCAAGAATCACATGTATCGACTATTTATTTTTTGTTACCGCATAAATCATAGTATTTTTTTAAACCCATCTTGTTTTTTATATTATTGTAGATCAACACCCGACTTTTTAGGCGATTAAGTGTGAAAACTTGGCGGAAATAAAAAAGAACAAAAACAAACAAAAAACATCATTTTATTTTTTAGAATTCAGAGTGGAGGATCAGTTTTGCATATAAATTTAATGAAAATGATACCACATCTGGCTATTCTCGCGTTTTAGGGCAATTAACCTTTCTTTCTTTTTTTTAATTTCTATGGGAGATAAATTTTGTCCGCTTTGTGTGTGGTGTGGGCGATTACGTGTTGTTTTACGACCTTGCCAAATTAGTTACTGCCTTAAAAAGTTAGAATGACTTGGAAATGGGGTTCATTTTACATTAAATTTATGTACGAAAGTGATCCCCCCACGCACTTTAACTTCTAAAATGTTTATTATTCTTTTTTTTCTTCCGCCAAGTTTTTCAAAGTATTCATAAAAAAATAAGAATCTCATTTTTATTTCGGGACGTAGGTGATTTTTTTGTTTTATTTTATCGGACACACATTCTTCTTTTTAACACGAAAAGTAAACACTAAATGAGTCGATATAAGTTATCTCCCTTACTTTACCAGCATTGAACATGAACTAAAAAACGGCCGATTTCTTAGTTAACGTACTGGGATCAAGGTGTAGTATCTGTTCTCTTCTCAATCAGAGCAGAAATTCTTCTTGGCAGGGGAAATTTTGTGTGTGTGTGTCTCCAAATTAAGATAGACACATCTCTTGAGTTAAATCTTATTTCAGTCACCTAAATTAATTAGAGTGAAATGAGTTCCGGCATTGTTCGCAACCTTAAATGTAAATAAAGTAAATAAAAAACAAAACATTAAAACACAAAGTCATTTCAAGTTTCGTCGTTCACGTGAAAAGGCTGAAATGAAAACTCTGCCGGAAAAATATAGTCGCCTCTTTATAAACCAGTCCAGGGACGATCACTCAAGTTCATAGTTTTCTAATTAAAAACAGGGGGGGGGGGGGATACAAAAGCAAAGAAAAACAGTGCTGTATCTATGCTTTCAGAGACAAAGTTAAGCAGGGTACAATCCTGAGTCGAGGAGAACGGTATACGCTGTGCTGTAAGGTTAATCTAAAGCACATGTAGTCTTGATCATCTGATTTTAGCCTATGTTCTCTAGTCAAGGGGAGGATGTTCGCAACATAAACTCCTAGCCCGTGCAGATGTTTGTTAGAGTCTTTATGGTAGAGTGAGAGGTATTCAGTCATGTCAAAATGGTGTGAGGATTGTAGGTTTGTTTTACTTAGTACTAGGATATCCGGAAAGTTTACTAGGAGAAAGGTTTCTACTTCATTGATGTTTGTTCTAAGCCTCCGGATATTTGTGAATGCTAGCCTCAAGGGCGAGGGCGAAGATGTTTATTTGGTAGGTGTCTGGTTTAGGGTTCTTTTTTTTTGTACTGTCATTTTGGTGTTAGATAGAGTAGGGAGGGAAAAGTGGGTGTTTGTTTGGTGCCAATAAGCTCACACAACCAGACCATTAGTCGAGACTAGATCTATGGGGTTTGTGGCCTCAGGAAAGTCCAACAAGGATAACTGTAGGGTCCCTTTCCATGTGTGACATTTACCCATGTGTGACAGTTACCAACGATATGATACAACTGTTGATAGAGTTTGTGCTCCTGTACTACCAGTCGGAAACAGCAGCCAGACAAGCTGTCTAACCTGTCAGAACAAGAGCGACCCAGACTAGTTATGTGAGACTTAGTGAAAAAATTTTTCCCAAGTTGCCCAGATAGAGAGAAAGAGAGACGGCATTCTTTGTCCTAGTCAGGAAACGAAGCCAAGCATTGGGTGTCTTTGAGGTGTCCCTGCTATAGTACCTCTGTACCTGGCTAATAGACAAAGAAGGAGTACAAAGGTCGGGCGATAGGCAGATCCCATCTACTGTTAAGCAATTTTAGGTTTGCAAACTGGATATTTTGTTTGAGTCTCCAGCTCTAGGAAGGTTGTCGATCAGGACTAAGGAGGCCTCCCTCCACCAGCGGTTTGCTGCCAAGACTTAAGAAGTCAGTAGCACAGTTTTTATAGCAGAGTTTTCCTTCTAGACAAGATCTACAGGTCCATCACACTGAGAGACTGTGCCCGTGTACTAGTCAGGTATTTCAGAGCCCCCGCAAGTATTAAAGAAAAAGATTTTCCATATATATATATATATATATATATATATTTATATATATATGTGTGTGTGCGTGTGTGTAGACAGAATAAAGTTTACACATCACCTTTAAATAACAGAAAATTGAAGATGGATTCCCATCTCATAAGTAAAATTTACTGTGCCTTATAATTGGTTTCCCAACCTTGGAAGATGACAGTTACGACAGAGTTGTAGATTTATTAGATGTTCCTTTTTATCATAAATGCGATTTCCAGGCAGATCATTTCAGCTTCTTTCCCAGTTTTGTCTGTAAAACAAGACCTTGCTGAAGTAAAGATATATCAGAATGAAAACTTAATACCATCTAGATGTTTTTTCGAAGATAATTCCGCAGGGTTTATGTCAGTCATATTATATATCAAAAATTGGTGGACACGAATATTTAAACAAATATTTCAAAATTGCAATGAAGTAGTTTGTGTCCAGAAATTCAAAAAAATATATTTTGTGTGTTACAGAAAATTATTCTACAAATGATAAATGTCATGTCAAAGCTTATGAAAAGAAAAATGGTGATACTGGCTTACAAAATTTTGCTGCAAATTCTTTCAGGATATATTGGAAACTTTGTATATATGTGTCGAAACCAAATTCTTTTCCATGAGGAAAGAATTGCAATTAATTTTATGTATAAAACGTAAAAGTCAAAAATTGTCCGCGACTCCAGAATAAATGACCTTTCACTTGTAAATTATGTTCTTCAAGGTCACATATTCCATTGTGCGATGATCCTAAAAAAGTGATTTCCTTATTTTTGTACATCTGTAACAATGATTTTATGTTGCAAATTGTAGGAATTATAACACTGAAAAATCTATCATAAACTGCCTATTGGACACTGGAAGTCAGCATGTTTTATAGTAGGTGCTCGACTCAACTCCAATTTCTGATTCTCCCCGATAAAACATTCACAGCAAAAACTCATCTGTAACAACCACTGTAAAGAATTTCTCTTTCTCCCTCTGTGTACCTAAAACTAAACGAAACTTCCATGAACAAAGTTTCTTTCCAAGATGGGGCTGCTTCCTAGTTGATTACAACATGATCATTTTCAAGTCTAATGTTAACAAATTATTGTCGAGCCGTCCTCTTAAATAATTAAATCCTACTTATTTCACCCATCATTCTTTCAGAAGATATCGTTCCTCGTCCACCTGACACTCATTAACCCTTATCCCCGAGTGGCTTTTGGGCCTAGATAAGAAGTGACTCGTTAGTATAAAAACAAAAGTATTAAAAAATCTAAAATATCCTGACAAAACTTCTATCCGATTACCAGATGAAAACCTATTTATGTGTTTCTATGAAAATACTTCAACAAGTTGTTTTAAAAGTAAATGTCGGTAAAAGTCAGCAACTCCCTATATCTGTCTTGATAATTTTTGATAATTTCAACATCCAATTTGAATTTAGTAACTTCAATGAAGCGAAATCCAATTTAAATAAAGTGAAATACAGGTTGGCATTTTCAAATGAGAAAGAAATCGAATAAGGATTCAGGGCATCATAGGAGTTGATATATTTCAATTCACGAAGGGATCCATAATTATTGAATGTATGAATGGAACAGCCTTGGAATTGCCTGATGGGATTGTATCTGTTTGGAAATATACAATACATAACACTGCCTATATCCTCATCAAATTACCCTGGTGGGATCTAAAACCTCAACGGTTATTTCTGAATGAGAGATAAACACTATATTGAACCCAAACCTTTTTATCCAAATCTGTTCCCAGATATTTTTGAAACTTCCACTAGAGAAAGGAATTTTGAAAAAAAATGTTTGCTGTAGATTTAGTCACTATTTGACGAAGACTTGTTAGTGATTATGACAAGAATCAAATTGTTAAGTTTAAAGAATCTATTGAGTTCAAGCACAACTCTTAGGAGCTGCCTTGGTATGAAGACTTCCTTTTTTTTGTCTTCAGTAATGTAATAATTATATTTTGGTCATAATAGGTGTTGTTTCATCAGGTTTAACACAAGAGTATATTTAGATAGAACTCGAAACAAATATGGCATCTTGAAAATTGCTTTATTAATGACAGGCGAATAAAGTCGCAGTAGTTATGACTGTAGAACCTGATCATGTCGATGGCTGAATGAGAGAAGGTAAAAAGCAAATCGGACCAGTAATGGTCCCGGGACAGAGGATCATATACGAGCTGATATATACAACTGTTATGGTGCCTTACCTGTACGAAGAACAAATGGACTCGTCCATCCATAATAAAATGCGAGAAGCATTCCAACTCACTGACTTCTTCCACCCAGTTCTATACTGGCAGTCCAGAATACCACTTCTTGTATATATATTCTTTTTCTTAAATAATATATCTTTGTTCCTGTAACCCCGTGATTCCGTGTTTTTATTTCGGCCCCTAATAGGGTCACAACAGCAACCCAATCAACAGAGTTACTGAGAGCCAGAACACTTTGAATTATTTATTTGCACAAAATATAAAAAAATACATTCGGAACAAATTAGGCACATTAAAAGTGTCGGGAAATGAGTGTCGTTGGTCATCCTTGTTCTAACATGATAAAATTGTCTATCCTACTCTTAACTAGAATTATATCAGTCACCACAATACCACATTTACACTAGAAGCTGTCCTACTTAAGATATCCCCAAACTGATTTTAAAATGTTATTGTTCATAAATAGATGTATATACAGGGAATTCGTTGGAATAAAAGGGGGAGGATGTTCAAGGTGTTGGTCATACTTTGTGACAAAATTTGGTAATGAAGGCATTATGCATGTTTCTGGACCAAAATTTAATGGAGAATTCAAATTTCAATATTAAAATGCAGCATAAGATCCTGAAAGTTGAATATTTTAGCTATTTCGAAGGAATACTGTAAATGTACAAACATACTGGCTGGAGCAGTTTCGTTGGATATCTAATCTTGAATTCCAATGCTCCAAACATTTCACTGCAAAAATTGAAATGAACATTGATGTTTTACACACCTTAAACAAACAAAACAACAAAGGAAAATCAAGTGGGAAACGAGATAAAACAAGAAAATGAGCAAAACACTCATAACCATTTCAACATCAGGACATTTTTCTTTTAATCATTTCTTAAATCAGAAACTGCTTCATTGTATCTGACAAGCATGTTAACAGAAACAGATGCTTTTTTTTCATCGACACGGTTCTGTGAGAGATGGTCAATGAAATGCTCTCGGACAAGACTATTTATTCTCCCCGTACCAGAACACAGGTACCAATTTGTTCGTAAGTTCAACATAGATTGTCACTGGGTGATGCAATCTTTACTGGATACCAGGTCTTCCCGTACTTGGCCCAAATTACATCACCAGAACGAAATCCTTCGTCTGTTCCATACATTCCTGCACCAGAACTAGATTCCTCGTCAGAGGAGCCCTCAACCTCATCAACACGTTCACTCCTCTCCTCTTCAATGTTGGATGAATCGTCCAGAGAATTAGGTGGTAGCACACTGTCAGAGCAGTCTAAAAACACACACAGATTGAGTATATCCAGTGCATGTCAATTTCAATGCCTGCAAAGAACCATTGACGCTTTTCATGCTGTGCATTGATAGTATCCCCGGGAATGGAATTGATGAACGTTCGTTGGCAAGAATTCTCTCAATTGGTTTGAACTCTTCAACAATGAAAAAAGAAAATTTATCTGTAGATTCTGACAACACTGACAGCATGGATACAACATGTTATAAAAAATGGCTATTTTTACCCCATTTTTGACTACAAATGGCCCCAAATCAGAAAAACTTGCATCAGAAACCTATAAAAAGTATACGTATTCTGAAAATACAACCTTTTAGCTATCCAATAAAAGAAGAGTGAGCACCCTGAAAATTCATCAGAAGGAATGAGTTTTATTTTTACAAAAATTGTAATAAATTGCGACCAAAAATTTGAACCCTGTCAGAGTGGGGAAAGAGCAAAAAGCAAACAATTTGGTTAGTAAGATCCTCCCAACCCTTTCTAAATAATAGACCACCCGGTGTTTTCTGGTTTGTTCAGAACCGAAAACGAGCAGGTCAATCTCTAGATGGGAGTGGAATCTAGGTGGGGAAAAAAGAAAACGGGGGATGGAGTTTGGAGAGTGGATGGTGTCCTTCCAAGATAAATGCAAATTGAGGGAGGCCGAGGACAAAAAATTGAAAGTGGGGACTGGGCATCTTGGAGGATTTCTATTATCAGGGAGAGGGGGAGGAAGCGGTCGTAACTCATTCACTCGACTAGCTAAGAGGTTAAACTAAGGGTTGAGGTCCGACTGAACAGGAACCGTGTACACCAGGGAACATGTGCTCATACTTGACTCCTTTTCATACACACAAGCTTGCTACTTGTATCCACCTTTTTTAGTGCCAAGTATAAACCCCACTTGCGTGCATGGTGGTCTGGTCACGTCACAGGTGTGACACTCTGGTCGCGGTGACGGATTGTGACTCCCACTTGTGCCGATCGTCGTAGTGGCAATAAAAAAATATATAGATCGAAATTCCTCTCGGCCGGAATGGCGACGATGATGATGACGTCGCCGATCTTGTCTCCTCCAACTCCCACGTTGAAACTGTTTATATCAGCGAGCGATCACTGGGCGAACAGCAACCGGTTGGCTCTGTGAGGGCGAAAGATCGTTCAAAGCAGAACAAAAGGAAAAGAACAATGTTCAACAACTCGGTCGGGTTTTTTTAGTATAGAATAGTAATTATTAATAAAATAAAAGAATTGTTTTTACATTAGATTAATGTCTACCGTGCTCGTAAATGTTGTGTTTTCTCTAAGTTATTTCGTTGGTTCTCTGTGTGCGCGAATTTGTTTCACAAGTAGTTGTTTAGTCACAAGTCAACAGGCAAAGGCGATGATGGGAATTTCGTCCTGTTTTCTTTTCTTCGACGCACGCCCTTACGGCGTGCGCCGAACGAGCATCCAACTCTCTCTGCCGACAACCCAACATTCTGACTGTCTCGTGTCTACTCTTCTTGTTCTACGTGAAAAAAACGCACATTCCCTTATTGAAGGTGTCTATCGTCATACACCCCCCTCTCCGCCATCCCTCTATCTGCGTCTATTCCTCTCTCAAGGAGAGTGGGGACGGGCGTCTCCCTCCCCTCTTCCCTAAATAAATGGAATTTCCTTTCTGGCCTGGCGTTATCGCCAAAACAAATGCTTTATAATTCTGTCACACAGCTGAAGGCGCTCTGCCGTAATTAACGATGATAGGTCCAAATAACTATCTGCCAAGTCCAAGCAGCCCTCCCAGAATCGTGAATATTATTAGAATTAAATTTAAGATCATGGATTTTCATTATCTCTAATTTCCCATCTGGCAACTGTCTCCTTACCTGGGGAGGCAATGGATTTTGACTACCAAACACGACCAACTGAGACAAACCGGCACCTTGTTCCCGTCGTTTGAATAAGTTCGTTTCTACGTCAATATATACTAATATTTCATTCCAATCAAATGTTATCTCCGATAGCCAGTTCCTTCTAAATAAACGCGGATCATCTCCCTTCACAACCACATCTTACATTAAAAATTGCCAACATTATAATGACATTAAAGTTACTGAATACTCATTAAAATAAAACTTTGGTTTTTGTTAGTTTATCTTTATTTATTCTTAAAAAAATCTATTATATAAAAGGAAATGATAATTGTTTGTGTGTGTGTGTGTGTGTGTCCGGCTAAAAGTCATAAACTACACAAGATGCACTTCCAAACTTTTCATACTCAGATGCAGTATGACCCCAATCTAGTAATGGTAAAACATACTGTAATAATCATTTCCTTGGGGTCATCAGGAACCAAATTTTTATTTCTATTTGTGAACCAGAGGCAGTTTGAGAAAGAGGTAAAGAAAGGGGCAGTCGGTGAAAAAGGTAAGAGAGAGAGAGAGAGAGAGAGTCAGAGGGAGAGGGAGAGGTAGAAAGAGAGTGAAAGAAGTTTTAAAAGAAAGATGTGTCGTGGGCGATTTACAACCACCACTCCCTTGGTAACAAACCAAACATTGTTAGTTTGCATCACCTTAACCTTTCCTTTCTGGTTGATCAAAACTGGATGTCTATTAATGGCATTTATGATCTCATCATTTACTGCCCTCAGGAATTCTGTCAATCCTATTTCAGATATTGGCTCATATCCGTCCCCCTGCTCTGGGACCGTATTAAATTTTAAGCCCAATTTATTTTCTGTCTGGCAACAGGACGCTTGTTAAATTTTGACTAACTACACTAGCTTACGTGATTAGCTGCAACGATCATAACTAATGGCTGTTGACTAATGCCATTTGTCCAGCTCTTAACTCAATCAGCTGCTCCTACTAATGTTCCAGCAACTTTGTCTGGCTGTTGACTAACTCCACTTGTTCAGCTGTTGTTGACTCAACAAGACTCTGTAACAACGAATTACGGAACTTGCTAATACCTCTCTTTCTCAGGACAAACACTGTTATTTTCAGGACAATTTCTCTTTCAGTCCATTGAAATATGCACCAAGACCATTTCTCTTTCAGCTGTCCTTCAACTGCAATTTGATGGGACCATTTCTTCTTCATTGTGTTGAGTTATACTTCAACACCGACCGAGTAAGAGGCAATGATACCATTCTCCCACTTAAACCACAGATAACTGATGAGAAAGAAGGGGTACATCATCCGGATTAAGATTCAACACAGTAAGTGTATGACTAAATTCGGGACTAGGTGTGTAACTGAAGTGGTCAGTCTGCAGTACAGATTGATGGGATACCTCGTTATGTAAAAAATCTGTACCTTTTTCACATCCGGTTACACACCCAGAACAACAGAGAAGAGTGAGCAGCTAATTTACTTTAGGTCAGACTCACTGAACGATATAAGCAGTTTGCCTACAGATACTGACTCATTTAATGAAGCTCCAGATGAGGGTCCATCTGAGGTCAGAGCCTGCATTGTTCCCATTCGAAGAGATCAGGGAGGATTGTGATGGCGACCTACCTTGACAATGGCCACTCGAGTGTTTTACTGTGAACAACAGAACTATACAAAGCGACTCTTGTCAAGGCCATATTCTAATGACATGGCATATGTGTCATCAGTCAAAATGAGACTAACACAGACGAGAGGCTTATGTTTCTCGTTTGAGATTTGCACCTAAAAAGCATAAATAGCTGGTTTTCTGTTTCTGGCAGTAGGCTTTCGAGCCATGTACTGATCAAATAGATGGCGGTGGAAAAGCTCTTGTTTTTGGTGGATGAGTCACGTGTGAAACATTGTTTCAACTTTTGTGTTTGTTGCAATTTTTCTTCAGTATTGAATAAAGATCTTTTTCTTTTTTTAATGCTGCAGATTAATAATTGTCATTAATCACCAGCCTCGCTTATCCCACTCCTGTGATGTCACAAAGGATGACCACAGACCCCCTCCACTACCCACACTCTGATGGCTTTTTTAAAAAACTTGTTTAACATTTTTTTGCAAATATTTTTTTCAAACGAACAAGTTTTTTTTATTTTAGGTCAATTAAAATTTTTATTTTAGGTCAATTAATCAAAAATATCAATCAAGTTTTAGAAAAATATTTAGCAGTTTTTATTTTTATAAGGCTATAAATAACTAGACAATTATGGTAATCCGATACGTACATTCATCTCTACGCATACAAAACTACTTGGCTGTATATTTTAGTGATTAATTGTTAAACAATGTACAAATCATTGATCAGAAATCCAAAGGTAGATTAATGAATTAGGGTTAAGGTTAAGTTTAGGCAAATAAAAAAAGATTGAAAACACGCACGTGTGTGTGCGCACGGATACACGATTCGAATGTCTATTTTATATTCCAAATTAAAAGCAATTCAAAACAATTGTTTTTTTTTTAAATATTGTCATAATCGAACAACATGTTTAAGTAACAAAAAAAGCTGAGCTCCATTTTGGTGTTATCAAAAACATTTTGGTAAAAGAAAATGTAATAATCTTAAGTTATTTAGATTCTAAATTCTGAATTTGATCTATCATCCCTGGCCAGTGTCTTGCTAGCAGAGATCGCAATAAACGGCCTAGTTATAAGTTGTTTCGATACTTGAATTAATGAATTATTTTCAATGCATGTCTTTTTGGTGATGAAGTGTTGGGTAAGGAATATCGAAGCTTGGATGAGTGGGAATTAAGACATTTTTGTTTATTCGGTACAAGTACACATAACTGTTCCACGGGGAGGGGGAGCATGTGACAACAGGCACAAAATGCAATTTGAATCACATGTGTGTTCTGTTACCATGCACAATCTTACAAAGTAGCTAACGCAAATTAGACTGTCTTGTTTGCTCTTGCAAATGTACATTTGACTGTTGAACCAATCAGCCATGGTACATATAAGGTGAATGATAATGAGCTGAGTCAGTTGGGCTGGGAATCACTGAGCACATCGCATGTTCAATGAAGGCTATGCAGTTTTGTGAAGGTCACTCCTTCGTTGAGGGTTATGTGTTTGGTGAAGGATACCCATTCAGTGAAGGCTACAGGTGGCTAGTTCACAAGCTATTTCCTCATCATGGTTTTCACCATCAAACTGATAACGATCAGTTGGTGGATGAATGGATAGAAAGGGCTGAGTTGATATGTCAGCTTAATGGAGTGAAGTGAGTTGAATGTATGTTCCGAGTGGCACGTATGCAATATAATATTAGCTAAGTGACAAGAAGAAAGCTGACATCAGGTGCAGAAAAAATGCCTTATATATGGTATTTGCTCTCGACAGTTCTGCTTAGCAACATGATATAGCAGGGCTTGAGATATGTGTTTATCACCAGGTTGCCAAAGAACTTCTTCAAACCTTCTCTTGGATGTACAACATTAACATTTCACAAGTACTGGCTCATGCTCAAGCGATACTGAAGGAGAGCTACTTGAGTTCAGAGCAAGCAGCAGTAGCTGCATGGCCGTCTCATTATCAGACGAGGGAGATTGATGCAGGGACAAGATGTTATGTGCACAATCATCTGGCTCATGACTGCCTCCCACAGAACTGAAATCCAAAAGATGAAAATTTTAGGGCGAGAAACTCTTCACGTTTTACTAGTGCAAACAGCAGGGACATAAATCCCGAAGTTGACCAGACTTGATCATGTCTGAAATATTCACCATAGTTACGATGTTATGTCGATTTCAGACAAAATGAAGGAAAATCGTCTGCACTGTGCACAACGACAATACAGTCGTCAAAATTGGATGGGAAAAGACCGAGAAGAAGAAAAGTGGTTGGATACCCTACACCAAGATCTCAAAACGGTCAGACTTCATCTTGACCAAGCCTTTGACGCTATATAGTGAAAAGTGAAATCCAGTGTGGACCGTCCTGCTCAGAATAAACACAGTAGAAAATAATGATTTATTTCCTTTTATCGCTTGTAGTTTTCTGATGTTTTTGTGTTAACGACTGCATTCAAGTTAGTTGTGGCCACTTTGAATCGGGTTGATATTTTTTTCATTTTTATTCTGCAATGTTGCTGTGTAACTTCCTACAACTGGATGTTTGTGCTTTTTTTTCCTAATGTGTGGTGTCCCAAATCACGTGACGATGGGGCGATCAACCATTCATTGATTTAACCACGTGGACACTCATATAAAAGTGTAGTGGCCTTGCAGACTAACACAGTGGTATAATTAAGAAAAGTGTATTAGCAGAAGTATTTTACAGGAGTACGCGTCATGCTCTTGGGGCCATAACTGCCACACTTCACTAACGCTGACGCTTAAATGTTACTGTATTTATTATGTCTGGGTAAGTCCATTTATTTCTGAAATAGGTAGATCAGCTTACCCCATAATAAAAAGTGGGACTCAGTAGCCCACTTTCTCTTTTTGAAAAAAATGGAAATTTTAAATAAATGATAAAAGTTTTAGCCACGTGTTCATCCATATAAAAGGCGTCCACTTCATATTTTCTCTTTTTTTGATCAGGTGGCAATATGCTTGTAAAATCCCTCTCTCTTTTCACTTTTTCAGTTCTATGACATGTTGTTGTCGGTCTACTCAGTAAAATACATCATTTCTGTTGGCAAACGCCTAAACATCTTGGTAAGTTCGTCTTTTCATAAATCCATATATTAGAAAAATTGATATGTGAGTAATTTTGGTGTATTACTTGTAGGCACAAATAAATCCATTACATTTTCATAAATAAGATTTTGTTTATCTCTTTTGTTTATGTAAGAACAATTAAGAAACTGGTAATACTAATAATAGTATATGAACAGTTAATCTTACAGATGTTTCATTTTCGATTTTGGTTTGGTAGTAGATTTATTTCTGCACCTGTGTCTATTTTCAATTTTATTTCCACATCATTTACATGCAGCTTTGTTTTCCATTTATCTTTTCTTAACTTTGACCCTAACTCATTAATCCACTTTTGAATTTTCTAATTATTGAACTTCGCCTTGTAATTGTAACTCTGTACTTTTATATACATACAATTGCGTACAATGTACATATCGGATTACCATAATTGTCTACTTATTTATAGTATTTCACTTATATAAATAAAAATTGATACATCTACATGAAATATCTCTATTTATATAAAGTTAGGTATGTATATTTATATATTTATATTACAGGATCCACTTCTAAACTAATTAACCGATCATTATGAATTTTGGAAAACAGCTGCTAGGCATAAGAGTGGATAATGTAGGCTATATTTAGTTCAATTTAGTTTTATGCAAAGGGGCAACGAGGGTCTGGAAGCCCTTCATGAAAATTCAGATACCTCTGAGTTTTGTAAAATTTTAACAATAAGTCATCATGGCCGTCACTCGAATCGAGTATACAAGTTTCTAGGGGCTTCATTTGTGGGTTCTCATATGAGAAAACAGTTCAATTCGAGATCCACACATCCTATCACAAATCGGACATACATTATCGTTTGGCAATTGTGCACGTGGCTGATGGCGCACTATTCTTGCTGCTCTCACTTCAGCGTGATGACACCATTCACTTTCAAGCCTTTCCACACCACCCCTTATTCCATTCCTCCACTCTAGCTCCCACATTTAGAGCAACCAGTCTCTTCAAGGACACTGATGTTGGTTCAACGATCTTGCCAGTTAATTAAAATAAAATTTCGTAAGAGTCTTTGATGTAGTTTTTTAGTGCTTTAAGATGTCGACGGTATGTCGTCCAGGTTTCTGATGCACACAAGAGTGTTGGAAGGATAATGGTTCGATGCACTCTGAAACAAAGTTTACCAAAAGCAGCACTAGTACTAGCGGTACTGGATTTCGTCGTCAATGGTGGTATTGGAGGCAAATACACGAAGCGATCCACGTTTTCTAGCGATACACCACCTAGTTGGAGATTAGGAGGGTTTCTGTTGTTATCTTGAGTGAAAGGTTGGAATAACACCTCAGTTTTTTAACTTTTATTTTTAATCTGAGTTTTGAGTATGCATTGGCAAAGGCATTAATCGAGGCTTGTAAGTCGTCTTCAGTTAGAGCACAAACTGCATCATCATCTGCATATTGAAATTCAATAAGAGAATCAACATTTGTTCTACTTCTGGCTTTCAGACGCCCCACGTTGTAAACTCCACCATCCATTCTGTAGTTTATTGATATACCATGTGAAAGTTGACCATCCATTAGGTGCAGTATAGCCGCAAAAAAGATTGAAAATAAGGTCGGTGCGGCTATACATCACTGTTTGACCCCAGATTTTACTTTGAATGTATCTGTAGAGCTGCTATTTGCGATTACTGTTGCAGTCGTATCGTCGTGAAGAAGTTTCATTATTTTGATGAACTTCTCTGGACAACCAGCTTTTGATAAGATTTTCCAGAGAAGACTTTTGTTAGATAGATGAAAGCAATATATAAAAGTTGCTGTTGCTCTCAGCATTTTTCCTAAAGCTGCCTTAGATTGAATATCATGTCGTTGGTGCCACGAGCCGGTTAGAACTACATTGTGACTCGGGTAAAGCGGATTCAGCAAGAGGTGTTAATTTCTTTGTTAAGATACGAGCCAAGATTTTTCCAGCTACTGATAGTAGTGTAATACCTCTATAATTTCCAAAGTTAGTTCTTTCTCCCTTTTTCTTTAAAATGGTTGTAATCATACCATCCCTTAAATCAGTTAGTATTTCTTCCTGTACCCATATTTTGACAAAATATTTTGATGCAGTTGTGAATACAGAAGTGATCCACCTGATTTATAGATTTTGGCAGGGATGTTGTCCATACCTGCAGCCTTATTATTTTTCAAAGCAAGTCTTGACCTCTTCAAGAGAGGGGATACAATAAGTATCAAACATCAATTAATAAATATTCCTAAAATTTCAGTTCCTTTGAAGTATTTAAAAGGATTTTTAGGGTGCATGATATAACTTCTCATTTGAAATTTTACACATTTCAGATTTGCCTTAAATTTGATCCATAGTTATTAGGCACCAATTAAGCAAAATTCCATGAATTTCAATTTCTTCTTAAGACCCTTTAAGCTTAAGCTTTAAATTTTAGACATTTTCTTGAATCAAAATCATTTAATGGATTTTGATCAAAATTGAAATAAGGATTCTAGATATTATATCTTGATTTCATTATTCGTAATGGGACATAAAAGTGGTGCTAAACGGTTCTGCTCGATGAATTAAATTTACCTGTCCTTCTAGTTTTTTATAAAGCTTGATTGATATTTGTAAGTAAATCTTACTTCTTCTTTTTCTTCTTCTTCTTCATTTAACATGTCTTTTCCACATCAGATGTTGTTGCACTTTGAGACAAAGTAACAATGGTAGCGGTGGTACAAACTGACTTTCTCCATTAAATTCTATCACTTACATTGGTTTTCATGCGCTTGAGATCATCTTTGATTGAGTTACTCCAAATCTTCTTCAGCCTGCATTTTCTTACTCAATGTGTGTACATCTATTTATCCAACTAGAACTTTGTTCAACATGTCCACCGTAGACCGTTGCAATGCAGAGCTGACTCTAATCTTGGCATCTTCGGCCTCAATAGTAGAGTCAGAACTACCTCTATCATCAACACGCACACCATAAATCCACAGAACCATAGCCCTGTCATTTCTTCTGACCAAATTAGTTGGAGACCAGTATTCATGACTCGTGCATCTAACATTGTATAACTGTTGTCAAATCGACCCGAGTAACAAATGAAAGTTAAAATTGGAATGAGCTTACAAAACTTGCCCCATGCAGTCCATACACGCAATATCAAACTTAATTCACAGCACAGATCATATCACGAAGATAGCAAAATTAATCCACAACTTCCAACTTTTGTAGATCGTCCACAGAGAACTCAGTACAGGGCCTGCCTTTAATTGGTCGAGCAGTATGAGCACATATTCCACAGAAATAGTCTTAAATCGAGATCAATCTTATTTGCAACCGACTGCACCTTTTGTTAACCCAATGTCATCATCATGTGCAAAATACAGAGTTGCTGACAATACAAGATCTGCAAACAACACAAGGAAACTTGCCAGAATCTTTCAGAGTATGCAAATTAGGGCCACTGATCATGACTTTTGTCTTCTCCATGTTGATCTGAGCGCCCTTTAACTCAATGTTGTTTTTTGAACTTTGCATGCAGTTTTTCATTTTTAAATATATAAAAAAACTAGTAGGGTTAACCAACATTGAACGGGTTGGGGTAGGGGTATGACCACATGGAATAGTATAGTAATGACTAAGGAGTAATTTTTATGGTACATTTATTTTTATGGAGGTGTTATACCTCCTTTCCTTGCCTAAAAAATAAATCATACATAATTCATTACATTCCCCATCACATCTTCTATCTTTCGTTCTAATTTCATAAAAGTTTTTCTTCCTCACTGCATAACCTAGCTGTTAACAACAGATCTCCAGTCATTTCTGTCAGAACACTTAATTTTGAGGATACTAAGTTTTGGTTATATCATTTTCAAAGTGGAAGTCTGATAGTGATTTGATGTCTTTTATCACTTGGTCATCTTTGGTCTTCTGATAGGCTTTATAAATACTTGACGTGCAGGTGTTTTTCATGACGTCTTTTGAGTATAACAACACTCCATAATTTTGCTACAGTGTGACTGTAAAACTCATCTGCCCAGAACTTAAAAATACTGGAGATCAATCTTCTGCATCTTAGTACAGACTGGTCAGTCTCTTGTGCATCATGGGTAAGTTGTTGTAATCTGTAATAAATCCAGAATTAATATCGCACTGGATCAGTGAACCTATCAACAGGGTTTTCATTTTTAGGGAGATAGCTCTTGGTATAGCAACGGGCCTTTGATAAAGTTTGGCACAAAAAATTTTCTGCAATATCTGAAAATATCTTCTAAACCATCAAATCCTTTCTCTCTGATAGGTCTATAAAAGTAGTTGTTGATTGGCAGAAGTCTGAAGCATATCTACTATCAATCCCGTCATGCCTCAAGTATCCATTCTGGACCCAACCCTCTTCCTGATCTTCATCAATAATCTTCCAAGTTTTGCCTAATTTGAAATAAATGGCCCTCCTTCTTATGGAAGCTTTGATAAGCTCCTAGGACTGATTTTCACTCCAGACCTGAAATTGGAGACTTACATTAAATCTGTTGCTAAGGTCACTGGAAAAATGGTTGGATAATTCTGCCATGCCAGAAATTACATGATTCCTGATGAAATCCTCTACTTTCATAAGAGTCAGGTACATCCTAAAATGGAATACTGCTGCTGCATTTGGAGAGGTGCTGCTCAGAGCACCTTTTCTTGCCTTCATAGAGTACAAAATCGACTTTGTAACCTAGTGGGGGGGGGGGTGATCTCTTTTGTTCCCTGAAGCACCTATTCTCACAGAAGAGACGTTGCTAGTCTTTCTCTACGCTATAGTTATTTCCATGGTAGCGGCTTGCTGAACTCCAATCTCTCATTTCCCCTATGTAAAACATTCACAGCAAGAACCTGTCTAGCTACCACCACTTTAAAGAACTTACCTAAAACCAAATGGAACTTCCATGAACAAAGTTTCTTTCTAAGAACTTCCCATCTGTGGAATACGATCCATGGGACTGCTTCTCTGCTGATTACAACATGGTCATCTCTAAGTCTAATGTCAATAAATACTTTTCAAACCATCCTCTTAAGTAATCAAACATCGTTTCCAATCCTCTCATAGTATTGTTCATCATCCAACTGACACTCTCGTTAACCCTTATCCACGAGTGGCTTTTGGCCTTGATAAGCAGTGAGTCATTAATATAAAAGAAAAGATTCTCCTTGGCCAGCTGATTTGGATGACTATTCTCAGTAGTTTCAATGTTGTTTTCTAATGTTTTGTACATGAAAATTCTTTGGATGTGTGTTGTAAATACTCTCAGTTTTACTTCTTCATTGACATATTTTCTGTTGAAGATGGATTTGCAGGTCTTGTCCCCATCTAGAGCAGGCCCTTTTCGTCTTTGGATGCCTTCCTATGTCTACATGTTATCCATACATCATCTTCACTTTTATGTCTTTGTATTATTTGTATTATTCAGACTATTATTCTCATCTTGGATATTATTCTCACAATGTTTTGGACAATGTAACTTCCGACTTTCTTCAGGCGCATCTTGTCGAACTTGGGAATCTTTATGTTGGACTATACGAATCTATACGAATCTTCGAACATTTGTAAATTTATGGGGTTACATTGTTCTCGTCCCGTTAGCCATGTAAGACTTATATTTAGAAGTCTTACATTTTTATTATATTCTTAGTATCGCCTGTACTGAGGATTGAACCTTCAACCTCCAGGGGACTGTCATTTAGAACTCATTATTACTTAACACTAGTGATGGGGCGATTTCAATATTTTTCCTGATTCCGATACAATTACCGATTCTGTTCTAAATTCCCGATTCCGATACAATTACCGATTCCAATTCTTTTTAAATTTCTAAGTATTTAATTATAGAGTTGTTGTTTTTTTTCTTTTCAGACTACCAGAAAAACCGGTGTAATGTGCATATATTTTGTAAAAGAAAAAAAATACTTGTTGGGTTGGGTGCGTACATTACTTGAATAGATCTATGGGGAAGGAAAAAATGAAGGATATTAAACAGGTGTGCATGCATATTAAAATAGAAAGATAAGGTCTTCTCATAAAAATGAATTCATATGGTATTACTGGACGAATATTTAATATAATTAGATCCTTCCTATCCAAAAGAAAAATCCAGGTTGTCTTTGATGGCCGTTCATCCAAACAATATGACATAAATGCAGGTGTATGCCAGGGATCGATCCTTGGACCTTTATTGTTCCTGATTTTCATAAACCCCCTCCCTGATGACATTGTGTCTGAGATGGGTATATTTGCTGACGACGCCATGCTCATGTGGGTGAAATGGATGCACACATATCTGAGACAATTGCTGAATCCTTCGAAACTGACCTCCAGTCTGTAATCGAATGGGGTCATTGTAGTGGAATGGTAACTTTTAATACTGCTAAGACAAAGCTCCTTTCCTTCAACAACTACAAGAAACCTCTTCAACCACCGATTGTCATGGCAAGGACCTGAGAGTCCAACGTTCAAACTCCTCGGCCTAACATTCACAGGTAACATGAATTGGAACAAATACATTGAAGACATTGCCAAGGCTGCTGCAAAGAAAGTGGACTCCCTTTACCGTGCTAGTAAACTTCTCACACCTGACATTATCCTATATCACTACAAAGCCACCATCCGCCCATGCATGGAGTATTGTTGCCACATCTGGGTTGGTGCATCATCCACTAGTCTCTCCCTCTTAAACAGAATTCAAAAAAGAGTCACCAACTTAATAGGTCCCTCACTATCCACCAAGCTCCAGCCCCTGTCCCATTGCGGCTATGTTGCATCCTTGTGCCTGTTTTACAAGTACTTCAATGGATTGTGCTCCGGTGAACTTGCTGCTCTAGTGACCCCTCGACATAAATACACTCGACCAACATGACAATCGGTTAAATCCAATCCATTCACTGTGCAGGTCCCCGGATGCCAGAGAGCCTTCTACTTTAATAGCTTCTTTCCTCGAGCTGCCTCCCTGCTCCCTGCTCCCTGTTTCCCCAACTGTACCGACATGCAGAAATTTAAAACTAATGTGAACAAGCATCTCGCTACACAGCTCCCAATTTAGGATGACCCCCAAAACTTTCACCCTAATTCTCAGTAGTCCTTACGTCTACAGTGGCAACTGGCCTTGTTTGGAGTGAACTAAGTTAAAAAAAAAAAGTTTGAGAGGATAGATTGATCACCAGTTAGCAATTACTAACTTAACACATGAACAGAGTTTTGTAAATGAAAAAATCAAGGAAAACATGATTAAATAACAAAACATTTATATAACTATAAGTTTACATGAAGTCATTTGGGAAAGTTTATGCAAACTCGAGTTTTGGTAGTAAAATGTTCAGTGAATCAGCAGGCACGAGGGCAAGAGTGTGTATGCCTATATATTTGTTAGTGTGAATATGCGTGTGTGAGTTATATAGCAGCATGGCACTGTGTGTGTGAGCCTACCTTGTTCTGTTAGTGAGTGGGTAGCAATTTGTTTCTGTTCGCCTCACAATAATACAGACCCACTTGTACTTATCTCTTCAAGTCTGCAGACCCACTCACAACTCTCATCACAACACCCATGCAACGGAACTTTTGATAATTATTTTGACAGCGTATATCACTTTCGGTGCACCCAAACTTGGTGCAGACTCACGTGCACTCATCACCTTCAACTGCAGACTTATGTACACTCAAACATTCAACACAAAGATTCGAATCATTTAATCAAAAACATTGACCAGAGGGAAATCTAAAGAAAAGTAATGTGCATACGGCTTTTTCTTATTTTCAACAACAAAACAAACACACACAAAAAGAACACGTTTCTCATTGGAACTTCACATATTGATAAATATTTTCATGTATCCCAATCCTATAATATTAACTGACCAACGATGTGGGCGAAAACTCACAAGCCACGCCCCAAAATCACATCTAAAAAAGAAATTAGATTTTTTTTTTACAAAACTGGCTCCCAAAGCCATATTTAGCAAAAAAAAAAAAAAAAAAAAATGGCTGTTACATTATATGCTTTCAACTACGTCAGCCACACCTCGGCGATTAAAATCCCTTTTTCGCGCTAAAAATAAAACATGTGCCTGGTGCCGATTACAACATTGTTTAAGGTGAGATCTTTATTGAGAAAATCAGTTGGGAAAAAAAGCAGCACACTGTTAACAAGAACACAACGTTTCCACCTCCCTCGCCCCCTTAGGCCTTGAGACGCTACTATTCATTTTTCAACTCACACACATGCACCCTGATAAAAAGTGACACACACACACATACACACGCATGCCTATACTGTCCCAAAGTGGTCAAGGGACGCCTAATCAATTCTCAACTTATGTGAACACACACACAGTTGTATACTTACGTACCCTAACACAAACCAACACACACTCACACAAATGCCTACACTCTCGCATGCATATACACACTCATAAATTACAGTCATAAACACATACATTTTATTACTTTTCTAACTGAACTGAACATTTCAAATGAACAATTACATAAAATGTTTTGTAATTTTGTATGTATATAAATACCTTGTGTTCGTTAAGCAATGCTTTATTCTTTCTTCCTTCATTCAACTCTCGTGCATGTTCCTCTGTTTTCAACATTTTAATAACAAATTATTTGTTAGCGTGGATCGTAGCATTTTCTCTAAGACACAACAAAGTCAACATCTTAACAAGCTAGTGTCCGCGCTTCTACATTAGTTTCCTTGCTTGTTTGTTTGTTTGCGTTTTCAAACGTTGTTAGTTACTGATCTCGGTTTGATGATTAGTCGTGGAAGCTTTATCAGAAGGTTATGTTTGTGTATCCAATGTCGGAGGTCAGCAGTTATCTAGAGGGGACTACCGAATCAGTCATTGTGATGTTATGACTCCAGTAACGTCCCCTACTAGAACTCTTCAATTACGAAGAACTGAGGAAGTGCTCCCCCACCTGCAAGTAGTTTAATAAAGGATGCTCGTTGAGGCACATTGAAATTCTATGTCATGTGTTCGACTAGTCTTTAATATGTATTGAGATACCATAACAGTTATGTCAAAGTGTATCGGGCGCGCGTGCGTATTAAAATGGAAAGAAATAAAGTTGGAGAGAATAGATTGATCACCAGTTAGCAAGTGCTAAGAGTTTTGTAAATGAAAAAATCAAGGAAAACATGATTAGATAACAAAACATTTATATAACTACAAGTTTACATGAATATAAAAGTCATTTTTAGTGAAGAAATGTTCATTTGGGAAAGTTTATGCAAACTCGTATTTTGGTAGGAAAATGTTCAGTGAATCAGCAGGCATGAGAGCTAAGGATGTGTATGTCTATATATTTGTTAGTGTGAATATGCGTGTGTGAGTATTATGGCAGCGTTGCATTGTGGGTGTGTGTGGGGGGCTACCTTATTCTGTTAGTGTGTGTGACGAGGTAGCAATTTTTTTTATTTTTGCCTGATCTCTTGTTAATGCGATGAATATGTGCGCGAAATAATGGAGCTCGTACATTAGTTTTGAAGTGTTCTTTTTTGTTTCACCTCTTCCAGCCAAAAAGTGTGGGGGTGGGTAGCATACGTTCTTGAGTCCTTTTTCTGATGTCTGCCGGCTTGGATCTCTACTTTTGCCTGTTCAGTTTTCCGTTTTTATTGGGGTTTCTCATTTCACACAGACATACTATATTTTGGGTTTAAGTCGAGCAGGGCCCATTCTTATTGGCCATGATGTAGCGACATGTGAAAAATCTTATTTGCTTTGGAAGTGAAAAGGAGAGCGTATCCAAATGAACCGGAGAAAGTAAGAGGGTGGCTATTCAAGCCAGTCGCTTTTTGGCTGTTCGTTCGAACCATATGCAGATCTTTCCGATGACTTTTTCTCAAATGTTTTCTCCTAATTGATTGAAAATAGTGAGGCAACTAAAGATTTATTTCTCTTTTAAAACAAAGTTGATTTTCAGTAATACGCCGTGAGTTGAAAAATATTATTTGAATTTTTTCATAACTTGCAATGTTTACATCCTTTTTCTAGTATTTTTTTTTTAATAGACTAGTAAGGAACTTATTTTAAAAATGAAAATACTGTAAAAAGAAAAGAATGAAGACAAAGGTACATAAATCTGTCCTTTTTTTCTTTCTCTTCTCTTTGAAGATTATCAAGTATACGACTTTGATGTTTATTTCTAACAAACAACTTGTAGCAGCTTACATGAGTGAACTATTTTCTGTCGATTTGTGTGAGTTGTGATTCGGCTTGGCGAATCATTATAATCATTGCCTCTTTACCAGGTGCGTGTCTGCATGTAACTCTTTTCCAAACAGACAAGATGTAGATCCTGCTTTCTCTGCTGTCGGCCCAGCAGAGAATCGATGAACTCCGGGATAAAGTTTATTTCATCTTGTATACATTCACCATACTCAACCCAATTAGTCCAGTCAATCTAGCTGATTTTTTGGTTGAATCTCAAACAAATTGCTAACAAAGGTTTTTAACTTGGATATTAGGCATGAATAACCTCTCTTTCAGATAAAAAAAAAGTTTACCAAAATTAGCCTTGCAGAAAGGGGTCAACGGGCGCCATCTTTAAAGATCCACTGTTAAAGGTAGAATAGGTTATGTAGCTGACCTTGTTTCAGAAGAAGCACGTTATCACAGAACATGTTTTGCAAACTTTGATTCCAATAAAGACATTCCTAAGACATTCTCTTCTGCTGATTCTTCTAAGATTTTGCCGGAAGAAAAGAAGGGAAGCAAACTAGTCTGGCTGTATGGTTTCGGTGGTCTCGCGGCTGGAGGGGAGGGGGCGGTGGGGTTTGGCTTTGTGTCAACATACTCATGACAAATACGATTTGAAAGATATCATCGACGTATCTTAATAATAAGTTTTTAATTTTATTTTATTCTAACTGGAGATACATATTAGCTGACCTCTTTATATTTCTCTCCCCTTCTTTTCTTGATGATTTTAACTTAAGTGTGTTGCTTGTCCCCTTTTTTTGCTGGTGAAAATTTCTTTTTTCTGTCATTTCCAATATGCAGCTGTCCCGTTAGCATTCTGACAGTTGCAATGTGTATGTGAATTTTTTCTTTCTATATTCTATTCTCGCTCTGTTTTCTACATTGAGATCTCTTACTCGGATTTCTTACCAAAATTATTCACTTTAACACTATATATATATATATATATATATATATATATATATATATATATATATATATATATATATATATATATAGCATAATATAAAATGAAATAATAAAATAAGGTGCGAATCAAATTTTATTATAATTCAAAATTCAGGCAAAGTAACTCAAAGTCCTTAAGATATTAGTTGCCTCTTATATCTTTTGTTGGATTTACTTCATATATATATATATGCAAACATTGTTAAAAATAACAGAATTCTGCCATAGATGCTCGAACTATAAAGAGAAGTTGAGTCTCGTTTTCTGCTGACGTCACAGTGGTTGGTGCCAAGCAGATAAACAAGACGCGACGAAGAGAACGGTTATATACCACATAAGGACATATGATGATGATCATATGATGATAGTGATTTGAAGGAAAAGAAAAATAAGAAAAAAAAACTCATTGAGACTAAAATTCAAGATGACTGTCTTGGTAGGAAAATCTTGAATGAAAAACAAATACTTGCTTGTTTTTTTCTAAAATTTGAAATATTGTTGTGACACAGTAACAAGTCTGCATAACATAGAACGTTTTGTTTGTCCTAATGCTAAATTCTAATTTATTTCTAAACGTATATGACATTGAAATTTTATGTCTACTCATCGACACCTGTTCTGATACTACACATCACCTTTTCTGTCTTCCGTCAGTAAAGGAAAAGTCCTTCTAAACCGAGGCAATTTTAATTTTTGTCCAAATCGGACAAAAGCCTACTATATAATTAAAAAACGGACAAAAGCCGAACAACATAAAATAAATGAATAAGAAAAGAATTTAACATATTTTTTATATCTTAACTTTCTTATATAATTAAATTATCAATGATGTTAAAAACATTGTTTTGTTTTGTATTGTTTTCTTGACAGAAAATTTTTTATTTAATTTTTAAACAATTTTCAGAGCTTTGTACTCTATTGTACAATTACTGCTTTTCACAGAAAAAACAAACATTTTCCACAAAGAAATAATTTTCACAGAAAATACATAAACATTTTTAAAAAAAAAAGAAGTCTTTTTGCAGAAAAGGCATGAACATTGAACACTTGTTTTAACCAAAGAAAACTTTTCACTGAAAAGTAAAGACATTTTTTTAAATTCTGTAAACTGAATTGACATATTTTGTATTTTTATCCTTTATAACTACTACTTTTAACAAATGACTACCTTTTCCTTTATCGGCTTTCCACCTAAGCAGGGAGGTGATGTAGCGGTCATTAACATTTGTCTTTTTTATCTAGATCGAATGAGTTCAGAAACTGAGAGAAACGGTGGCTTCTGGAAGGAAAACACTAAGAAAGCCTTTACGGCTTTTAAAAGTGTGCACTTGGATCAGGAGGAGGTACACAAGTTGCCCTAAGGCGAATGCTGCTTTTATCGTGAATGTAGACACGGTTTGAAGTTCTTCTCACGGGTGACAGAAAGTCTCTCTGACACCCTGCTGTTGTCCCGAAAGGCATTATATGGTGAGGGAGACTGTTAGAGATGATAGAATTGAGGGGCTCGTTTTGGCGAGTATAGAGTCTATCGGATTCACATCCTAATAACTAAGGGGAGACAAGTACGACCTTTCCTTCAATTTGACTCAGCCCTTTTTTTCGTCTCTAAGAAAGAGAACCTGCGGGGCCTTTGATCTCGGCAAATCACGTTGACAGAGGTTTCCGACCAATCACAGACCAGAGATCATGCGTGACCACGCGTGATTTGAGTGATATAAAAGAAGATACGCCTTTCTTCTCCTCCTCTTTTTTCCCCTTTCCCAGCAAGTAACAGGTCCTGTCAACAAAGTCTTTCTCTCCCTACGACCAGCGATTAAGACAATCCCATCAGCATGACTCGAAAAGCAATGGGGCAAGAAAACACTGCCTACTACTGTCTAACAGTTACTACACGCTGTCTCCCCTTTCCTCCTCACCGGACACAGGACGAATAGTAAGCTTAACCCTTTTTTTCCTTTCTCTGTTCGTTCGAACGCCAAATTCCTACCCTTTCGTACCCGGCAAAAAAAGGGGTACGGAGACGGCTCATTTTCCTTAAATTACGCACACACCAAAACACGTGTGCTTTCCAAGAAGAAACACTAAAAGACAATTTTATACAAACAGTAAAATGAATATTTTCTTGTGCACAAAACTCAAGTTTTTCATTGAGAAATTTACACAATTAAAATTGTGTAAATTTCTTAATGAAAAACTTGAGTTTTGTGGTTCAGTTAAAATTGAACCACGTTGAATAAATTGTTATGTTTATATGTATTTTTGAGTGCTGGCTTTCTTACTTTTTGTGTTGGTTATTGGCGTATTTTTACTCGTTCTTTCATGTTTAACGTTAAGAATTCGTTAGTACCCCCACAAGTCGATGCTTAGGGCTCAACTGTACGACCAGTTGAGCAGCAAGATAAGTCAGACTGCCAAGCACATAAAATGCCGGTTTATAATAAGGTTAGAATGTTCCATTATGCTCAGAAGGGAAAGTCCATTCTCTGTGTTCTGATTGGCTGAGATTCATAAGCGGCCATTCTAGTGTATAAATGTTCATTCATTCGAATAAGTATTCTTTTATGAGATGGATGCCAGTTGAGGCCTTTATGCTGGTAAGTGTTAGTTTGATTCTATAGCGAGGTATGAGCTACGCTCAATCTGGCCTTGGGCGCCTGGGTTATGGTGCTTCGATAATGACGAGGCAACGCTAACCTGGCTGACGATAAGAAATGCTCTCTGAGTCGGTAAGAAGCTTCATTCAGCTGGCTTGGTGAGTTCACCGACTTGTGTTAGATGTGGTGATGAAGACGAGACCGTGAGTCACGCCTTCTTTTATTCCCGCATCGTTGTGCCGCTGATTAGGCTTGTTACAGGTCTCATGGTTCGCATACTTAACGTATTGTCTTTTGACTTGGAACCTATCAATGTATGTAGCAACTGGGTTCCGACAACAGATAGGCTGAGACGTTTTGTGCATACTAGCCGTTATGAGAGACGCGATATGGAAAACTCGTATGAAGGCAGTCTATAGAACTGAGACCTACACTTCTCTCGACCTTATTGCGATTTTCAAATATTACCTGAAAGCTCGCATTAGGGCCGAGAAAGTGAGACTCTCTTCGGCAGATTTTAGTGAAAGGTTAGTGAGAGTTGCACTACAGTGACTGGAGCTGGATTAGAGTGGTATTTAGACGTACCTTGGGTACAGGATTTTGGGTTGCAAAAACGAACATCGATTTTGACCCGTTTTAAGTTGACTCAAAGACTTGTTCTTTGTTAATTTTAGTTCATAACTTAGCTAGTGTATGAATGGTTTCATTATGCCCTTTTATTTTGTCCTTCCCCCCTCTCCTCCCATTTTTTTTTGTCCTCATTTTATTTTGTAACTCCCCATCCCGCCCCCAATTAGGTGACAGCACTTGATTTGCCAGAGATGCAGGTCTCCCTTCGATATTTTCGAAGGTGGTGTTTCAGAATAAAGCGTTGGAGCCTGCATCAAAACCCTTTTTTCGCTTATCGATTTCGACTGGCAAATCTGCATAGCTGCCACAGTTTAGTAATGGGGCATCTTTTTACTAACTTTCCTTTTTCATTGTAAATATTCATTAATATAATTTTGTATATATAATTTTTATTACCGTTGCATATTACATTTATATAGGTTTTAAGTAGGGGTTTCATGGTGCAAATTCTTTTGGTGAAGGATGTATAGTATAAATGCGGTATTTTGGTGAATCATGGTCCTGAATGAAGCTAGCTAAGTTAGAGTAGTTATTATCAGTTAGTGAAGACCGAACCTTTCCCCTTCCCCTTTTCGGCCTTGTGCCACATTTTATATATATTTTTTTAAATTTATAAATAAATAAAGAGAATCTGAAGAAGGTAGAAGTGAGTATCGGAGTGAGATTTTGCTGTGAGCCGAATTATTTTCGTTTATTGGAGCTCGAAGTTATACAGAGGTTTTTGGTGCTTCTACAGGATTTGAACCCAACTGCGTTTTATTTCTTTAACGTTTGGAGTCTAGTAATAGACTTCCAAATTCCCGTTTTCAGTTATGGACAGTAATTCTGACGGGGATGGCCGGGATGTATGTATGGTCAATATTCACTCAGACAAAAAAAGGGGAAATTAACTTTAACGGTCTCTAAAATATTAACTGAACAATTGTTATATCCACATATTTTGTCCCATAAAGCATGCAAAGAAGAGTAGGGGAAATGTTGGCACGTGTTCCCCTACAATAAAAAAAACTATGGTGTAATTCGCCGAATGTAGTCTAGACAGCTAGACACAAGTGCCGGGAGATCAGCCCACACAGTTTGCAAGGGGGGGGGGGGAAGTAGAGCAACTAATCAGATTGGAGGAAAACCTGTTGCTAGGCAAGAAAGGCCCAAAAGAAATAGCGGGAAATAGCAGGAAAACGAGACAGTCAGATTTCAGGAGTGGACGAGTGAAATCGTGTCAAGATTTGGTGCCCACCCAACACTTCAAATCAAGACAATATATCCCCGCATACAAGGAAAAGTGGAATTCAAAATTTATCGGCTGAGAAAAATACAGCGAGGATCTTACCGTTGTTTATCAGACATCACAAGGAAAAACTCAGTCAGACAAAGTTTACGAGATTACCTATAACTAGCCACACACACACACACAAAAACTATCTGAGAAATAGCCGATCATTCTACACTAAAAAAAATATTCGAGAAAAACGGACATCAAAATAAAAAAAATTCTGGGACAATATCTTCCACTCAGCTATCACACAAAAAAACTCTATAAAAGGTGTGTGCCCTATGAAGAAAAAAATAACGAACAAATTACATATTTTTAATTCGTCCTGATTTGAACTTTCATATTTGCCAATTTTTTTAACTCCATTCTCGGTCTTAACAAAACCAGCCCCTCTATCAAAAACTCCCCTAGAGCGGAGCAGAACTTTTAGTTAATCATTTTGAATTAATAAACACTTGTTATGCTTGCATTAGCAAGCCTTTGTTGGTTCTTACCTTACAAGTGTCTTATTTTTTTTGTTTATAAATTGTGATTTTAATGTGTCCCGTTCTTTTCTTTCCCATGATTACTTGCTTGTCCCCCTTTCATCGTTTTAATGAAAAGAAATATATATAAATAAATAAAAGTCGTTTTCACTACAGTCTTAAATGTGACCCGCAGGCCCGATTAAAACATAAGGGATAGGAAACGTGTGGTATGAGAGGAGCGGGGGTTTTGGAGGGACCCTTTTTAGGGTTCCAGTTTTGGAGGGAAGATTTTGGGAGAGCTGAGTTTTATAGAAACATTTTAAAGAAAAACAGTTTTAAGTAATATTCAAATGTGTGAGAGAGCGAGAGAAATGTTATATGATCAACAAACAAAATAATGAATTCAAAAGCATAAATTCACAAAAAAGATATTTTATATAAGTTTAAAATGGAAGTCTACAAAGATAGGAAAACATAGAACAATTGTTCAGTATTTGAGTGTCCTTGCCGAACAAACATTAGTTTTTTTTTTTTTTAACATAGTTCACCCCAAACAAGGCAGGCCGCCACTGTAGACGTAAGGGGCTACTGAGAAAAAGAAAAGGGGAGAAGGTAGGGGACGGTCAACCTAGATTGGGATGTGCGCAGCGAGGTGTCTGTTTAGATTAGTTTTAAATTTCTGCATGTCTGTACTGTTGGGGAAACAGGTGGCAGGGAAAGAGTTCCAGAGGCCAGCAGTACTAGGAAAAGAAGCTATTTGAGTAGAAGGCTCTCCGACATCTGGGGACCTCCACAGTGAATGAATGAGATGTAGTTGATTGTCGAGTTAGTCTAGTGAATTTACGTCGAGGGGGCAGCAGAGTAGCCAATTCATCGGAGCATAATCCATTGAAGTATTTGTAAAACAAGCACAAGGATGCTACATTGCGGCGATGAGACAGAGGCTGGAGCTTGGTTGACAGTGAGGGACCTATTAGGTTGGCGACTCTTTTTTGGACCTTGTCAAGGAGGGAGAGACTAGTAGATGATGCACCAGCCCAGATGTGACAACAATACTCCATGCATGGGCAGATGGTGGCTTTGTAGAGATACAAGATAATGTCAGGTGTGAGGAGTTTACTAGCACGTTAGAGGGAGCCAACCTTCATTGCGGCAGCCTTGGCAATGTCTTCAATGTATTTGTTCCAATTCATGTTACCTGTGAAGGTAAGGCCGAGGAGTTTGAATGATGAACTCTCAGGTAGGGTGTTTATCTGCCATGACAATCGGTGGTTGAAAAGGATCCTTGTAGTTATTGAAGGAAAGGAGTTTTGTCTTTGCGGCATTAAAAGTTACCAACCATTTATGACCCCAATCCACTACAGCCTGGAGGTCATTTTCTAAAGATTCAGCCATTGCCTTGGATATGATTGCATCGGTTTTGCCAACATGGTGAGAGTAAAGGGTGGTGTCATCAGCAAATAAACCAATCTCAGACTCTATGCCATCAGGGAGATCGTTTATATAGATCAGGAACAACAAGGGTCCAAGGATAGATCCCTGGGGTACACCAGCATTTATGTCATGTTGCTTAGATGAACGGCCATCGAGGACAACCTGGATTTTTCTTTTGTCTAGGAAGGATCTAATTATATTAAGTAATTGCTCAGTAATACCGTATAATCGTATTTTCAGGAGGAGCCCTTTATGCCATACCTTGTCAAAGACCTTGGATATATCAAGCGCTACTGCACTAGCTTCACCTGCCTTGTCGAGTGTATGATACATGCGTTCAGAGATGATCGTTAGGATGTCTGCAGTAGATCGTGCTTGTCTAAATCCATACTGGTGGTCAGAAAGAAGTTTAGCATTAACTAAGTGTCGTACTATCGCTAGATTGATTAAGGATTAAAAGATTTTAGCAAAGATCGGCAGCAGACTGATTGGGCGATAGTTCTGGGGATCGGTTCTATTTCCAGAATTCTTGTAGACTGGTACCACAGAGGCAATTTTCCAGCTATCAGGGAAGCAAGATTCAGCTAGACACTTATTGTAGAGTTTGGAGAGGACAGGGGCCAGTTCAGCAGAGCATTTCTTTATTACTATTGTAGGTATAAGATCAGGCCCACAAGCTTTGGAGGTGTCAAGGTTTTTTATGATGTCTCTAATCTGGGATAGGGTGATGACCAGGTTATCAAGTGTGGCTTCGGTCAGTAAAGGGAATTTGGGGAGGGGGTGGTTATCTGAGTCCAAAGTAGAGTTAGAAGCGAAGCGCTGGGCAAGTAGTTCAGCCTTATCAGTGGCCGTGCAAGCGACATCATTGTGGTTTGATAGTGGTGGAATCGTTGATTGACCATTATTCACTACACTATTGTAGATTTTCCAGAAATCACGAGTACTTAATTTCTGTGACTGGATGCGTTTTTTTGTTAACTCATTAAACCTTCTCTTCGCTTCACCTATCACGGCCTTGCAATTATTTCTTGACTCTATAAATTTATTTCTATTAGTAGCTGACTTATGTCGGCCGAATTTACGGAATGCTTGTTGCCTCTCAGAAATGGCAGCTGCACATTCCGAGGTGAACCATTGAGGAGAGTGAGGCTTGCTAAAGAATTTTTGCATGGGAACATAGGCTTCAATGCCTGCTTTGACCCATTCAGTTAATTTGTTTGCACACTGATTGGCAGGGAGTGAGAAGGTTTCCCTCCATGGGGCGTCACTGATGTGATCTCTGAATCAAGTTAAGATATCAAGGAAGCCTGAGTCGATAATTTAAGGGCTGTGAATTGTCCACGGGTCTGAAAAATCATAATCAAAACTTCCTCACTCAATTACATAAATTACATTTCATTGAAAGTTATTAAATAGAGTCAATCATTTGTTTTCATAGTAGAAAGTTCAGTGAGAAATGTATGAAGTATTAAAATGGTTAAGTTTATAAGTTTGTTTTAAATATGCAGAAATCAGCAGACGACGTTGAAAGGGGATTCAAGGAGTGTGTGTGTGTCGTATTTAGTGGACATATGCGTAAGACAGTGAAAGAGTTAATGCATTGTGTCTGTGTGTGCATTGATGTCAGTGTAGCTATGTGTGCGTAAGTTCAGAAAATGCCCTATAGAGGAAGCGATGGGGGCTGAAGAAATGTTGATGTTAGCTCTGTCATGGATTTGGGCTAAACATGCAACCGAAGGAAAAACCTGGGTTATATGGAGTCGAGGTGGCTCCCAAAGGACAATTTCTATAAATTCAGAAAAATTCGCTGATTGGTTCAAAATATTATTATTTGTTTTTATTACATTAAACAAACACGATGTATTTATTTATTAAGAGGATTGTTTATTTACAACATAAGACTAAGGGCCACAGGACCGCAGGCTCATTTAATTTTTTTTATTGGTACATTATGGTGAACAAAGTAAATATTCTAGAGTTTACTTGCCTATGCGCTTATCGTTTCTATAAAACTCAGCTCTCCCAAAATCTTCCCTCCAAAACTGGAACCCCTAAAAAGGGTCCCTCCAAAAACTGAACAACCGACGTGATATAAACATGAAAAACGCGCCCTTCTGATATGAACAGTAGCAACAAGCAACAATGATTTCATAAGAATGCAGTATTTACCAATGTTATGATTTTTAGGTCTCGTTTTGATTTGACGACGCTCGTCATACCAGCTGGAGTGTTGTTGTCATGGCGACCGCCACCTTTGATGTGTCTTATTTGGGCGATTCCCGACTGCTCAAAAGTGGAATCCCAGGCACTGGGAGGCGTTCTGTGATCGCCACAGTAGCACAAAAGTCGGTAAACATGATCATGTTTACTACCACGAAGTTACGTGCTGACTGATCATGTGCCGTGGTTACTGTGGCGAAAACAGAAATTCAAACAAACACAGTTTGTTGACGCCGGCCGTCAGATTTTCATCTCCGTGTTATCGGTCGTATGTCTACGACTACATCCGCAGGCTTTTCCATAAAACCAGCTGGTCCAAGCAGACGACAGGAAAAAATCTGGAATCAGCCAAGAACACAAGAATAGCGACGTTCGGTCCTCCTCAAACAACGACGAAAAAACCAGCAACTTCAAGTACAACAAAATAACAATTCAACAACGTGACTATCACGACAACTTCTACGACAATTTCGTCTGCTAAACGTCATTGAATCAGCGACGCTGAACAACAACACAACTATTCGCACTACTGCTACACCGCGTCCTCTAACGCCGACATCTTTACACCGCAACTATTACTGCTTCTACTACGGCTCGCTCGGCTCGCCTACAGGACATTGTCAAAACAAATTACTACTACCCACTAAGGCTTCTCGATTGTTATTGACATTCACTCCAATTCCGAAATTACTTCTCGGAAAATTCTTCCCATTTATTTGTTCTGGAAAATAAACCATAGTATTTTTCCAATTTTAATCCTGTGTTGTTCGTTCATTTCTGTTTGTCACCATACGCTTACAGTAATATAACACCAAGTACCGGAAAAATCTTTAAAAATCAAAGAAAAACATTTTTGTCAAGGAAAAAAAATACTGATAAACATTTATTAATAATAAAAAAAAGAATTTTTTCTTCAAAACAAACCTGATGTCTGATGTTATGACCCTAGTAACACCCCCTACTAGAACTCTTCAATTAAGGAGAACTAAGAAAGTGTCCTCCCTCCATTCTAGCAGTTCAATGAAGCACAACAGGGCGCATTGAAATCTTAGGTTGTGTGTTCAACTTGTCCTTAATATGCCTTTAATATATATTGAGGTACCATAACATTGTGGCAGCGGTTACGGTAGTAACAAGAACGTCTACAGAAGACAGCCTTAAAAGGAATTTAAAAGAAAATGAAAGAAGCAGTATCTCGAAGGAACTCGGAGCATATTAAAAGACACCACGTGCTAGCTTGGAGGACGCCATTTTGAAAAAAAAAAAAAAAACAACGGAGAAAATTAACACTTCCTGTTCAAAAAGAATTATTCATTGCATTGTGATATATATCTATCAGTATCATATTTTCTGTCAAGATTTTTGTTTGTTCTTAGTTCTTAGCCATCATAATACTATGATGGCTAAGAACTCGTGTGAGCCGGTGATGAGTTGAACGTCCACGAATCTGGTGGATTCATTCAGATTTTTCAAACAACGTTGCAACCTCTATTTTTCGGTCAAAAATATTCCAGCAGACAGACAGGTTCACCACATTCTGTTGCTGGCTGGAGAAGAAGGTCTTAGAAGGTACAATGCTTGGACGTTCGAAAACGAAGCCGACCGGAATGACCCAGGAGTGATTTGGCGAAAATTCGAGGAACAATTTGAACCTTAGGTGAATTTTCGTATCGCACACTTCAACTTGCGTCGATATATGCACACGGACACTGTTCATCTACGACTTTCTGGCCAGGTGCAGGTTGCAAGCAAACAAGTGCAAGTTCCGAGATGCCCACGAAACGGAAGAAAGGCTCATAGAGCAAATCATCACTGAAACGAAGCACTCGGAACTACAAGCAGCTCTTGGCAAAAGACGAAGGGCTCACACTCCAGGAAGCTTTAAATAGTGGCAGGATACACAAAGCTTCCATAAGCCACATGAAACAACTGACTGAGCTCCAAGAAGGAAAAAGCAAGGAAATAGACGTCATCAGACACAACAACTGCAAACGATACGGCAGCACACAGCCTCACAGAAACGGATGCTACTGTGCATACAGGGGTATGACCTAACCATCGTTTATCGCCTGACGGTTTATCAAGGCTACCCAACAAGAAAGCCAGGAAGCAATCAACCTCAAGCTCAGAGTTGACTTTGTACAGTTCTCAGCAGAGAAATTGTCACAAGTACACCAGACCACAAATACTGATGTCACCCTATGCAAGCTGAGGGACGTGATCCTGCGAGGCTGGCCTAACACGGTCAGGGAGATTGGAAAAAGAATGCGACCCTACTAGACCTATCGGGACGAGCTAGTCATCTAAAATGGAATCTTAACCAAGGCGATCGGATTATAATACCCAAGTTCATGCAGCAAGAGATATTACACAAGATCCACTATGGGCATCAAGAGATCGAGAAGTGTAAACCGAGAGCAAAAAGTTACATATTCTGGGATGATATAAACAAAGACATAGAGAGCGCTGTCCAACTATTTGATAAATGCCAGGCAAACCAGAAATCGCAGAGTGCAGAATCCCTGATGCCACACGAGATTCCCGTGAGACCATGGCAGATAGTGGCTACAGACCTGTTCCACTTCAATAGATCTGACTATGTGGTGATAGTTGACTACTACTCCAAATATCCGTTTGTCAGAAAATTAAACAACTTCTCTAGCCAGGAGGCCATAAATCTTACCAGATAAATTTTGGGGGAACAAGGAATCCCAGAGAGGGTCATCATTGATAATGGCCCACATTTTAGCTCTGCTCTTTTTAAGCGGTTCGCTTGGGAATGGGGTTTTGAACATCGCACCTCATCACCCCTAGAGAGTCGATGCTTAGGGCTCAACTCTATGACCAGTTGAGCAGCAAGATAAGTCAGACTGACAAGCAGATCAAAATGCCGGTTTATAATAAGGCTAGAATGCTCAGAAGGGAAAGTCCATTCTCTGTGTTCTGATTGGCTGAGATTCATAAGTGGCCATTCTAGTGTATAAATGTTCATTCATTCGAATAAGTATTCTTCTATGAGATGGATTCCAGTTGAGGCCTTTATGCCGGTAAGTGTTAGTTTGATTCTATATCCCCCCCCCTCCCCTCAGTACGCGAACGCAATGGTCTTTGGGGAAGAATGAGTTCCTTCTGGCCTGGTTGATTGTGGGGAAGTAACCTGGCAGATTTCACTGGTATTGGTTTAGCAGTGCTGGGTGGTGTTGGGTGCCTCGGCGATGTCATTACATCTCCTCTGTTATGCGGCAATGGTGTACCAGGTGTATGGGAATCCCAAGGCGTTGGATTGCGAGATTCAGGCAAAGCACTGGGAATAGGGACTGGAATTACAAGTGTTGCAAGTTTTCTGAGGAATCTGCGGTTACGCAAAGTGATTCTGCCTGACCCATCAATCCTGATCCGATACTGACGGTTAGGGAGAGTTTCGACAACACAACCTGTTGTGTCCCATCGACGATTGTTTGCACGTTGTATTGATACTCTTTCTCCTTCTTGGAGTGGGCATAAAGTATGCACTGTGCGATTGTACCGCTCGGTGAGGTGAGCATTGCGCTGAGATAAGCTTATCTCACGGTTCCTAGCTGCAGCTACCCATTTTGTATGTGGTTTATATAGTGCGGGTTGGGATGGTATGAAGTCACGAAGTCGGTGGTGGAGCAAGAGTTGTGCTGGGGATAGACCAATGCCTTGGATAGGGGTGTTGCGATATTGCAGGATGGCTCGGGCAACACTCATTATTCAATGAGCCCTGGGGACCTGTATTTCCATGAATTATCCTCTTCGCTGTTTTTACAGCTAACTCTGCTTGGCCATTAGATTGAGGATATGCCACTGAGGACTGTCTGTGCTTCACACACCATGTCTTGAGGAACTACTGAAACATGTTGGAATTAAAAGGTGGGCCACCATCACTACTAAGTTCTTCTGGGGTGCCATATGTGTGGAATAGTTTCCGACAAATAGATATTAGTTTTGAGGTGATGGCATGACCTGGTTTAAGATGATACAAAATAATCCAGCCAGTGAGTCTGTCTGCATAGACAAGGTATGCAATGTGTCCGACGTAAAAAAGGCCCATCACTATCTGCTGGAAGGGCTAATCTGGAGCTTGGGTTAATACGAGTGGTTCAGGTGGCTGACTAGGGCCAATGCTTGTGCAGATGAGGCAATTGGCTCGAAAGTTGCATATTGATGCATTCATACCGGGCCAATACACCGATTCATTGGCACGGGCTTTCATGTCAACCACGCCCTGGTGGGCTGAGTGTAAATAACGTAGTACTTTTCCTTTGAGAGATTTGGGTACCACGATTCTCGCATCCATCAGTGCTAAGCTCCTGTCGGTACTTAGTCAATGGCGTACATCCCAGAAGTTACGGATTTCCGGTTCAGTAAGTGAACGTTTGAATGGAAAACTTAGTTGTATTGTGTTGATCAGAGTCGTGTAAGATGGATCATTTCGGCCTGATGCACGTACGTGATCAGCTGACAGGATTGTATCGTTGTCTTTAAAATCGTTCATGGCCTTGCGGGTTGCTACCTCCACCATAGCATCTATTTTATCCGAGAGATAGATGTCTTCAGAGGAAGGGTGTGTGGAAGATAGGGATGTAAGGGCACTCATTGTAGGGACTGGGTTGCGAGAGACGGCATCGGAACCCTGATGCAACTTTCCTGGGCAGTGTTGGATGGTAAAAAAATACCTGAGTGATTTCTCTTTAAGCTACTACTATTACGTTAGGGCAGCCCATAATGAATATACGACATTTATCTAATGCCCAGGCGATTGCTGCTGCTTCGCTTTCAATGGGTGCATATCGGCGCTCTGCATCTGTGCAAAATCTGCTGCCTGCAAATACAATGTGCCAGCCCTCAAGACAACATACCGGTGCTTTCTCAGTGGAACATATACAGTGTTTTTGTAATAGCAGGAAACCCATACCTTCTTTACTCCAGTCTGGAGCAAGGCAGGTTGCTCTGTTAATATCAAAGGTCGTTACACCCTTTTTTACCAAATTCACAATGATTTGCCTGGATGTGAAAAATGCATTCTCGAGATCCTGATTCCAAATGAAGCATGAATTTTGTTTGACAAGGTATCGAAAGGGAGACATTATGGGGCTTAGGGAAGGTGCCCATGCTACTTGGTTAACTAATCCAAACCAAGACCTTGCATCAGTTATATTCTTTGGGATAGGAAAGTTGGCAATTGCATTGAGTAAATTCTCGGAAGGGGCTACTCCTGATGATGTTATTTGAAGGCCTCCAAACTGAACCACATCTTTGCAAAATTGGAATTTATTTTTGTTAAGGACAATTCCGTTTTTTGCGCAAAGCGATAGGTAGTCAAATGTATGATAGACTGCATCTTCTATACTGTTGTCAAAAAGTAGCATATCATCAACGACCTTCACTTTGCGAGGAATGTCCTTAATGATGTCATCATATCTACGCGTATAGGCATCACCGGAGGCTAAGTATCCCTGAGGCATGCGGAGATACATGAAACGACCCCACTCCGTGATGAAAGTTGTAAGTGGCTGAGATTCCTCATCTAGAGAGATTGAATGATAACCATCCATTGCATCTGAAACGGTTTTTTTTTGTTGGGTGGCACCTGTAATGCCAATTGGAATGGCGAGCTAGTGTGATGTGTTTCTCGTTTGCACTGCGAGTTTAAATGCCGATAGTCCACCATTCTTCTTGGTTTTCCATCTTCTTTTGCAGTGATTACCATAGTGCTGCACCAATCGGTAGGGGTACCAACGGGCACTGGAGTAACAATGTCTCTTTTAACATCATCCCAAAGTGCGAGTCGTACTTGCTCCTTGAAATGATAAGGCACAGGAATTGGGTCGTGTCTTGCTTTTGGGACCGCTCCCTCTTTAAGGTGAATATGGGCAGTGGGGCCGGACAAAGATGGGAACACCCCATCGTTTTTTAACGTTGTCTTGGCAAAATGCTCTAGGAGCCAATCCTTAAGTCTACTAATGTTTTCTTCTGTCGGGGTGAAGGGAAGGCTTTTGGGGCGACTTGGCAATTGATTCACCTACTCAATGTGTTGTATTGCGATATTTGCCTGGGTTGAAAATGTTGCCGCAGGGTTTGGGAAATCTTCAGGCAGCATTCCCACATCAATGCATGCTGCCTTGCTGAAATAAAGTTGCTGGATCCCATCACATATGTAAAGGGCTTGCTTGGTTGTTCTTCCACGAACTTCGAATTTCACAGGTAACCATCCCTGACACACAAGTGTGAAATCTCCCACAGTCCGAACGATTTTTCTTGATGTTAAACAGATGCTTTGATCCCCCTAGACATATAGTGGCCCCACTATCAGGGAAAATCTTCAGCTTTGTTCGGTAGTCACCAGGGAGGTTCTTCGCTTCTCTGGGATCTGGATTTGGTGAGAATGGGATAACATACGCATCTATTTCTGCTATTTGATTTTCACTTGCGGTCGTGTATGTATCCCTTGTCTGCCTCGTCAATTCCAATACAGGGTTTCTTTGCTCGGTACACTCTTGAAAGGTGGTTAAGTTTCCCACAAGTGCTGCATGTTTGACCCCACGCTGGACATTTTAACTGGCGGGAGTTGTTCCTGGGATACCATGATAATGACTACCACAACCCATGCAAGCTTGAAAGTTATCACGTTTGGCGGAGTTGCTGATACTAACATGACCTTTATTAGCTTGAGCACTGGTTGTTTGCTTGCAGTACGTAGATATCCGTGCAATAGCCATGTCAGAGGTGTCAGTCATTGAAGTTTGGTCTTTCAATGCCGATTCGAACGCCTCAGAATGGCGAACATTTTGTTTGAGAGTTGTAAATGTTCCAGCTTTGGCCAGCAGGTCTGCTTGGAGGGTATTGTTTGCTATTCCCCTGATGAGCTGGTTCTTGATGTACATGTTAGACAGGTCATGATCACAAAGGGGACATAAAAAGTTGCAGTCCAGGGCTGTGGCTCGGAGGCGGACGAGATAGTTCTGTATTGTCTCAGTCTCACCCTGTGACATGGAGGCAAAAGTAAGGCGATGAACGATGGGATTCGACCTTCGAGTGACCAATGCCTCTATCATTCCTAGTAGCTTGTCTGGGTCAGTGGTGAAGAATTTAGGATCAGTGTTGACTATAGCATTCTGGACGGACTCATCAGCAGAACTGTATAGCTGTATGTTGGCCTGAGATGTTGGCATACCCATCATCTTGGTGAATACTTCCCAATCAATTCTGAATTTTCTGAATTGTTGGGGGGTCATTTCAAGGTGGAGCTGGGGCAGTTTAGCGGCTGGTGCTTTAGCATATGTTACCTCAGCAGAGAATTCCTTAGCTTCTTTAAGGATTGAAAGGACTTCTCCCATTGTCGCGATCCCTAGCTCTTTCAACATGGCCCAATCCATCATTTGCAGGTTCTTCTTTGTCAGCTTTTCACTTGCAAATGTGGCAGCATAAGATCGAGCTGAGCTAGCAGAGATCCCTGCTTTGAGGAGGTACTGCTCCCAATCTTCAGAATCCATATACCCTGTTCGTAGCGCCATATAGAGTCGATGCTTAGGGCTCAACTGTATGACCAGTTGAGCAGCAAGATAAGTCAGACTGCCAAGCAGATCAAAATGCCGGTTTATAATAAGGCTAGAATGTTCCATTATGCTCAGAAGGGAAAGTCCATTCTCTGTGTTCTGATTGGCTGAGATTCATAAGCGGCCATTCTAGTGTATAAATGTTCATTCATTCGAATAAGTATTCTTCTATGAGATGGATGCCAGTTGAGGCCTTTATGCCGGTAAGTGTTAGTTTGATTCTATAACCCCGATATCTGCAATTGAATAGCGTTGTGTACAGACCATAAAATCGGCCATCCAGAAAGCCACCTCAAGTGTGTGTGACCTGGACATGGCTTTGTTATGTCTTCAAACAACTCCGATAGACTATAAAATCCCGTTCTCTGGTGAGCTGTTATGCAACAAGAAGTTGGTTGGGAACCTCCCAGTAAGATGTGCCAACTGCACTGCGCAAAGAGAGCAAGTGTCAACTCGCCTATACCAAAGACAAACTACACAATAAAGGTATTATGACTAGCATGCCAGAGATCTTCCCAATCTGTAGGTTGGACAGCATGTTCGAGTACTGGATGCTGGGAAATGGTCACCCGCAGTTGTCACACAAGCGTGTATGGAGCCCAGATTCTACATGGTGCAGACTCCATCAGGAAAATTAATCTGCAGGAATCGACATCACCTGAGGGAAGACCAATCTCGGGCCTCAATGAGCCCCCACGTTTACCCACCGGAGGCCCCACAGGGTCCCATCGGGAGCCCCACATCCAGATTAGAAGCAGGCCCTAGACAAAGCCTTCCCATCGAAAGACTAAACACACAGAAAACTCAAAAGCAACATGCTAAACACACCCCACACAACCACAACAAATGATACAAACCAAGAGAGTAACACCCCTCCTGACCATACATCCCGATCTGGCCGTACCATCAAGAAAGATTTGGCAAATGAAACTTTCAGTCAGTGTGATTCCGTTCATTATTTGGGAAAAGGGGGACGTGATGTTCTGACCCTAGTAACATCCTCTACTAGAACTCTTCAATTAAGGAGAACTAAGAAAGTGCCCCCCCCCCCCCTTATTCTAACAGTTCAATAAAGTGTGCACATCGAGGCGCATTGAAATCCTATGTTGTGTGTGTAATGTTATCAGCTGGGTTAAATAAGTAGTAAGACGGAGAGAAGTATAGGATAAATAACAAGGTTTATTGGCGGTCAAATTACATTCTCACTGAGTCATCGCCAGGGGCCGTAACTCGTCCCCTCACCGGTGAATCGTCGGTGCAGTAACACTACACCCTCCTTTCGGTTGTAATGTTCTTTACAAGGACAGTCTTTTAGGTGGTCGAACTTGTCGACCGCTTCTTGTATATTTCCCTTGGTCAGGACCTCTGGAACTCTCTAGTGGGATGTTTCTTTGGTTACTGGGAAGATCTGTCGAGTCATCATCACAGCTATACATATATCCATATCGAGGGGAACTTGGTAAGGTGTTTGCTTCCTGTGGGGTAGCCACCTGAGAGAAGCTGGTTTCTCCGTTCCTTAGGCACAGATTACTTTTGTTGCATCGGTGTAGTCCTGAATCTGTCTTAACTAGGACTGACCTTGGTGACAGAGTTTTACTTACTACAGCTGTACTGGTCTTAGGTATCTTGACCCAGACTGGTTGTCCTTTTTCAAAAGCAGGACGATCTTTAGCCCGATGACGTTTGTCATAGTTTTGCTTTTGTCTGGCTTTGTGCCGGGTGTCTGCCCTTCTATGTTCCTCGATGTTTTGCTGATCAAATGAATTTCTTTGAGGAATGGTAGGGATCCGTGTTCTTAGTTTTCTATTCATTAACAGCTCTGCAGGACTCTTTCCATGTTGCAGAGGAGTGCTGCGATAATTTAGCAGTGCTATGTATGGGTCACTTGCTTTCTTCAATAAGTTTTTTATTGTCTGAACTGCACGTTCAGCTTCTCCGTTTCCTTGCGGATGATGGGGCTACTTGTGAGGTGCAGGAAGTTAAAAACATTTGAAAAGTTCCTGAATTCACTAGAACTGAATTGGGGACCGTTGTCAGATATGATTGTCTCTGGGATCTCCTGCCTAGCGAATATTGATTTGCAATGCTCTATTACGCTGGCTGAGGTGGTTGTCCGTAAATGGGCTATTTCAATCCACCTGGAAAAATAATCGACAATCAGAAGATATCGGTGTCCCATGAATTCGAACAGATCCATTCCTATTTTCTGCCATGGATATGCAGGTAATTTGGTGGGTTGTAGTGGTTCTGGTGGATATTTTCGTTCTTTTTCACAGATACTGCATTTCCCAACTTTGTCTGCAATTTGTTTAGAGAGGCCAGGCCACCACACACTTTCGCGAGCTAGTGCTCGGCATTTGACAATACCTTGGTGTCCCTCATGTAGACGCTCTAGTATGTCTTTTTGAAGTACATTAGGAATGACAAGTCGGCTCTGGTACATTAGAAGTCCCTGGTAAACTGTTAGATCCTGGTTGACAAACCAGTACTGTTTTAGTTCGGGGTCGGGCCAGTGGTCCATCTCATAATATTTGATCACCTGACTGCAGACCTGGTCAGTATTTTGTTTTAGTCGGATATCCTCCAATCGTTTATCGCTCGCCGAGATATTTCCTATGACTGAGCAGATAAATGAGTCGGTCTCTGTCTCCTGCTGGATATCCTGCAGGTGCTCGGGACAAAGTGTCCGCTGTTGTGAGGTCTTTTTCCACTGTGTATATGATCTCATAGGAGAATCTCATTAACCTCATGTGGAAACGTTGAATTCTTGGAGTCAATTCGTCAAGTCGCTTCGACTTCAACAGTGCCAACAGTGGTTTGTGGTCTGTTTCGTCTGTGAATTTTGGCATTCCGACCAAGTAGTCCGCAAATTTTTCACAACACCAAGTGACTGCTAGTGCCTCCTTCTCAACCTGTGCATATCTCTGCTCTGTTTCTGTCAGAGATCGTGAAGCATAAAATACTGGTCTCCAGTCATTTTCTTGCTTCTGCAGTAGTACACCGCCTAGGCCATAGCTAGATGAATCTGCTGATACCCTTGTCGGCTTGTTGGAATTGTAATGAGTCAGTACTGGTGCAGAACTCAGTTGCTTCTTCAGGGTCTGGAATGCTACTTTCTGAGGCTCATCCCAGATCCATTCTGACTCTTTCCTAAGAAGCTCTCGGAGTGGTTTGGTGGTTTCGGCTAGATTCCTAGCAAATTTTCCGACCTGGTTTGCCATGCCCAGTAAGCGTCGTAATTCGGACACATTCTCAGGTCTGGGCAAGTCCATAATTGCTGCTACTTTTTCGGGATCTATTTGTATTCCCTCTTTTGATATAATGTGACCCAGAAACTTTATGTTTCTGACAGAAAATACACATTTACTGTTGAGTGTAGCTCCTGCAGCCTTCATTTTCTGCAGTACTGCTTTTAGTCACTGGTCGTGCTCCTGCTGGTTTCTTCCACTTATTAGGACGTCATCTATATCACAGATGACTCCTGGTATTCCGGACAAAATGTGTGTCATCTCCCTATGAAAGATTTCTGGCCCAGAACTTACCCCGAATGGAAGTCGTTTGAAACAGTACCTCCCATAAGGTGTTATAAATGTGGTAAGGACCTGCGATTTTTCGTGTAGGACGATTTGGTAGAAACCGTTGTTGCAGTCGAGCTTGCTAAACACTGTGGCTCCATCGAGCTCGGCCAGTAATTGGTCTGTGGTGGGTAACGGAAATTTTTCCCGTTTCTCGTTTAGCTTGGTAAAGTCGACGCATAACCTAACTTTACCGTTAGCTTTTTGGACGGCGACTATTGGTGATTTGACTGGACAGATTATGTTCTCGTTCTCCAGACGTTTCAGTTCTTCCTGAACCTTCAGTTTCATAGGCAACGGCAATCTTCTAGGGGTAGCAATGGAAAAGGGCTGAGCTCCTGCCTCCAAACATATCTGGTACACATATTCCAGTTTCCCTAGGTCTGTGAACAGTTCTGGGAACTCTTTCTTATACTGGTGCCCTTCGCTTGTCACTCTATTAACTGCTTTCAGCAGGTGTAGGGCCTTGATTGCTCGTCCTCCCAGTAGAGGTTCTTGCAGACTCTCTATAACATAAAGGTCTTGTTGCGAGCTTACTTTTTCCGTGGCCAGTTTGGCCTTCACACATCCTATGAGGTTTATCTCATGATGACCCGGTCCGTACAGTCTTTGTTTGTGGGTTGGATGAGTGGGGAATTTTTCCTGAAGAACCGGTCTGGGATTACGGTCACATCTGCACCTGTATCCAGCCTAAAATTTATAATTTTGGTACAGGTCTTAGTGGTGATCTTAATTTTAGCCTGCCAATTTGTATTATCCTCAGTGGTAATTGTACCTATATTTTCGAGAGTGACAGAACCTAAAAAATGATTTTCTTCTTCCTCTCTTATTTCTCTAACCTTCGCCTTATTGGTTCTGCAAAATTTTGCATAATGCCCTTTCTGCGAACAAATTTTGCAGCGTGCATCCATTGTTAGGCAGTCATTTCTATTGTGGAATGGAAATTTCCCGCAGCGTGTGCATTTGCTAGGCATTTTCGATTTCGGATGTGGTTGTTTGGTGAAGTTTGTCTTGTAGGTTTGCTTCGTAACCCGGTTGATTTGAGGATCCACTGCATCGGCACCGGAGGAAATGGTCTGCGTCTGTTGTTTCGAAGTTTCGTAGGCTCTACCTATTTGTAGGCACTTGTCTAGAGTAAGCTGTTTATCAGACAGTAACTTTTCTCTGACGGTATCGCTTCGAACTCCGACAACGACTTGGTCTCGAATAAGCCTATCCTGTAGCTGTCCGAAATTGCAGTTCTTTGCAAGTTGTCGAAGAGCAGCTATATAGGTCTCGATACCTTCCGATACTTCTTGCTTGCGAAGATGGAATGTATAGGATTCGTAAGCTTCGTGTGTTTCGCCCACGAAAAAATCCTCAAACTTCTTCATCACCTTCTCTAGGTCCATCTTTTCTTCCTCAGAGTTAAACTTCAACCCTTCATATATATCGTAACTATCCTCCCCGATAGTTGCTAAAAATACCGATGTCTGATATGAAGTATCTGCTTCTTTAGACAATCTACTAGCGATCGAATAATTGAGAAAATTTCGTTTAAATTTTCGCCAGTTATTAGCAACATTTCCAACGAGAGTCATTCGTTCGGGGGGGGGGGTATATTAGCAGAATATTGCTTTATGTCCGTGTGAGGCATTTTTCAAAAGTATACGATATATATGAAAAAAAACAAATTTCTGTACTCACTGTTCTCTCTTTTCTTACTTTTTTTTGTTTGTTTGTGGGACCGTTTTCCGTAAGTCGTTTGTTTATCGATAGTAGAATTTTCTTTCTCTTAGAAATCCTTTGTTTTTCTTACTACGATATCCGATTTTTTTTTGTTTTTGGTCTCCACAAATTGTATTCTACTTCTGACACCATGTAATGTTATCGGCTGGGTTAAATAAGTAGTAAGACGGAGAGAAGTATAGGATAAATAACAAGGTTTATTGGCGGTCAAATTACATTCTCACTGAGTCATCACCAGGGGCCGTAACTCGTCCCCTCACCGGTGCAGTAACACTACAGTGTGTTCGACTTGTCCTTAATATGTCTTTAATATGTATTGAGATACTATAACAGTGTCCACCTGTTCAGTTAGAACGAAAGAATGGCTGAAATTACAGTTTCGATAATCGCTCAAAAAACGAAAATAAGCAAAATACTGGTAGAATATTACATTTTCCCACGATTGGTGATATTTATTGGATGTGTTTCTAACACTATTTTGTTTATTTTTCGATTTTTCACTGATTATCAACGGTCCTTGTGCAGGGCTCATGAACAGCCATTTTGTTTTTCTTTCTAACTGAACATATAGACACCAGGTTTGTTTTGAACAAAAAACGCTTTAAAATAAGTTAGAACACAAATAAACTTATCTAGGTTAGTAGAAGAGTAACTTATCTTGCCTTTCATAACATTTATTTGTTGCCTATTTGTTTTTTTTACCCCTTTTTTATTCTGTTAGCTGTCGTTAAAAATGCCCAAAATTGGTAATTTCAAAGATTTCTATTTTATTGTGGCTTCCTGTTGCTGCGGGGTTGTTTGTAACAAAAGAAAGGCGCGGTGCAAAGTGGAAAATTGTGACAATAAAGAGGAAGACTCACCGTCAAGAAAAAGAATAAGGGACTTCGCATGTCATGTCTGCAGGGTAAAGAAGGGCTTCTCTTCATAAGTGCAGGTTTTTATGATGGGCTCTGATTTGCATATGTGGAGATTAGCTGATATAAATGAAGAGGACAGCTGGGAAGCAGGAAGAAGCGATTTGGATTGGAGAGAGAAAGACAGAGAGAAAGTGGGTTGCACGAAAATCTGTTGAAAGTTGAATTACAGTCAAAACTTTTTTTTTAATTCTTTTTTTTTTCTGGCACAGTTAGATAACAAGCTATCTCGACTTAAAATGGACAGCCGTTTTGACCTAAAGATAATTCCTGAGTTTGATGGGACTGGAGCAGTCGTTGAATGGATTGAGAAGGTGGAATTAGTGTGTGACTTATCTGGAGTGAAGCGGCTTGAAAATGTCATCCCACTTCAGTTAACTGGGGGAGAATTCACAGTTTACCAGCAAGAAGAAAAATTCAATGCAACACAAATTAAGGGAGCTCTATTCACTGCCTTTTCCGATGACAGATTTACAGTGTATGAGAAGTTCGAGGCACGTGTATTGCGTTCGGGTGAGACTGTAGACGTGTATTTGGCAGATCTGCAGAAACTGTCAGTGCTATTTGCAGGAATACCAGATAATGTGCTGGTGTGTGTGTTTGTACAGGGGCTTCCCAACCCTGTGAAAAAGCTGTTATGATCCTCCTCTAGGGTGGACGATATGACTTTAGAAGAGCTATTGGCTCGAGTTGAGCATTGATGAAAGACAATGCTGAAGTGGAGGAACCAGTCGTGGCTGCGACACAGCCTGCTCGAATCACTCAACAACCTGTGGGCATGGGGCGATCTAATTATACATGTTATAAATGCAAAGGCCTTAATCATTTTGCGAGAGACTGCATGAAAAGGAGGCAGACTACCTGTCAACGATGTTATCGGTGCAACAAGGCTGGTCATCTGGTACGAGATTGTCCGGGAAATGACGTTGGGGACGAGACATCAGCGCCAGTCTATTCCCCAGTCAGAACGTGAACTCGGCGCTACCTATCATTACCATCTATGTTGATGATGCACCATGCTTGGCTTTCCTCGACACTGGGTGCTCATGTTCTATCTTGAATGCAAAGCTATGTCGGTCTTGGTCAAAGAAGAAAATGGTGGTAACTACATTGACCGGCGCTACGCAGGCCTGATGCAAAAATGGCACTATTAAGATTCATACAGAGACTGGTAATGTTGCCACAATCAACGTGCTGATTATGCAAGATAAACCTCTTGACTTCGATATGTTACTTGGCATTGACGCCATTAAGGCACTTGGTGGCGTTTGTATCACACAATCTGGAAGTGTGGAGTTTGGGGAGGCATAACCCATCTGTGCAACGCTTTCTATTAATGTTGTGGACCCGTTTAGGGGTACCAACAATGAAATAAAAGAACAACAGAATTGTATTGAACAGAGAAATTATACACAAGTCAGTGTTGGCAGTGCTAGTGCCTAAATGTGGTACAAAATGTTCTCCCGGCAAAAGCCGGTATTTATGATAGCTGGTTGCTACCATTTAGTTATTATTAAAGGGTAGGTAGGTCACCTACAACACCTCCTTCCGAAACTCATTCCCCCGGAATCTCAAGGTATATCTTTTTCCTAGAATTCACCTCGAAACTCCCGGTTAATTTACGTTTTCTTGATGAACGTCTCTGTTCCGGAGCCGTTTTTGGTGTTGGCAGCTCAAATGCGTCGTATAGATCTTCCATGATGGTCTCACTCTGATCCGATGGGCCTTCTCCTGGGTCGTCCGACATGCGACAACGCATTTGGTTAATGTGTTTTTTACAGGTGCCTCTAGGACCCTCTACAATGTACACCATCCGCCCCAATCTTTTTTGTACCTTTCCCACTTCCCACACGGTTTTGTTTCCATGGTGTTCCTGGAAGAACACCTTCTCTCCATCCTCGTAACTCTTCTTTGGTGCCGTAATGTTGGTTGGTTTCACCTGTTTTGGTAAAAGTTTGTCGAATACCGACTTTATTTTTCTTCCAAACATTACTTCCGCCGGTGGTACCTGGGCTGGTGTGTTCTCGTTGGGTGTAATTCTATACACTTGAAGGAACTGCTGGAGTGCCTTTTCTCTCGGCGTGCCCGTCGATTTTTTCAACGCTCTCTTCAAGGTATCAACAAATTTTTCTGCCTGTCCGTTTGACCTCGGATGGTAAGTCGGAGTGGTGATATGTTTAATTTGAAAGTCTTCACAAAATTCTTTGAACTCTCGTGAAGTAAATTGTGTACCGTTGTCCGATACAACAATGTCCACCACTCCGAATCGGGCAAGCAGTTCATGCCACGCACATATGGTGACATCCGTTGTTGGGTTTTTACATCTAACAACTTCTGGCCATTTTGAGTAGCTGTCGACTATAATTAAATAGTAGAAGCCTTCCAATAGCCCGCGAAATCTATGTGAATACCGGGCCATGGTTGCTCTGCCTTTGGCCATGCACAGTACTGAATAGGTGGTGCTTTCGCTGCCGATGCGCAGCCCGCACAGGCCTTCACCTTCGTCTCTATGTCCCTGTCCATATTTTTCCAATACACATAAGATCTCATTAGGCTCTTCATGCGTGTCGCTCCGGAATGCCCCTTATGGAAATCCTTCAGGATTTTTTGTTTAGCTGGGATTACTACTCGCTCCCAGTATAATAATGTGTCGCAACAGACTGAAAAAGCTTCTGCCATTTGCTCATCATCTGTTTGTAATTTATTTTTAATTTCGATAATAAAATTATCTTCTCTTGCCTCTTTTTGTATATCGCCAAGTGTGACTGGCAGCTCTTTTATTGTGTTACACAGTACTTTACTATAGTCATATTCAGACCGAAGGGATGCTATAACTGTATCCTCGAGCGGTTCCGTGTACTTTGGGATTAGCTGCGATAAACCATCTGCGTGTCCTAGTCTTTTTGACGGTAAAAATTCCATCTCAAAGTCATAATTTAACAGAATTATACCCCATCTCTGTAGGCGGTTTGCTGTGTAGGTTGGCAAGCCTTTTTTTGATCCAAAGATGGTGATAAGTGACTTATGGTCTGTTTGTAGGATAAAATGAATGGCCGTGTAGATACCTGTGAAATTTGGTCATTGTGAACACAATACCCAACGCTTCTTTTTCAATCTGAGAATAATTTTTCTCTGCAGGAAGTAAAGTTCTTGAAGCGTTCGCGATGGGTTTCATCTAGCCATCCGGCATTTTATGCAAAATGCATGGCCCCAATGCCGTAGGAGCTGGCGTCACTTGCAACAATAGTTTTTAGCTCTGGATTAAAATGAGTAAGAAATAATTCTGAAGTTAACTTCGTTTTTTAGGTTGTCAAATGCAGATTGACAGTCGACGGACCATTCCCATTTACTATCTTTCTTAAGTAACTCATTTAAGGGGGCTCGCCATTTGTGCATACTGGGAATGAATTTTTCGTAATAGTTTGTGAGACTCAGGAAGCTTTGTAGTTGGGTAACGTTGTTCGGTTCGGGCATATTCTTGATGGCTATAGATCTTTCTGGGTCGGGACGTCTTCCATTCTTATCAATGACATGTCCCAAGTATTTGATCTCTTCTAGAAAGAATTCACACTTTGACTCCTTGAGTGTAAAACCAAAATCGCTTATCCTTACAAATACTTTGTTTACGTGCTCATGGTGCTCCCCGACGTTCGTACTTTTCGTCAAGGTAGCCGATCGAAAAATCGAGCCCGCTCAACATCGTGTCGATTACCTGCTGAAAAATCGACGGGGCCACTTTAATTCCAAAAGGGAGACGATTGAACTTTAGTAGTCCCCTGTGTGTCGAAATACAGAGAAGCTTAGAGCTATCTTCCTCTACAAGTATTTGCAGTCAATTTTTGAGAACAGTTTTCCACCGTTTAATTTTGTGAAAACCTCTTCTGTAGTCGGCAGAGGATAGTGATAATCTTTCAGCGCATCGTTCAAACCGGTTGAGAAATCGGCACACACTCTGATCTCTCCAGATTTTTTCTTCACGTAGACGGTTGGGGCCGCCCATTCCGAGTAGTCAACTGGTGTTAAAATACCTTTCTCCACCAACCGGTCTATTTCTTCATTAATTTTTTCAAGAGAGGCAAATGGTACACTTCGTTTTCTCTTAAAAACGGGATTCTTATTTTCAATTAGTTCAAAACTCGCCTTCATTTTAGTACAGCGTCCTAATTCATTAGAAAACACCTTGGGGAATGACTCTTTCAAATCCTTCTTCAATTTTTCTGCTTCAGCAGAAAAGTTGAATATTCGTTGACAATAGGTGCTTATCGGCGAATCCCAGAGCTGGAAGTGCTGAATCCAATCTGAACCGAACAAATTTCCTGTATCTTTCATTACGAACATATGTAATTTTAATGTGTTATTTTTTAGTGTCACTTTTGAAATGACTTCCCCTTCAAAGTTTATTTTCTCTCCGGTTACCGATCGAGCCACTTTATCTGTGCGTAGCATAGTCGGTCTGCCGATCTTTTTCCAGGTATTAATATTAATAATTGATAGGTCAGACCCTGAATCAAGCTGTAGTTTAACATCTTAATTGTTCATTTTTACTGTAACATACTTTCGTATGTTTAGGTTGCCACCATTAATTATGGTTGTTTTTATGTAACTTTTTTTTCTAGTGTTACTTCTGCAATGTGAGGCTTTGTGTCCCATTTTATGGCATTTGTCACAATTTTTTCGTTTAAAAGGACACTTCTGGTACCAATGTAGGTCCCCGCAACTCCAACAAGGGTGGTTTGGCAATTTTTCATCCGACCTTTGAGGCAAATCCTTCCTGAATTTTTCCTTCGAAGAGTATGATTTTTTTGAAAACCGACGAACATTTTTAATATTAGAAATTGCTGCTTCCTCTATTTCTTTAGCTTCCTTTTTCTCGGAAATATGTCGTTGACAGCTTTCGGCCAGTTGTTGCAATGTTAAATTTGGCTCGGTTTCAAGTTTGCTTATGTGCAATATGTCTTCTTAACTCTGCATCGTTTTTTGAGACGATCCCTTGAACAAATATTAATACTTTGAAATTGTCCGCTGTCAAGGATGATAACTTAAAGTCGTCAAAATGTTTATTGATGATCGAAGCAAACGTTGAGTAATCCTGGCTTTCTTTTCACGTTAGGTTCATACATTTCCACCTTTTGTGGAATAAACTTATTTTGGGGCAATATAGTTCCATTAACATTTTAATGGTTTCATTGAAAGATAGTTTGCCCGTTTTCTTCGGCAGAATATAATCGACAAATTTTGTATGCCGTACCTAGTCTACGAAGAACTAAACGAACCTTTTTCTTTTCCGACCATGTGCTACAATCAATGTCGAAAAAATCCTGATATCGACGGTACCATGATTCGAAGTTTAGGTCCTCTTCAGGCACATAGTTGAAGGTTTCTATAGCTGACCATATTGCATTTTGGTTGAACGCGTCGCTGTCGTCATTCGTCGTATTTATCATTGCTTGTGCTAGCTGTTCAAATTTTCTCTCTGATTGAGTCTGTTGCTCTAATTGTAATTTTTTTATCCCAATCAATTGTTCGTCTAAAGATTTTCTATCTTCTCGCTTTTGTGCTAAATTCTTTTCCTCAAAATATTTCAACAAACTTATTACTGCGACTGAAATTCCTTCTGTAGAGACTGAAGTTTTTCATCGTTTGCCTTCTGTTGAGCAAGATGTTTTTCATCATTTGCCTTCTGTTGTTCTGATTGAAAGTTAATCATCTCCAATATCCGTTTCGAGAAATCTTCCATGATTAAAGAAATACTTTCTCGAAAAAGAATCAGTCACAAATAGTCCTTCACTATTTTTTTCTTTTCAAATGCTTACCCTTCTCATCACTGCGTCATTCGGGTCTCGAATTCGACTGGCACTTGCTAATCTTTTTTTTTTCTTTCAAAGTTGTTTGAGAAAGAAAAAACGATTTTATTAATCCGGCTTATTGGGTAATTAATTTAACAAATTATTTGTAATTTTGTTCGCATCTGGAACTCTTTTTTTTTTTTTTTCAATAAGTCCGTTTGCCTTTCAGTGTAGGCTGAAAATGCAAAATAGCAAGTAATGGCTTTTACCGCTATAAAAAAATTGACTAGTTATTCAAGAAAGTAATTTGGTTTTACTTGTCAGATTTTTTTTTTTTCGACTATACGATTTTACAGTGACAAGTCTGTTCGCAAAATACGTTTGACTATATCAGACACGAAAAAAGGTTTTTGTAGTATGGAGTTTTTTTTTTCAAACCTTTCAGTTTTATAAGCACATGGTATTCCAATTTCATTTGTTGCACGAGGTAAAATCCCGTATTGAAATACGAAGAACACAAATAGTAAAATCTGTCTTACTTTTTTTTATCCTTCCAGTAATTGTTTAAACTTGTTATTTCTTGTAAGGCAGACTCGTCCCAAAATTGAATGTATTCGATGTTTCCAATATCTTCCCGAAAATTGTAAAGCACAGGGTTTTTTGGGGGTTTTTTTTTCAAACGGGTAGAATTTTTTTTTTTTCGAAGGTTGACCGTGTTGTAGACACTGGTTTATCACTCACAGGTTGCAAGGTCCAAGGTGTTTCCAACGAAGTCCTTTATGAATCACTCGCCGCCAGTTGTTGTGGACCCGTTTAGGGGTACCAACAATGAAATAAAAGAACAACAGGTTTAGAGATAATAATAACGAATTGTATTGAACAGAGAAATTATACACAAGTCAGTGTTGGCAGTGCTAGTACCTAAATGTGGTACAAATATTTATTTGCACAATTAAAAATCATACAAAATGCGACACAAGGCCAAAGAAAGGGGAAGGGGAAAGCGATCGGTCCGATTCTAACTTTTTAACCTAGCTAGTTCCATGCAGGACCATCATTCACCAAAATACCACATTTATACTGTACATCCATCTCCAATCACCAAAAGAGATCACTCCATGAATAACCTACTTAAAACCCATATTTATAAATATGCAACGGGGGGGGGGGGGGGATAAAACACCATGTACAAAAATGAGAATATATACAATAGGAACAAAATTTAGTAAAAGACCCGTTACTAAACTGTGGCAGATGCGCAGATTTGCCAGTCGAAACTCGAAACTCGAAAAAAGGTTTGATGCAGGCTCCAACGCTTTATTAACAACACCTCCTTCGAAAATTCCGAAGGGTGACCTGCATCCTGACAAATCTAGTGCTCTGTCACCTAGGTGGGGACGGGCTGAAAAAAAAAAAAAAAAAAAAAGGCCATAATGAAATCATTCACACCTAGCTAAGTTATTAAACTCATAATAACTAAAAAACTGTCCTTAAAAAGTCAATGTTCGGTTTTGCAACCCAAAATCCTCTACCTAAGGTACGTCTAAATACCACTCTATTCTAGCACCAGTCACTCTACACAGTCGTGCACCACGCACCCACCTTTCACCAAAATCTGCCGAAGAGAGTCTCACTCTCTCGGCCCTAATGCGGGCTTTCAGGTAATATTTGAAAATTGCAATAAGGTCAAGAGGAGCGTAGGTCTCAGCTCTGTAGACTGTCTGCATTCGAGTCTTCCATATCGTATCTCTCATGACTGCTAGTAAACTTAAAAATAAAAATCGTTTTATCCTATCATTTGTCAGAGCCCAGTTGCTACATACATTAATAGGTTCCAGGTTAAAAGAAGATACGTCAAGAATGCGAACCATGAATCCAGAAACAAGCCTAATCAGTGGCACGACTATACGGCAAGTAACGAAGGCGTGAACCAAGGTCTCGTCCTTGTCACCTAAGACAAGTCGGCAAATTTGCCAAGCGAGCTGAATGAAGTCTCTTCCGGACCCAGAGGGCATTTCTTATCATCAGCCAGATCAACGATGCCTCGTCATTATCAAAGCACCTTAGCCTAAGGCCAGATTGAGCGTAGCTCCCCCCTCGACAAACCAAGCCCCTCAATCCTAACATCTTGAAAGGTTCCCCTCACCATGACCCGATATATTGCCTTCCAGGACATCAGCAAGGTGTCAGAGAGGCTTTCTTTCACCCTTGAGAAAAACTTCAAAGCGTGTCTACATTCGCGAAAAAATGAACACTCACCTCGGGGCAACCTGTGTGCCTCCCCCTCGTCCAAGTGTACACTTTTAAAAGCAGGGAATGCTTTCTTGGTGTCTTCCATCCAGAAGACACCGCTTTCGTCAGTTTGTGACCTAATTCGATCTAGGTAGAATAGTCTTAAGGTGTGCTGACGGATTTCTATACATGGCATACCTAGACCGCCTTCAGACGGATGGAGATAACAAATCTCGCGACGAACCATAGGGGCCTTACCAAACCATAAGAACTTGAAAAGAGCCCGCTGTATTTCCAGCAGCGTATCCGACGGGAGTGGGAGCACTGAAAGACGATAAAGGATGATCGGATAAATGTGAGACGTACACACCTCCGCTCTCCCCTTTAATGAAAGATTTCTACGGGTCCACAGACTAGCTGCGCCCCGAATCGCTTTCAATACTTCCGACCAATTTTTCTCCAGCTGAAGATCAGGATCGAACCAGACGCCGAGTAGCTTGCAAGATCCGTCTGTCCAACTGAAGGATCCCTGCAAGGGAACACCCTTCCAGGCGCCGATGCGCAAGCCAATAGACTTGTCGCAGTTAATTTTGGCCCCTGTTATCGTTTCATACAGTCTGATTTCTCTGTTGACGACGCTTATCTTGGCACTGCTCGTTACAAGCACATTCAAATCGTCCGCAAAAGCGGAGTACTTCAATCTGGTACAACCACCAGGCAAAGTAATCCCATTAAGGGCCGGAGTCACCCTTAGCCTGTGAAGAAAGGGCACATAGAGCATCGGTGATAGTGGACATCCCTGACGAAGAGATCTGGATAAACTGAAAGGGCCCAGACCTCATACCATTCACCTCTACCGGGGTTCACATACAAGAGGCGAATCCAGGAGCGAAATTGCCGGCCAAAACCGGCCGCAGACAAAACAGCCTCCAAGTAACGATGGTCCACCCTATCGAAGACTTTGGACTGATCTAAATTGATCAGCGCGGCTTCAGTGTCGACTTTATCTAAGATCAAACGTATCGAGTGCAAATTATCTTGAATCGTCCTGCCCTTTATAGCACAAGTCTGTTCCGGGCTTATAAGACGAGCCAAGACAAGCTGCAGTCGATTGGCTAAGATCTTGGCCAAAATCTTTAACTCTGCATTTAGCATCGTTAAGGGCCGAAAATTATCTAACCCATCCCCACCAGTTTTGCTTTTACGTAACAACTTCACAATACCCATGGTCAAGTGCTTGGGGATAGACCATACCCATGGTCAAGTGCTTGGGGATAAACCATGAGTTAAATAAAGCAGTCAGTAAGGGAACAAAAAAAGGGCGACAACCTCAAATACACCTCGTAGGGCAAACCATCGATCCCGGGGGACTTGTTAAGGCCGACCCGCTTTAAGGCTTCCTGAACTTCATCCTCTGTTATGCAACCTTCGCACCTAGCCGCTTCGGTCGCCTCGAGACAAGAAAAGTCGGCTAAATAGGGGTCGAATTGTGCTAATGACAAACCGGGCTCCCTGGTAAAGAGATCCTGGAAATGAGAACGAAAAGCCTCCAGAATGCCTTCGTTTGTAGTCACGAGACGGCCATTCGGCAATGAGACACGGGCGATATGTCGATCGGTAGCTTGTCTACGTTCTTCTGCACGCAGTTCAGCGGCCATATTTGATGTTTCCATGGGCAATCTTTTTAACCTAGCCCTAATTACTAATGCTTGGTGTTCTTGAGTAGTCACGGACGCCAGCTTTGCCTTAATTATGTTAACTTTAACGCTATCACCCACCTCCACCGCCCGATCTAATCTAGATTCTAGTGTCACTTTAACTGCCCTAGTTGTTAGATTGAGTCGTCTGCTAAAATCGGCAGCAAAGGACCTAATTAAATCCTTAAGACTATTCCACTTCCTATTCCCAATGATAGCCCCCGTCAATTCCCGCTGTAGGGTTAGTTCTGATTGTTCTTGGAAGCCCTTCACCTCGAACAACAAAGTGTTGAGCTTCCAGTAACCCGCTAATTTAGGCTTAGGTCTATCTAAGTTTACTCGAACCCGAACGAGTCTGTGATACGAGTAAACTATATTATGAAAACTTGGACATTGTAATAATTCTACGTCGACTCTCCTAATTAAGAACCGGTCGAGATAACTCGAGAGCTGTCCCGAACCGGAGCCGCGCCTAGCTGTCCAAGTCCATACTCTATCAAGGGGCTTCTCATTCCGGAATTTATCGATAAGATCGAGCCTATTGAGGAATTCGCAAAATACTCTAGCATCCCCATCATAGTTAGTTCCCCTATCCATGTTACGATCTAAATCAGGGTCCAAGACCGCGTTCCAGTTCCCTGCTAAAATAACCATCCGAGATGTATTCATGAATTGATCGATCCGCCGCAAAAAGGGAGCAAGCTCACTGCGACGATTGGGCGCATAAACCCCGATGAGCCTAAATGCCTTATCCTTTATGGTAACATCCAAAACACATATCCTTCCTTCCGGATCCATGAAGCAAAGATCATACGACGCATCTAATGATTTACTTACCAGCCAGGATACACCTCTTGAGCGAGAATCAAAGTACGCTGAATAAACGTGAAAACGCTTAGCCAACGCACCCAAATGGTCTCCTGAAACCAAGTGGGTTTCCTGAATACAACATACATTCACTCCAAGCTGCTGAAGGTCCAGTGCAATACGAAATTTACATAAGTGGGCCCTCAGTCCCCGGACATTCAAACTTGCTAGAAATAGAGCCATTGAGAATATCTTAGGGTTGGGTTCCAGAAACGAACATTGACGAAGTCAGGATGCCGACGGCTCCCCCAAAAGAATGCATACCCATTTGTTCATTAATCTCTCCGGTATGGGAGATACCGCCAACATCCAAAGGAAATGTTAGTTTGGCTATACGGTAAAGGGATGGGTGCAATTTAACAGGGGCCCTCCCAACACAATCTTTACTTAAGCAATTTAAAAAATCACTTTTCAATATGGCCATAGGTTCTTCCAAATCGAAAGAGTCGTTTGCCTCACCCAGTAACTGCCAAAGTGCCTTAGCCTCCGATTTTTTTCGGATGACTGTGAGCACTCTCACTGCGTTGGGGAAATTTCGAGGGTCTTCAATGGATTTGCCACCTACTTCTTTGAATTCAAATAATTTTTTCATTTCTGGCATTCTGTGATTTTTTGCGGCGCTTTTCTGAATTTCGGTTGCTGTGCATAACTCAGTACCATGTAAAAGCGCCGCCTTTTTTCGACTTTTGTCCAGGGATGGACTCCTCGGCCTTTTTTGAGGAGTAGGGGTTGATATAGGTGGCATATCATCCATCGACGTGTGTGAAGGGGTACAACCACTTTGAGCTGAGGGTGAGGCAGGCGAATAGGTTTTCATAGGGGATGCAGGGGGAGTGTTTCTAGAGGTGCTCTGGGGGGAGACGAACGGGGAAAGTTTGGGAGAAGACTTCGGTTTTTTTCCAGGGCTAAGCGGGATTAGTTTATAAGCCCTATCTTTTAGGGGACCAGTAACTGGAGGAGGCATTTTATTTGGGGCCGGGCGATTTTTTGCTTGAGAGGGCGAGCTGATGGGGATTTTTTTCGTTTCTTTAGGGGGGGATGGTGACTTGGACCGGGCTTAGGAGCAGGAGTTTTTATGGGAGGCTGCGGGTTTAAAGGGGGTTTTTCATGGTCTAGCTTTTTCTTTAGTTTCTTTACTTCATTGTATTTGTCTTTGCCTGGATCATTGGCTAGCATGGCTTCTTCTCTCATACTATCCAAGGATTCCCGACCGGGCGTTTTTTTCCCTGTCACCAAGACCCATTCCTTTTCCTCATCTTCGACATCATCCTCTTTTTCGTTGAGTTTGGAAAGATGGGGTAAAACCGGGTAGTCTTCTGTTGACTTTGGTGGGGGTGGGGGGGAATTTACCGGCCACCCCAATCTTTGGGTTAGAGGAACCCCTAGATGTTGTCCCACTCTAGTTTTTATAACTACTGGATTTGATGGTTTTCTGAGGGGACATTCAAAGGTGAGGTGTCCTACCTCTTCGCACGTCCAACAAATCGGCTTCCTTCCTGTCACAATTATTGGAAGCCTGTCTTCACCTATAATAATGAAATGAGGCATAGTGTCAAAACCGGACTTGTTGAGGTAAATTTCAAAATTCCAGACTCCGGCATACTCATCCCAATTGACTGATGTGATTTGTCCGAATTGTAATAAAAAGGCCCCAAGATGCTCCCCATCTACGTGGAATGGCACGTTGAAGATTGTTACGGCAGTTCTACGTTTGCCCATATATTCTGTTCTTAAAATGTATTCTTGGGTAATTATTTCGGTCTGTGATAACTTTAAGCAAGTCTCCTCGTTGGGGAATAATGTGTTCCAAGTGTTGTAACCTTTGGTCCGAATGATTCTCTGGGGTTTAAAACCGGCTGTTGCCAATAGTTTGCAGATTAAATCTGCTGACGCTCGGATTATTTTTTTGATTTTTTTGTCAAAGACAAACATAATTACGCTTCTCTTTTTGATTTCTTCTAATTTAGGTACATCAACTAGAAGGCCCTCTTTAGTTACCAAGTGTGCACACTTTTTGGCATTTTCAATGAATAGATCAATGTCAATAATTATTTTGGGGGGTCTAACCCATTCCGTATTAATTTCTGTTTCCATTTTATCATTTGGCTTAGAGCTTGTAGCTGCCGCCATGATAAAAAAAAAAAAACAGGGGGAAAAAAAAAAAAAATTAAGTGGGGAGAAAAAAAAAACAACTTAACGTGTAAAAAGTCAATAACAACAACAGGAACAAATAACAGGAATTAACAATAATAGTTCAACCAGGGTAAAAAAAAAAAACGCGCAGAGAGAAAAAAAAAAAACAGAACAACACCTTCAAAACTTGCCAAAAAAATCGTGATATCGTACAGTAAATCCAGAAACAACGTTTGTTGATTAAATGTGGTACAAAATGTTCTCCCGACAAAAGCCGGTATTTATGGTAGCCGATTGCTACCATTTAGTTAAAGGGTCACCCACAACAATTAACGAAGCTGATTCTGTTGGAAAATTTGACGAACGGAAGAGAGTGTGGGTTGCAGCATGGAAATGGTCAGTGGGTAGTGCACCAGAGAAACTGGAAACTTGGATTTCTGAATATCCAATGTCTAATGAATTAAGGGAAGATTATGAATGTGAGTTGCAGACCTGGATAAACAACGGTTGATTGTTGCCATATAATCAGGAGGAGTTTGGCCCACCCAAAGGACTAATACCACTGATGGCTGTGCTACAGGCCAATAAAAATAAGGTGCGTTCTGTGATAGTCTATCATGAATTAAACACCTATGTTGATGCATTCACTGGCGATGCAGATGTTTGCACAGAGAAAATGCGAGAATGGAGACAACAAGGAATTAATGTATCCATTCTGGACCTCAGGAAGGTATACCTACAGATCAATGTTGAGAGATCTCTCTGGCCGTACAAGACAGTGATATTTAAAGGACAAAGATATTGTCTAACCAGGTTAGGATTTGGCTTAAATGTGGCGGGTTTTGTAATGCGGGCTGTGTTAGCCCAGGATGAGAAGATAAGGAGAGGAAACGTCAGCATATATTGATGACATATATATTAATGAGGATGTGGCGTCAGATTAGAAATTTGGGAAGAGCATGGCCAACTGCGATGGCGGCAAGGAAGCAGTACTGTGGATGTGCTGAGAACTATGACACGAAGATGTATCTTCTCCATGTGTGGCAAACTGGTGGGGCACTTTCCAGTGTGTGGATGGCTTTGAGTGGCAACAGGCTTTATTAAACGTTATGCTACAACTGGGATGACAAGGTTAGCAATGCTCCGCTGGAGTGTATGATAGCAGATACACTTGCCCGTGTACAACAATCAGATCCCGTCCAAGGAATATGGTATGTGGGCACAAAGGAACTGGATGTGTGGGTGAACGCAAGCTCGCTTGCTGTAGGCGTAGCTCTTGACGCCAGTGGAGCCATCATCGAGGATGCATGCTGGTTGTGACTAACAAAGAATACCCAACATATAAACGTGGCAGAGCTGGATGCCGTACTAAAAGAACTAAACCTTGCACTCAAATTGAAGGCTAATGTGTTACACATAAAAACAGACTCTGTGTGTGTGTACCACTAGGTGACTAATGCACTCATGGGAAAGTCTCGATTGAGCACAAAGGCTGCCTGTGAGATGCTCATAAGGCGGAGACTGGGCACAATAATCTCACTTGTGAAAGAGTACAACATTTCGGTTGATATAGCACTAGTAAGATCTGGCCAGAACCGAGCAGACTCTCTGACGAGAGTTCCACAGCGGTGGCTCAATGATGTGAAGAGAAAGATTGAACCAACACAGCCAGTGTCTGCTTTTGCCACAGGAAACCTGAACCCAACACAGCTGAACGAAATTCATCAACATAGTGGACATCCTGGAATCAGGCGAACATTATATTTTGTACGTAGAATCGACCCGTCTGCGTCTAAAATGGCAGTAAATTGTGAGGAATGCCAGACAATAAATCCAGCTGCAGTGCAATGGAAAAAGGGAGGGCTCAGTGTGCAGGACATATGGAACCGACTAGGCATGGACATCACACACTACAATGGTTGCCATTTTTTGACACTGATCTATTGTGGACCCACACGGTTTTCAATCTGGCAGCCACTACAACGGCAAGACACTGCACATGTGATCCGGCAATTAGAATCAGTGTTTTTTTAACGTGTCCCCCCCCCCCCAGCCGAGATTTTGGCTGATAATGACACTGCCTTCTGCAGTCAACAATTCAGGCAGTTCATGAACAAGTTGGGTGTAAACTTCTGACCACGCCCTGCATACAGGCCATCATATACCATTGTATCATAGAAAGGTGTCATAGGACAGTGAAGTGGATTGCTGCACGAAAGAGCTGCCCTGTTATGGAGGTTGTGTATTGGTACAACGTTACCCCCAAGGATGATGTGTCCGCCTCATTAGCACCTGCCAATTTGTTGTACTCATACCAGATCAGAGTGAAAGGGGTCAATGTTGCCGAATCACCATAGGATCTCTGCACTTTATAAGTGAGGGAGATGACGGACCTTCCTTGGTTGAGCTGCCTCATTCACTGTGGAGGTCTCCAGATGCCTTCTACTCCAGCAGCTTCTTTCCTCATGCTGCCAGCCTCTGGATCTCCCTCCCTGCTCCCTGTTGTTACTGACATGCAGAGGTTTAAAACTAATGTAAACAAACATCTCGCTGCACAGCTCCCAACTTAGGACGACACCCTAAACCTACTCTCTAATTCTCAGTAGTCCCTTATGTCTACAGTGGCATCCTGCCTTGTTTGGGGTGAAATATCTTGAAAAAAAAGAGGGGGACACAGTTTGGGTGAAAAACTCACAAGGACGTTGCACGTCGAAATTCAGACCAGGTTGTGCCACAGTCGGTGGTCATCAATGGCACGCCTCGACATGTAGGAGACGTGCGCCCACGTCTCAATTTAGCACCAGTAGTGGATGACAATGATGACACATCACCAGAGAGTACTGAATGGAGAGAACCAGATTCCGATACAAGTAGTAGTAGTTCTGCATCTGGAGGTAAGGGAGAGGATGGACCTTCCTTGGTTGAGCTGCCTTATTCCATTGCCAATTCAGGTTCTGGTACATCTGATGTAAGAGAGGAAGAAATAATTGTCCCACTACAGAGAAGTATTAGAATAAAGCGACCAGTCACCATTTGTTACTTGTGTGATCTTACGATATGGGGGAGTGTGACAATAAAGAGAAACATTCACCAGCAGAAAAAAGAATGAGATGCTTCGCATGTTATGTCTGCAGGGTAAAGAAGGGCTTCTCTTCATAAGTGCAGGTTTTTATGGTGGGCTCTGATTTGCATATGTGGAGATCAGCTGATATAAATGAAGAGGACAGCTGGGAAGCAGGGAGAAGCGATTTGGATTGAAGAGAGAAAGGCAGAGAGAAAGTGGGTTGCACGATAATCTGTTGGAAGTTGAATTACAGTCAAAACTTTTTTTTTTTTTGTTCTTTTATTTTTCTGGCACAGTTAGATAACAAAAATGTTCCTTCGCAATTATTCAGAGTTTTTATTTTTAAGTAAATATGCTATGATATAATACATTTTATTTATAATTTAAGTGTTTGGAACAAAACAAAAAATATATGCTATAATAATAATACTTTTTTTTGTTTTAATGTTTTCACAAATTGTTTTTTTATTTAATGTATTAATAAACAAATAATATTTACATTAAAAAATATATTTTATTAATAATGTAAGTGTTTGAAATAAAAAAAAAAATGCTATAAAATAATAATGTTCATTGGTAAAATTATTTAACTCGTGTTCTTTGGTAGAAATTGTTCAGTAAATAAGCACATACAAAAGATGTGTATTTTTATATTTGTTAGTGCGTGTAAGTGGTAATGTGATACTGTGTTTGTGTGTAGGTTTACCTTGTTCTGTTACTGTGTGTGTGAGTCATAGCGATTTGATTCTGTTTGCCTGACTTTTTGTCAGTGTGTGAGTAGGTGCACACGATGTAGGAAGCTTGTACGTATGTTTTGAAGTGTTCTTTTCTTCTTGTCGCCCCAGCCAAAGCCCGGGGGGGGGGGGGTTAAGGGGGTGAGCGTAGTTCTTGTGTGTTCTTTCGAGGTGCGTCTGTCTGGAGAACTCTGTTTATTTCCTCATTCTTGCCAATTTAACATAGACGTGTTAGATTTTGACTTTGAAACGATATTCATTGGTTGGAAACTATTGAGTTAACACGTTTCTGTTAAGAACCTTTGCTTTTGGGAATTGAAGAGGAGAGCGTATCCCAACGAAGCAGGGAAAGAAAGAGGGTAGCAATTCAAGCCATTTGCATTTTAAAGTTCATTCGGATCACATTTCGGCCCACCAAAGTACAGAATAGTTAATAAAGCCTCCTCCCTCCCCATGTTAAGAATGGCTTTCTAAATAATAACGTTATTATTTCAGCCCAGTCCGTAAACTGCATAAGTACTTTTTTTTTTAATGTTTTCACAAATTGTTTTTTGGTTTAATGTCTTAATAAACAAATTTTAAAAAATATTTACACTTTCAAATGTTTCCTTTTATTAGAAGTTTTAGATTGTTAATAAATTAGGTGTTTCTTTAGTCTCGCTCCGACATGTTAGACATCTCTTTAAAAAAATAGCTAAAGAAATGTATAAACTTTATGTACTTACGTGGTAGATGAAAAGAAAACTGTACACCAAAAATGACGCAAATTCATCCAGTATTTATTAAATTTTTTTTAAAAAAACACTATAAAAATACGATTTTATCTATCGTAGGCCATTTTTGTTAAACCATTTCGGCAAGATAACTCAAATTTGGGAAGTAAGACTATTCTAAATAATAATAAGAACTGGCGACTGAGAAACAAAATATTTAAGTTATCTTCATTGCGACCGATAGATAAAATCATGTTTCTTTGTTTAAATTTAATAAATACTGAATGAATTTGCGTAATTTTTGGTGTACAGTCTTCTTTTCACGTTAGTACATAACAAAGTTTATACATTTCTATTTTTTTAAGAGGTGCCTAAAATGTCGGACCGAATCTAAAGAAGCACCATAAATAAATTAAAAAAAAAAATTTCGACTCCTTTCTTATTAATTTCTATTTTTTGTTTTATTTCAAACACTTAAATTATTAATAAAATGTATAATCATCGCATATTTACTCTGAATAATTGCTTACACTATAATGCGAAGGAACATTTTTCATTTTGCACTGCCCCTTTCTTTCGTTTCAAACAACCCCGCAACAACAGGAGGCCACAATAAAATATGTGGGGAACGTGAAGGGGGCTTACCTGCGAAACGTCCTCGTGTTTGTATGTCCTGTGCCCTGCGGATGAAGGAAAAGAATTCAACATGGCGTCCGTGAACCTTTATTACGTACGGTTCACGCATGCAAATTAGGTGTGCCTCAGCTTAATAAAAGCGGGTCTCTTACCGTCTTCAACGAAACGGTGCAAAGTAAGTGCACGTGTGACGAACGTAGAGATCTGCTTTGGAAGCTGACAGAGGACTTTGTGATCTACGGACAGAGTGATTTGCGTTTCTTTGGACCTTCGTTTTTTACTCCAGAGTGATTTGCGTTTTGTTGGACCTTCGTTATTACTTCAAGCTATTTCGGCCATGGACAAATTCAACTTGAGATTAATACCCGAGTTCGACGGCTCCCCCTCCGGACCCTCTGTAGTCGAGTGGTGGGAGAAAGCTGAGCGCGTCTGCAGACTTTGCAAGATAAAGGATCCTGCACTGGTCATCCCGCTGAGGCTGACCAAAGGAGCATATTCGGTGTATCAGCAGCTCGGAGACGAACCAGGCCTGGAGGAAGTTAGGCAGGCGCTATACGCAGCCTTTGCTGTGGATCCTTTCGTCATCTGGAGGCAGTTCACCGAACGGCGGCTTGGGCTAGATGAGACTGTGGACGTCTACCTGGCCGATTTGAGGAGGCTAGCCGCGCCGTTCGGTGGAACAAGCGAGCGAATACTGGGATGCACATTTCTGACTGGACTCCCAGACAGCAACAGCAGACTGCTACGAGCATCGTCCAGACTCAGTGAGATTGGACTTGACGAGTTGTTGGCCAGAGCCCGAAACATTTTGAAAGAGGACACAGAGCCGGTTTCGGCAGCTGCGGAAGCGTCTTCACCACCAACAGAAGACGTGAGATGTTACAAATGTGGCGGGGCGAACCATTTTTCAAAAGACTGCCGAAGCCGAAGCGGTGCAAAGGATGCGCCCGATCTAGGAACGTTAAAATGCGTGCGTTGCTACCGGTGCAACAAGCTGGGTCACGTGGACAGAGGTTGTTCGGGAAACGGGCAAGGGGAGTAAGCTATAGCGCCAGTCTCCTCCCCAGTCTCCTCGTCGCCAAATAAGGCGCTACCCACAGTGAGCATGCGCGTAAACGAGCGTGAGCGCTTCGCGCTCGTAGACACCGGGTGCACGCAGACCCTCGTGCGCAAGGCATGCTGTGACGCATGGGTTGAGGAAAGGGGCCGGTATTGACGGTTGGCAGTGGCTCGATTGCCTCTTGTGGCGTTAGCATCATTCGCACAGGTGTCGGCGATGGGCCTACAGTAACCGTACGAGTCTTGGTTGTAAACGGTGACCTGCTCGGTTACGACCTGCTCCTGGGAATGGACGTCATCAAGGAATTGGGTGGTGTACGCATTGATGGTAAGGGTAGGGCACATTTCGCAAAAGCGGGCCTTGCTCTGAGTGCAGCCATGAAGCTGGAACAGCCTGTTTTTTGTGCGGACAGCCTCCTGGAAGTGGTCGGAAGAGCAGCCACCCGAGAAATTATGCAATAAGGTGCCAGAATACAAAATTCCCCCCCGGAGCTCGTGCAGAATACGACAAGGAACTACAAACTTGGATTAGTAATGGATGGCTAGTTCCTTATTCAGATAAGGAATTGGGTCCCCCAAAGTGCCTGATCCCGTTAATGACGGTTATCCAACAGAATAAGCAGAAGGTGAGGCCGGTGCTCGACTATAGGGAATTGAATGAGCACGTGGACCCTTTTACAGCTCGCGCTGACGTATGCACTGAAAAGTTGAGGGAATGGCGGCAAGCGGGATCTAATGTATCTGTACTGGATCTTCGCAAAGCATACCTTCAAGTGCGTGTACACAGATCACTATGGCCCTATCAAACGGTGCTCATCAAGGGGAAAAGGTACTGCCTAACCCGCATGGGATTTGGACTTAATGTGGCGCCATCAATTATGCAAATGATTGTTGATGCCGTTCTTACTAAGGATGAGCGCATTCAGCGGGCAACATCTGCATATATTGATGACGTGTACGTGGACGAGGAAATTGTATCTGCGGTGCACGTGAGGGAGCATCTCTACAACTTTGGCCTTCTCAGCAAGGAACCGGAAAGGCTACAGGATGGCGCACGGGTACTTGGTTTGCAGGTCTGGGAGGAAGATGACGTTCTGTATTGGAAACGAGGAAATGAAACCCCGGACATGCCTTGTGTTGTCACATGACGAAACGTATTTTCCTTGTGCGGAAAGTTAGTTGGACACCTTACTGTGGGCGGCTGGCTTCGTGTTGCGGTGGCGTTTATCAAGCAGAGAGCCTCCGACGTCACCACTGGATGGGATGACAAAACTCATGACGTCCCTCTCAATACAATGCTCAAAGAGGTCCTCACCAGAGAGCACAAGGAAGACCCAGCGTGGAGCAGATGGTGCATCGACAGCCAGAACCTTAGTGTTTGGGTTGATGCAAGTTCTCTCGCCATTGGCGTATCGGTGGTCCATGATGGAACGGTGGTGGAAGATGCTTGCTGGTTACGCCCAGAAAAGGACTCCCAGCACATAAACCTGGCAGAACTTGATGCAGTTATCAAGGAGATAAACTTGGCAATCCTTTGGAAGACGACCACCCTGCGACTATTCACAGATTCTGCTTGCGTCTATAAGTGGATTTCAGATACTCTCACCGGGAGGGCCAGAGTACGAACCAAAGCCACGAGCGAGATGCTCATCCGACGGCGGCTCGACACGATCATGAAGCTGGTGAACGAATACGCGCTGTCAATAGAGATGTCCCTGGTCAAATCCAGCCTGAACAAAGCAGATTGTTTGACGAGAGTACCTCAAAGATGGCTTGATGCCATGAGAAAGACTATTGAACCCATGCAGCCCGCCTGCGCCGCTTCCGTGAGCCTCGTTCGATCTAATCACATTAAAGAAGTCCGCCAACAAACCAGGCACCCTGGGGTCAAGCGGACCCTATATTTTGCTAAGTTGGTTGAACCAGGAGTACAGAAGGTAGACGTCAGGAAAGTGGTCAAAGACTGTGTAGCATGCCAATTCATTGATCCAGCACCCGTTCGCTGGGAGAAAGGAAAGCTGGGAGTGAAAAGCCATTGGAGCCAGCTGGCGATGGATATTACTCACCACAATGGCGAGGATTTCCTGACTCTCATTGATTGCGGTCCATCCAGGTTTGCGATATGGCGCATGCTGCGCTGGCAAGATGCAGCCATCATCGTCCGTCAGTTAAACAGTATTTTTCTTGAACGTGGCCCCCAACGGAGATATTAACCGACAATGGCGCTGCATTCACCAGTGAGCAGTTCAGAAAGTTTGCTGATGGCTGGGGAGTACACCTGAGGTTTCGATGCACCCACGTACCGAGTGGAAATGGGGTCATCGAGCGGAATCACAGAACCGTCAAAACCATCGCGGCCAGGACGGGCTGCACAGTATTTGAGGCAGTCTATCTGTATAATGTAATCCCAAAGGATAATGTTTCACCCTCTACAGCGCCGGCTGACACCTTGCACAGGTATCACGTCAGGGTGAAAGGCATAGAGACTAACCCACTGCCCGAACTGGAAGTAACCAGAGAGAAACTGAAAAAAGGGGATGTCGTCTGGATTAAGAACCCGCGCGGCAAGTGTACGACGAAATACGGAAACAGACGCGTCACTGAGGTGGTGCGGGTCGACGGTATGCCCCGTCACGTTAGAGACCTACGGTTAGCAACGCAACCATCACTGGACGACAAGAGCGAGTAGAAGTCAGAGAGCAGTGAGGCATCGCTCTGGCTTGCAGCAGCCCCATCGGACAGTGACTCGGATATCAGCAGTATCCCAGCGGACGCGATGTTTCTCGACCACGGACGAGAGCACAAGCGAAGATGAGGCTTGCATTGTCCCCCTCCGAAGAAGCAACCGGCGAAGGCGATCGATGCCTCCCTGCCATCTCTGTGATCATGAGATCAGGGGGGAGTGTGGGGAACGTGAAGGGGGCTTACCTGCGAAACGTCCTCGTGTTTGTCTGTCCTGTGCGCTGCGGATGAAGGAAAAGAATTCAACATGGCGTCCGTGAACCTTTATTACGTACGGTTCACGCGGAGTCTCGCTAGTCACATTGCACGCATGCAAATTAGGTGTGCCTCAGCCTAATAAAAGCGGGTCTCTTACCGTCTTCAACGAAACAGTGCAAAGTAAGTGCACGTGTGACGAACGTAGAGATCTGCTTTGGAAGCTGACAGAGGACTTTGTGATCTACGGACAGGGTGATTTGCGTTTCTTTGGACCTTCGTTTTTTACTCCAGAGTGATTTGCGTTTTGTTGGACCTTCGATATTACTTCAAAATAGAATCTTTGAAATAAGCAAAAAATTAAACATAAAACGATTTATTTAAGAATTTAGAGGGGGGAATCAGTTTCACACATAAATTTAACGTGGCGATTTGTGACTTTCATACTTTCGTTTTCACTCAGCAGCAAATGATGCCGTTGGCGTTTGTCATATACGGATAGTCAGAAATGATAAAAAAAACAAACTTTCTCCACAATTAATACCAATTTCAGACTTGTCCAACAAATGTATTACTTTTATTTCGTAATTAACAAATAATTAACAGAATACCGGATCTATTTTTTAAATAATTTATTTGTTTTTTATTCTATTGTTTTGAACACTTTTTTTTTTGTTTTTGATTTAAAATTCTTAATACAGACATAATATTGTCGTTTTTTTAATGTTTTCACAAATTGTTTTTTGTTTAAAATTTCACAAATTGTTCGTTTGTTTTAAATTTTAAAGTTTATTTTAAGTTTTAAACCATAAAATTTCCGTAAACCAATACAAAATATTGCCGAAAAAATTACGTTTTACACGCCGCCGCCAGAGAAATTCCTGCAGGTAACTCTGAAAATTTCCCTTGCTAGTCCCATGCATGACCCTAAATTTAGACTTGCACAGACTCCAGCAACCTTTCACACCATCTGTATGAATTGTAGATTTGTGGAGAAAGTTTTTAAAAAAATAATTTCTGGCCATCATGACAAACGGCGTCATTTGCTACTGAGTGAAAACGAAAGTATGAAAGTCACAAATCACCTTTAACGTAAAATGATCACCTATTTCCGAGACATTCTAGCGTTTTATGTTAATGTTTATTTTTCTATGGGAGATAAATTCTGTACGTTTATTTTGGGGGGAAGGGGGCTACTTTTTTAAGCGAATACGCATAGTTTTATGACCCTCTCAGTCAGACTTAGTGACAAAAAAATTTAGTGAACATCTCTAAAAAATTAGAATGGCTCGGAAAATGGTCATTTTGCGTTAAGTATATATACCAAATGATCTTCCACTCTAAATTCTAAAATAATTTTTTTGCTTTCCGCCTAGTTTTTCTAATGTGTTTACACGTAATAACATAAAAAAGTAGAAACTTTTTTTTGGGGGGGGGGGGTAATCTACAAATTTGCAATTATTGTTATTAATAGTATTACTATTATAGCAAGGTAGGAAAATTAGGCAACTATGGGATAAATATCGATTGAAAATAAATTTTAGAACCGTTCTTGGGGGGGGGGTATATAGTTGTAAATAGGGACTAACCAATAATATTTTTGGATAAATATTTTAAAATATTTACTGTTGTTTTAAAGCAAGTAAAATCGATTTTTCTAAGTTAAGTGTTCGTTCTTTAGGTGAAAGAGCAAATTTTATTATGCGGTTTAAATCGAGAAGAAAATCAGATTGACGACTCACTTGAACGAGTAATTCGTCAGACCAAATGTGACTGAAATAGAATAAGCAAAACGAGGTCAGCATTCCTTACGAAATAAACAATGGTCTCACAACTAAAGAGGTGTGCAGATTTATTTACTGGAAACACAGGAACAGAACAAAGATAGTACATTGGGTTGGTGAATGTAGACAAGACGAAATAGCGTTATTCTGGAGGCCCTCGATTTCTTCACCGGATCGACGGTAGAGAACCTAAATTGGGAGCTGTGCAGCGAGATGTTTGTTTACATTAGTTTTAAATTTCTGCATGTCAGTATCGTCAGGAAAACAGGGAGCATGGAGGGAGTTCCAGAGTCCAGCAGCACGAGGAAAGAAGCTTTTGGAGTAGAAAGCTCTTCAGCACAGTGAATGGATTGGATTTGGCAGATTGTCGGGTTGGTCTAGTGAATTTACGTCGTGGGGGTATCAGAGCAGCAAGCTCATCAGAGCACAATCCATTGAAGTACTTGTAAAACAGGCACAAGGAAGCAACAATGCGGCGATGGGACAGGGGCTGGAGCTTTGTGAATAGTGAGGGACCTATCAAGTTGGCGACTCTTTTTTGGACCTTGTCTAAGAGGGAGAGACTAGTTGATGATGCCCCAGCCTAGATGTGGCAACAATACTCCACGCATAGGCGGATGGTGGCTTTGTAGAGATATAGGATAATGTCAGGTGTGAGAAGTTTACTGGAACGGTAAAGGGAGCCCACCTTCTTTGCAGCAGCCTTGGCAATGTTTTCAATGTATTTATTCCAATTCATGTTATCTGTGAAAGTTAGGCCGAGGAGTTTGAATGATGAACTCTCAGGTAAGGTGTTATTTGCCATGACAATCGGTGGTTGAAGAGGTTTCTTGTAGTTATTGGAAGGAAAGTAGCTTTGTCTTTGCGGCATTAAAAGTTACCATCAATTTTTGACCCCATTCCACTACAGACTGGAGGTCATTTTCTAAGAATTCAGTCATTGCCTCAGATATGTGTGCGTCGGTTTTGCCCACATGACGAGAATAGAGCGTGGTGTTGTCAGCAAATATACCTATCTCAGTCTCAATGATATCACGGAGGTCATTTATAAAAATCAGGAACAGTAGAGGTCCAAGGATGGATCCCTGGGGTACACCAGCATTTATGTCATGTTGCTTAGATGAGCGACTATCGAGGACAACCTGGATCTTTCTTTTTGTTAGGAAGGATTTAATTGTATTAAATATTTGTCCAGTAATACCATATGAATGCAGTTTTAGGAGAAGCCCTGTTTGGACCTTGTCAAGAGCCTTGGATATATCAAGCGCTACTGCCCTAGTTTCACTTGCCTTGTCCAATGTATGGTATATGCGTTCAGAGATGACCGTTAGAATATCTGCAGTAGATCGTGCTTGTCTAAATCTGTATTGATGATAAGAAAGAAGTTTAGCATTAACTAGGTGTCGGACTATCGCTAGATTGATTAATGATTTAAAGATTTTAGCAAAGATCGGGAGTAGACTGATTGGGCGGTAGTTTAGAGGATCAGTTCTATCTCCAGAATCCTTGAATACTGGTACCATAGAGACAATTTTCCAACTATCAGGCAAACAAGATTCAGCAAGGCATTTGTTGTATAGTTTGGAGAGGACAGGGGCCAGCTCAACAGAGCATTTCTTTATTACTATTACTGGTATAAGATCAGCCCCACAGGCTTTGGAGGTGTCAAGGTTTTTTATGATGTCTCTGACTTGAGATGGGGTTATGACCAGGTTCTCAAGTGTGGCTTCAGTATCCGGGGCCCCATGGGAATCGAGTACCGCTAGTAGACATCTTGGTGGTGATGCTCTCGACTGAATGCCTTGCAATGAGACGAAGTGGAGATATAAAACTAGTACATATTTTACGTAGAAATGAACTTATTCGGATGACAGAACGAGACGCCAGCTAGTTAAAGAGAAATCCCATTTATTGTGAGAAAAAAGGAGTGAGACGCCCGTCCCCACCCTCCTTGAGAGAGGAAGACAGGCAGAGAGTAAGACATGGAGAAGGGGTGTGTACAACTATAGACGCACGAGAAAGAGAGATAACAAAAATACTGCTGCTTCAATAAAAGAATGTGGTTTTTTCATGCACGAGCCAGAGTTGAACTGACGCCCTGAAGTGGCATGCGCAAAAGAACCAGACCAGACGAAATTCTAGCCACTGCCTTCGCCCGTTAAGCTTGTGACTTAGACAACCACTTGTGTAAAGAATTCGCACACACAGAGAACTAGCAAAATAACTTAGCAAAAAACAACCTTTGCTAAAGACATTTACGAGCACGGTAGACATTAATCCTATCATTGACCAATGTAAAATCAATTCTTTTATTTTTATTAATAATTACTCTTCTATACAAAAAAAAAACCAGGCCGAGTTGTTGAACATTGTTCTTTTCCTTTTGTTCTGCTTTGAATGATCCTTCGCCCCCACAGAGCCAACCGGTTGCTGTTTGCTCAGTGATCGCTTGCTGCTATAAACAGTTTCAACGTGGGAGCATGTTTGTAGCTGGACGAGACGACCAGATCGGCGACGCCATCGTCGCCATCCCGGCCTAGAGGGACTTAGATCTATTTTTTTTTATTGCCACGACGATCTGCACGGCTGGGGGGTCACAATCCGGCACCGCGACCAGGATATCACACCTTTGTGGTTGACCACCGTATGCAGTGGGGGTTCACACAGTCCGCAATGGGAATTTAGGGAGGGGGTGGTTTGCTGAGTCCAAAGTGGAGTTTAAGGCGAAATGCTGGGCAAGTAGTTCAGCCTTATCAGTTGCCTGCAAACAACATAATTGTGATTTGATAATGGGGGAATTGTCGATTGTCCATTGTTCATCACACTATTGTAGATTTTCCAGAAATCACGAGTATCTAGTTTCTGTGACTAAATGCGTTTTTTGGTTATCTCTGTATACCTTCTCTTTGCTTCATCTATCACTACTTTACAATCATTTCTTACCTCCATAGATTTTTGTCTATTCGCAGTTGACTTATGGTGGCCGAATTTTCGGAATGCCTTCTGCCTCTCAGCGTCTGCAAGCTTTTTCTTCGCCTCCTGAAAGATTTTATGCTGGCAATTATCAAGTGAAATGGGTGTATCCTTCTTCTTTCTACTCTTCAATAGATCCGTCAGAGGAGTGAGTATGTCAGCACAATGTGGAATGAAATGTCTGTTCAAGAAAATGTCGCAATTGACGTAGTGAAGTTGGAGGATGTAGATCGAGTAGAGCTTTAACTTTTTCAGGAAGGGGTGAAATACTTTCTGAGCTTATTACATGTCCCAAGAAAACAAGACTTGTGGCACCAAAAGTACATTTAACAGGGTTTCTCCTAACATGATAATGCTAAAACATTTTTTTTAAAAAGCAGAGATATTTTAAATATTCCTCCGGTGAGATGCTAGCTATAAGAATTTCGTCTATATAGTTATACACGAAATCTAAGTCACAGACAACCTTGTCCATAAAACGTTGAAAAGTGCTAGCTGCATTACATAAGCTGAATGGCATAGTCAAAAATTCAAAAGCACCAAAAGGAGTAGTAACAGTGGTCTTAGGAGTATTAGCAGGATGAGCCGGTATTTGGTGGTAAGTCTTAACAAAACCCAACTTTGAAAATATATTACAACCATATAAGGATGAAGCAAAATCCTGAATATGGGGGATAGGGTAATGATCAGGAACAGTAGTAGAGTTCAGACGACGAAAATCTCCTGTAAGACACCAGTCCCCAGAATGCTTCGAAACAATATGCAAAGGGTGCCCAAGGACTAGATAAGGGTCGAATAAGCTAGAGCATGTGATTAAATTTGTCCCTGGCCACCTTTAACTTCTCCGAAGAGAGGCGGCACGGGCGAGCAAAGATAAGAGCAGCGGTTGTTTCAATGAAATGCATAGTAGAATGAGCAGGTTTGTTTATTTGAAAATTCAAGTTGTTAGGTCACCCACAGAAGTAATAAAAAATACAGGGCTAATAAGCTGTTCAGAAGCTCTTCTACCAGATAATGACAGGTTAATGCTAGAATCTGTCAGTCTTTATCTATGCATGTCAACTATGAAGTCAAAGTGGTGCAAGAAACAGCACCTAAGATTGGGTGGTAGGGACATAAGCAATGATAACAATCCATGTGAAATCTTTGCATAAGTTGTAAGTCCAATGATCGTGCAACTTGACTATACGTAGGTATTGGAAAACGGTTTACAGACTGAGGTTAAAATCAGTAGTCTGTGTGATTATACACTGTGGCAAGTGTGGAGCATAAGTCAGTGTGTGCTGTTGCATGCATGGAGGAGTATAGGTCAATCTCTACTGTCGTGCATGGAGAGGAATGCATGTGGATATGCACTGTCGCAAATAAATGCGTGTGATTAATGCATTGTAGCATGTAAGAAGTGTATGTAAACGGAAATGCACTTTGTAAAAAGCTTAGCTGATTCAACTGTAACTCTAGCTGTGCCCAGTGAAATGTGCCTAATCTGGAAAATAAATTAAAATATAGGTGGCAAAGGGTAATGTGAATGGTAAGAAGGAATTAGTAAAGCTAGTATTAAAAAAAATAATGTATTAACGACATTACAAAATATGCACGTGCAAAAATAGCATGTGGTGTGTCAAAAATGGCTAAATTAAAGATGGCATACATGTTTGGTAAAAATATGTGAAAAAACGTCAATGCAAGACCATAATCCTTACAACATAAGTCTACACCATACAGGGTGACTTTGAATTAGCACTTAGGAGAAATCCTGAAATCCTTCATGCAGCGGGAGATGCAAGCTGCGTGCTGATTATTTAAAAATGAGCGGGAAAGCAGAAAATACATTATAACATTACAATTCTAAAACTCGCAACAGATCTTAATTCAATCGTAATTCAATCGCAATGGTAAATATATTTTGTAACTAAATCAACTAGATTTAATCGCTTTTCCCTAATAATTTGTCTGAATCAAAATGCTAGTTTTCTCCAACAAAGAAAAATGCAATGAAACATGTAAGGAATGAATAACTCATATGAAATGTACTAACCGTAATCATTTTTTTTTGTAAATCATTGATATAAATGGAATGTTGTGTTTCTCCTGGTAGTTTTTAAGTCTTAAACCTGCCGAATGTGGAAAAAAAAGTAACTTCCGTGGAGCTATCTGTATTCGCCTTGAAGAAGAAAAAAATGTATAATTTTTTTTTTTTGAAGAAGAAAGCTTCGTGCTTTACATCGGGGATGCCAGTTTTAGTTGGGAGAGTTAATTTTAGTTTAGGGAAAATCAGAATGACGAACTTACATGGAAGAGTAATTCGTGGGGCCAAATCTGACTGGAATAGAATAAGTAAAATGGGATGGCTTCAGAACTAAAGAGGTTTTTAAATTTATTTACAGGAAACACAGGAACAAAATGAAGGTTGTACAATGTGTTAATAGACAAGACGAAATAATCTTATCCTGGAGTTCATCGACTTGTCTTCTGCAGGCCTGGTAGGGAGCGCAGGAATGTACGTCTCATCTGTTTGGAATACAGGCTGGAACTTAAGGTTAATATTGATCATGTGATCTGGCTGTAGTGATGATTCATCACGTATGAATCTTGTTACACGTAGACATGCTATACGCGCACGTAGCGAAGAGGTGTTGGGATTAAATATCCCTGGAAGAAAGTTCAATTCTCGCACGTGAGAATGCAGTAACAATTATGTAGATAAGTGCAAAATAGAAACAGGGCAACAGCTTTTGTAAGAAGGAACACAACAACAATTGTATATAAGTTTAAAACAGTTTTACTTGTGAGAAAACATGATGGCAAATATATACAACAAATGGTGAGTTCAAAGTTCAGAAAGGAGGAAGTTAATTTAGGTTTGCGAATACGTGCTTCGCGAACTTATCTTGTGGGAGTTCTGGTAACAAGTTGCACGTGCGCCCGCTTCCATTCTGGCTCCTGTCGAGATGTAGTCACTTCAGTCCAAGATGGTTGGTAACAGGAAGGAGTGGAGGCTCTCTGCGACTGCCGTTGAGGGCTTTGTCTCAGAAGGATCCAGCTGCGGTCCTATCAGGTTCAAAAGGTGGGTCGAAAAAGAAGCCAGGACACAGCGTGCAAGCGTTTTTATGGACTGACTCACGTGACCCCTAAGGGAGTAGGGGTTGGGATGCCTGACAGCCAATCCGTGAGACTCTTAAGGGACAAGGCTGCAGCCAGTCAGTGAGGAGAACGTTAATAAATTCCAATAGAGGCGATGGTTACATAATCGATAACCCGAATCACATAGACCGATACAAAATAGGTCACTCATCTAACTGCTACAGCGGTTCAGTCCCACCCACATTAAACTTGCTTTTTCGTTGTTGTATTATTTATTTTAAATAAATCGTCGTATTGTATCACTTATCTTTCGTGGGAAGAAAAATAAAACAATTATATTAGAATTCAAATTGGGGGATCAGTTTTGCATATAAATTTAAAGTAAAATGATACCACATTTCCGAGCCATTCTAACTTTTAGGGCAATTAACCATTTTTGCAATGGGAGATAAATCCTGGCGTTTCCTTTTGGGAATGGGGCAGGTTCTACTTTTTAAGGCGAGTACGTGTGATTTTATGACTTTGCTGGTCGAGCTTAGGGTTAGTGATAATTTGTTTTAGTTAACTACCCTAAAATGTTAGTATGGCCCGGATATAGGTGATCATTTCACGTTCAATTTATATGCGCAACTAATCCCCCACTCGAAATAATTTTTTTTTTTTTTCAGGGGATTGATACGTAATCGACTAAAAAAAGTAGAATCTTATTTGGGGGAGAGGGTCTTTTAAATGTAAATAAATATAATTTCTTTTTAATTTGACAAATTTCTTTGTTTTTCGTTTATGTATTATATCCAAGATTTTGATACATCCATTGAGAGATTTTCATCTATATTTTCCCCTTGTGCCATTATTACCGAGCCATTTTTGCCTGTGCCATTTTAACCTAAATTCGGTAATTGTGCGTTCACTTTCTGGTGAGTTTCAATGACTTGCCATTTTGTCTTTCCTTCTCCATTTCGGCATGCGTATATAAAAAAGCGACTAAAAACAGGATTTTATCAAAAGATATAAACATACCCAATAAAAATGTCTAGAGTTTATTCTTGTAAATTTAGTTACGTTAACTGACACTTTCTTTCGTATAAAGATATATCGATGAATAAATTGATATATATCGAAAAACAACACACACACACACACATGCAGGCACATACGTACACGAATTTGACGCTTCGCGAAATTTGTTAAGGACATAAGCGACACTTGTTTATAAATTTGTTGTTGCCTAATGCCTGATTTTTCATCGTAACAACATTTCAGTTTTGTTGGAAAAGGAAAAGAAAAACCAACACAAAATCAAAACAAACTGAATTAGTTTACTTGGAAATATTTATTTAAATTTATTGACGTTTTCCCTTCTATCCAGAAGATAACTCGTTTTTGTGTGGCTGCTTCTTCGACCTTTTTTATTGGCATTGTTCCTCTGGTGGTTTTGTCTTTTGCAAAATCCACACCCTTTTCTTATTATTTTAAAGGATAACAAAAATAAATTGTTAACTAATTTGAATTAAAGATAAAACAATGAATGTTGATAGCGAAGGAGAAAGAACCGCAGAAAACGAAGAGGAAGAAGAAAAAGGATTATCGCAAAAGGTGAGAAAAAATGAATTAAATGTTTTATTTTTTATTTTCATGTCTTGTCTTTTAGTTTTTCGAAAAAGAAGAAAAAATCAACATTTCAAAAAATAATTTCGAATGTTATAACCTTTCGAAGATAAAAAAAACGTCGTCGTCATATTTTGTTTCGATGGGAGAACAATGTTTGCCATTGCAATAGAAATCAATTGTATTTAAAATGATTATTAAAATTTGGTAATCTGATTGTATTTTGAAATTACATTCTCTATTTATTTAGCCCACAAATACAACCTGAATCAAATGTGTTAGGTGAACACAGCATCATCGTTATTGATACTAACAACAATGTTTAATGTTGATGATCAATTTAAAATAAACGAGCATAGCATCGTCTATCTCGAAAAGTTTTGAGATTTAAAAACAAATTCTTTTTAAGCACTACATTACAAAATTATAAAAACAAATTTATTGCATAAATATTTTTCATACTTAAGTTCAATTCGCCATTATCGAAAAAAAAAATCATGCCTCTAAAAAAAAAAAATATATATATATATTGTTGTGGAACCGACCGTTGGGGTTGATCGGCCTCAAAACTAAGAAAGGAGTCACAGGCAAGAATATGTTTAAACGGCAATGACAAAGAAGAGAGGACAAACACAGGTGAACAGTTCAAAGAAGAGTATGTTTATTTACCATAGAAAAATGGTAATAACAAGAAGTGATGGGAATTGAGATGACGTCCAGGAGAAAACTGGAAAGACGGGAGTGGCGTCTCTGGTGACAGCAAACTGGACGACAAGAGTGGTGTCGTTGGAGAGAAAAGGCTGGAAAGATGAATGACGTCACTGGAACAGGGGAAACTGAAAAGACGGGTGTGACGTCTCTGGTGACAGCAAACTGAACAAGAGTGGTGTCGTTGGAGAGAAAAGGCTAGGTAGCTGTTGATGGATGTCGATAAGGTACCCTTGCTGTTGCTGGCTGGCAAAAAAAAAGGAAAGAATCTCGCAGTAGTTGTCTGGGTAGCCCTGATAAGGGCTGTTGGAAAAAGGGAAAGGAGTTGGAGCCGCTGGTGCATGAATAAGAGCTGCAGGAGTTCAGGACTGCAGGGTGCTGCTGCAGGAGTAGGAGTCAGGACTACAGGGTGCTGCTGCAGGAGTAGGAGTCAGGACTGCAGGAGAGAGCTGGAGCAGGAACTGGAGATGCAGGCTGAGGCAAGTGTTGACCTCTCAGGAGGCAGGCAGCAAAGAGAGTAAATCGCATTAAGGTAGCTTAATGCGATTTACTCTCTTTGCTGCCTGAGAAGGGCTGTTTGTATCTTTGCTGTTGCTGCTGCTGCTGTCCGCTTCTTGGCTCGACGACTGGTCCATCCAGTCGGATGTGGGGGTCTCCTAACCCCCCCCCCCCCGGCTGAACTGCTTCTATTTATCTTCCTCCCGCAAGGTAAGATGTGACACAAGGTCGGAAAGTGGGAAAAAAACAGCCCTCGAGAATTTGAGCATTCTGGCCATTTAAAAATTGCCTGGGCAGGCCTGTTGGCATTCCCCGGTAGGGGCGTCTCAGGCGATTAGCAATAAACTAACCCCCTCTCAAAGGGTGAGAAGGCAAAGCCTGGGAGGGTGCACCTCCTAGAACTGCACAGGACGGACAACCGATAGACCGGCGTAAATCAAGACCCGAAGGCCCAGACAATACCGGTCTATTGGGCTGGCTGAACTGCTTCTATTTATCTTCCTCCCACAAGTTAAGATGTAACACAAGGTCGGGTAAGTTGGATTTGAAAAACCAGCGCCCGAGAATTTGAGTGCTCTGATCATTTAAAAATTGCCTGGGCAGCCCCTTTTTTTAGTGAAAAGCTAGAGATTTCATGGAATTTGTGTTAAGTCACTGTTGCCGGTCTTGTGGAAAGGATTAATTTCGACAAATAATTTCCGAAGAGATCTCTCGCCGTACAACATAGTTGAAAGGTGCCTTGAATATATAAGTATGGTTATTTGCATAGTCGGCGAATCGCATTTGTATTCCTTAAAGGAAAAAAAGAAAAATATAAGTTGGCCAGTTTTTTCGCAAAGTCATTGCACAAAAAATGGCGACTGCAGCTGCTGATTTTCTCAAAAAAAAATAGCGTCTGTTAAGTCATTGCGAAAAGAATTGCGATTCCTGCTGCTGCTACGGTTTTTCAAGATGCCGTCTTTTCCAAAAGTAAACACACGTCGCGATGTGTTGAACCCGACAATATATATATATATATATGAAAGTAAATTTGTCGTTTCCCACCTAAAATAGCAGACAACTCAATGAAGCGTCTGCTAATTTCTGACCTCACAAATGAGTAAGTAAACCCAAATAAATTGTTTCAAACTAATTTCCCAAGTGTATTTCCTTTGAAATTAGTCCAAAACAATTTATTTGGGTTTATTTACTCATTTGTGAGGTCGGAAAAAAACAGACGCTTCATTGACGTCAAAGTTGTCCACCATTTTAGGTGGGAAACGACAAATTTATCATATAAGCAGTGTCAAACCGAACATGTCTATTAAACTTTTGTCGAGATTTTCTGCATTCTTTTGGTGGGGGAAGAGGGGGGATGACCAAGTAAAGAGAACAGTCGGGCCGTGGCTATCGTGGTTTACTTGGTCGGGAACTCGGCAGTTTTTTGCGAAAATACTGCCTTTCGTAACCTCGACACCTGTCAAGGGCCAAATAACATAGAACGTTCGCTATCTGGCTAAGAAGACTAGACGCCGCCACATAGATTGGGGATGTCTATTTCCTCCTTACAGCAGCTGTAAGGAACGTTCATGTCTTTTAAAGAACTGGGATTACAACAAACACGTGCGAGTTTCACTTAACAATAAAGTTAATATTTTTTCACATGAATGTAAAAAAAAATACATGTAAAATGTGGCACAAGGCGGTGGGTGAGGCTGGTCACCTATAACTTTAACTAACAGTCTAACCCATTTACCAAAATACCACATTCATAAATTATTCACCATAACAAACTCATACAGAAACTGCCTACTTAAAACCAATACATCACATATGCAGTGGGGAGGTGGGGAAACAAAAATGAGTATTTACAATTATTTTTATGAAAAAAAATAAATTGGTTAGTTTAAGACTTACTAAATGTGGCAAATAAACCGATTCACCAGTTGAAAGGTTGATGCAGGATCCAATGCTTTATTAACTGACGCTTCCTTCAAAACATCGAAGAGTGACCTACATCTCTGGCAAATCAAGCAACCCTGGGGGAATAAAAAAAGGGACCTAATGAAATCATGTGTACACTAGCTAAGTTAATGAGTTAAACTTACCATGAAAAAAATGGTACTAAACAAGTTCTAGAACGTTCGTTAAGGCAATTCAATATCCTGTACCACTCAATGCTAGCTCTTCCCACTCGGCACAATCACTTTCAATAAGGTGGGTCTCCTGTATACAACATATATCAATTCCGAGACGTAAAAGGTCCCAACAAACCCTCAATTTACGGGTACCGTCCCTCAGGCCCCAGATGTTCAAACTAGCTAGATTAAAAGACATAGTAGTGCCTTAGGGTTGGGTTTTGTTAACAAACATTAACAGGGTCAGGATGTCGGTGACTCCTCCCATGGAATAATGACCCATCTGATCATTAATGGAGCTGTCCAGGGATAAGCCACCACCATCCACGGGGAATGCTAATTTTGTTACCCTGTATAGGGATGGGTGCATCTTAACCGGGACCCTTCCAACACAAGTTTTTATCAAAACTTTCAATAATAATAATATCTATGTGTCGAAAACAGTGATGGTTTCCTCCATAAAACACCAGCCCCTCTTTGCCTCCTCCCACGTGCAAACGACTGTTACTAGCATTTTGGCTTGAAAAGTTGTGAGGGCCCTCTATAGATACTCCCATCTTCTTAAAATCTATAAACTTGCTAAGATCACCAAGTTTGTGACTTTTTGCTCTCTCACTAACTACACATAAATTTAGCCCTGTTAAAAAGATTAAAAATTTTTTTTTTCTTCCATGTGTGAACCTGTACGAATGAGTTCACAGCACTGGCCGCAGTCGGCCCACACGTGCTGGTTCAAAGCTTATTATGGAGCTAATCTACAGATATTACTTTTTGGTCTCAGTATGATTCTCTCTTTTTATGAGGCACTTATTTCATTTCAAAGAGAAATAAGATTCTGCGTGGCCCAAGATACAAAATCAGAGATATTTTTCAAATTCCTCTGTGCCCCCCCTTCCTTTGGCCGAGCATTTATCAATTGCAACGTCTGCCATTTGCATGCACCACTAAAACATGCAGCCTACTGCAGGTTTACACATGGAGGGACTTCTTTGTCTTTTTTGGGCAGATGAGGGGGGGGGGTGCATATCTATTTTCATGGGGGAGCTTGGTTTTTGCGGTGTTGGAAACCTGAGGCAGAGTTGAAGGACTTTTCGTGGGAATAGGAGGAGTAGATTTGGGGGGTGCTGAGGGAAGACAAAGGTTTTTCTTTATGGAGCTTAAAGGGATCAATTTGTATGATCTTTCAGGGATTGGGGTAGTCATAAGTGAACAGGAGATAGTCTAATTTGGGTTGGGTTTGACGCTGGTCTTTTTATTTAACACTTTGCTGGTTTGGGGCAGAGGTGAATGGGGAGGGGAATTTGAAAGTGAATTAGGACTGGACTTTGGGAAAGGAGATGCTGGGCTTAGGTTTTGGGGGGTTATCAAGAGTCTTTTTCAGTTCTGATGCCTCTACATATTTATTTTTTCTCGGATTTTTTGAGATCTTATTCTTTCTTACTCCTCTTTCCACATTTCTTCAAAGGATAACCTTCCAGACGTTTTTTACCCTGAACCAAAATCCACTTGTTTTCTTTTCTTTCAGAGGGGAGCTGGGGAAAAGATCCATTTGGGTCCTCGGCAGGTGATTTCAATTGTTTATTTAGGGATTCTATGGGATATCCCACACCAGGTTTCCCTACTTTTGAGGCCAAATGTCTAAAAACCCTATTTTTCGGGTTTAGTGGGGGCCACTTTTTTTATGGGACACTCTAAAGTTAAATGGCCAATTTCTCCACAGGCCCAACAAGCTGGTTTATGTCCTGCTACAATTACAGGTTATTTGGAATCTCTTACTTCCAGACAATATGGTATTTTGGTAAAAGCCTTTTTATTAAGGAGGATGTCAAAATTCCATGCACCTGTGAACTTTTCATGGTCAACAGATACAATTTCACCATATTTTAGTAGGTAGGAGCCTATGTATGTTCCTTGTACATGGGGAGGGACTTCAAAAATTGAGATGGTGGTTCTTTGTCTCCCCCATGTACTCCATTCTTAATGTATTCATTCGTTATGATTTCCTGTTGTGAGAGTTTTTTTGCACTCATCTTCTGTCACCAATAGAGTATTTATTTACTCCTCTCCAGGAGTTAGGCACAAGGCCAGTTTTATCTTACTCCCACAAGTAAGATGTGACCCAAGGTCGGGTCGGGAAAGTGGGGGTTGAAAAGCCAGCGCTCGAGAGGTGAGCACTCTGGCCATTAAAAATTGCCTGGGCAGCCTCGTCGGCATTCCCCGGTAGGGGCGCCTCAGGCAGTAAGCAATAAACTTACTCCTCCCCAAAGAGGGGAGGCGAAGCCTGTGAGGGTGGACCTCCTAGAACTGCACAGGACAGACCCATAGACTGGCGTAAATCAAGCGCCGAAGGCCAAGACAATACCAGTCTATGGGGTGCAGTATCCATCGGAACAGTACACTTTGATCTTAGTCAAAAAAATAGAGTAGCCCAAGTATTATATCCTTCAGTCATTATGATGTTTTGAGGCCGAATATTTCTTGTAGCAATTAATTTCACTACCAAAATAACACAGTGCTTGCCGAATTATTATCACTTGTATCCATTGTTGGTTCAAGGCTAGACTCGACCATGACCGAAGAAAGAAATATTCACCAAAACGGCCAAAAGCAAAGTTTGACTTTTTTTTCCATAATCGTAACAAAGTTCAATAAAAACAGCAATAACAGAAACAGTTAATAATAGGAAATAAAAGCAATTGTTAACAATGGTTGATAACAAGAAATAACAAAAAAAACAAAACCAAGAAATACACTAGCACAAAAATAACGAAATCCAAACTATAATCCGACATCTTTCACTTAGCAATAAAGTTGACTTATAGGATAAGGGGAAAGTGGTGGCCGTTTATATAACCACCCCCTACATACAGGCACTAATTCGTTGCACATATGCAAATTAACTCACTGTTCGATAACCGTCTCCCACTAAGACAACCTTCTTTTTTTCCCCTCTTATTCCCCAAGAGAAAAAAAAAAAAAATGTCTTTATTCTCAATAATGGTAATAGTTTTTTTCCATTTGGTGTGTGCTTCAAACAAATCTCAATAAAGAATAAGAAACTAATTTTCAGATTTTTTCTTTTTCTTTTTACACTTAGTTCTAAAAAATACAACTTAACATTTCCTCATGTTGAAAGAATGAGAAATTAGTTTTCAAAATATTAATTTTTTTATACTGGAAGTAGACTACGTCTACTTCATTGTTTCTTTTGTGGCGCACATGTCAGCCAGTATCATTTTTATCTTGACACCTTCTCTCAGCCCCACACACTTGAAATGATACCAATCATTGCATTTGATTTGTTGCATGCAATCATTTTTCTTTCATCCTCTGGTTTTTCACGACAGGGACAAATCAAAATTATGGTTGATAATACTGGGTTAACTTTGTGGCGTCTTCAGCAGCATTTCCATTCCAACTGAAATGGCTATTTTGTAGTAATAGTACTATATAGAATGGTTTCGTTTCTAAAAGAATTGGTTTGGTTTTCGATATACAAGTAAAACCGAATAACTGTTTTTTTTTCAGTAAAACTATAGAAGCTAATCTTAGCATGAACTGCAAGACCAACTCCTATAGTATTTTGTAATAAAAGAATCGTCAAATGAAATCCCTTCTATACATCAAAAATAATATATTCGAGTGACCTACAGTTTTTTGAGCCAATGTACTTGTTGACTACTATGTGTAAGTGGTGACATAAGTATCTTTTGGAGATGTATGCTATTTTACAGGCGTAGTAAGAGTTGGTTGATGCAACATATATGTTGGGGGCTCTTGTGTTATAACATCTAAAAAGGCTTGTTTTACCCTATCAATCGATACTGTCTCTTTTTTATCACCCATGTCAAGGGTGAACAGTTTGTCAGTATGTGCAAGCACGCGATAAGGTGGAGTGACAGGGGCTCTCAAAGCGTCCTTTCTGTAAAAAGACATGGGTCCATGATGAAATGTCTTTCGGGACCAAAAATTTTGTGGTTTGTTGCCAAGGGTTCTACAGGTAGGAGCTTATAAAGATACAATTGCAGTCTGTTTACGTATAGAGCTAGATCCGTTGCCGTTAAATCTATTGGGGTCAGCATCTGACCCGACAAAGATAGAGGTACTCCATAAATGAGTTCGGCTGGAATCTTGGTACTTCCTTGATAGCAGCACGACAGCCAAGAAGGAAGATAGGTACATACTTGCTCCATGGCTGTTAGTCAGGATAAGCATGCAACATGGATTTCAATTGGTGGTGGAAACATTCTATCATCCCATGATGAATGTAAGCTAGTCGTACGGGTACGCTTAATTCCTAAAATCATGGAAAGTTCTTAGAAGAGATACAGTCAGTGGTATTAGTCATGAAAACTCCATAACGCGATATCCAGTACATTGAGGCTTACACTAAAGATTCAGCCGAAATGTGGTTATGAAGTGGTTATCAGAAAATTGAAATGGTTGGTCACGTTGGTGATCGATTTGCAACCGTACAAGTTAATGTTGGAACGATTGGACGGGAGACATATGATCGATAAATATTCACACCATCAGGAATATGCCCGGTTGTTCTACAGTATGCAGGAGGACACGAGAGCGATGATAAACGAAAGGAGATACATGACCTTATACATGAAGGGAGTAGAGCTGTTGCGAGAGCAACCGAAGAGGGCACTTTTACCCATGGTAGGAATAACTCTCAGCGTATTGTTTGGAACTGTATCTGAAAGCAATATGAGGATAGTCCAGAGAAAATTGGATCACTTAGAAGAGAATCAAAAAACCCTGGCCCAGGTGGCGAGCAGAAGGGTCTCAATATTAAACGCCACGAGGTTAGAACTAGCCAAAAACAGAGAGAGCATAGGGTGGCTGTTCTCCCGGATAGAAGAAGTAGCCAATATAACTTACGCTGTGACAGCAGAAGTGCGAGAACTGGATGCTTTCGTACAGCAATATTTGCAGCTATTGACTCTGACGAATAGGATCCACGGTACGGGACGGTCCTTGAGGATGCTGTTAGAGCATGTACGAGAGCAGTTGGATGTGTTGTCACTTGGACACCTGGCACCGAGTATAGTGGCCCCGGGTAGATTAAGAGAGGTACTGTTGCAAATACAGACCAAATTACCCCATCATTTAAGATTACCGGTCGATCCCACTGCGCAGTTATGGAGGTATTATAAGGTTCTACGTTATTGGAGAGTGGGAAGCTACTAGTATTAGTATCGATTCCGTTATTGGATATGGATGGTACTTTCGAAATATACCGGGCGATTACCCTGCCCATACCATACCCGAGGGCCAACCAGGGACCCGGAGCTGTCGCTAGACATAGGGTAGAGACTGAGTTTGTGGCCGTAAATGCAGCTAGAACAACATTCATGTTGCTGACAAATAAGGAAGCGAGTAAATGTGAGACGGATGCCTTGGGGGCATGTGGGTCCGTAAGTCCGATTTACGTGACCAGCGGCCATGAGCTGTGCGTGTTAAAATTGTTAAAAAAAAATGAGGGGAGTATACTGAGGAATTGCCAGGTGGAGGTCTTAACGAATGTTGTGTTACCTACGGCGCTCAGTATAACCAATGGGATCTGGGCCATAGCCACTCAGGAAAGGATTGAATTGTCTAGGGTTTGTGAAGGGAAGGTCACTCAGGCCATTGTTTAAGTGTCTTTGAGTTATCCCCCTTGGGCTGAGTCATCTCCTTATATGATGTGGGACAGTGGGAGTGATCTCCCGTTTTAGTTCATTGTTGTTGCTTAGCAAGATGGCGGTTCATGGGTGTACAGGAAACAAGTGACCTGGATTAACATTGGTAGCAGAGGCTGTCTTCTTTGTGTGATAAGAAGTTAAGGTATCTGTCTTATTCAACAAAAGTTGAAACACATTTAAAAGAAAGATGGCTTCGTTTAGTAAAACCCCACCCATTCTATTGAACCAAGATTCTTATGCAGAATGGAAACAAGACATTGGCATATGGTCTCTATTCACGGATTTGCCTAAAGAAAAACATGGCGCAGCAGTATTTTTGTCACTACCACAAAATATAAGAGAATGTGTTCGACATTTGGCAACCACGGATATTGGTACTCCAAGTGGAATTCTTGTTTTATACTTCACCAACATCTTGATAAGCAACTCACTGGTAATGTATGACATTTGTACATGCTTAAGTGGAAACGACATCAGCCCTAGTTAGATGGGAACGGTGGAGGTCTTGGACTGCCAAAAGTGTTCAAGTTGGTAAAGGATAGGCATCCAGCCGTAAAATTGCCTTAAATACAATGTCTAGTCGAAATACAGCAGGAAAAAAGAAAGGCAGTGCCAGTAGCACTAATGCTGCTGGTAATGTCTTGGGCTTCGTAGATCCCAGGATGCGTGGATCTTCAGGGCCTATGGATTCCATCAAGCCTTGCCAAAGACAGGAGTGGAAAGGAAGACTTAGATTTCGAGACTAGACAATCAGGCCCCACCCTCATCAGAGGATTAATTGTGGCCTGATTCAACAAATAAACCGGTTGATGATGATGATGATGATGAAATGGGTTAAATATAATTCTCAACAAATTAGACAAAATTTACTTAGTGGACGAGAACACGATGGCATATATGTCATTTAAGGAATTTTACACCTCCAAAAGACAAACCGGGGTTAACATAAATGAATTTTTGGTACGATACAAATTTTTATACCAAAAATTAAGGAAATTTGGAATCACTTTGCCAGAAGGAGTGCAGGCTTTTTTTTGTTCTGAATGCAGCAAATGTGTCAGAAGAAAATGAAAAATTGGCAAGAACCACATGTTCGAGCTTAACATATGCCACAATGAAGGAAACATTGAAGAAAGTGTTTTCAGACATTTCGTCAACGGAAGGTAAAACCGTCCCTGCTGTCAAGGAAGAAGTTGAAACAGTCAATTATAGTAACACAAGTATAAAAAAAAAAAAAATTATTACCGGGATTACAATACAAATCCAACAGACAGACAAGGTAAGATACTTCGTTGTTTTAGATGTAATTCAATTAAGCATTTTGCCCGAGACTGTACGAGTTTCAATTCTAGAAACAATATACACACTGTCGTGGATTCAGACCAGGTGAACTTTACTTTGTTTAATGTTGATTCATGTTATCAAACAGTGATAAATGACTCTTATTCTAATGTAAAAATGTCCAATCTTGTGAAAGAGACATTGGGTATGGCAGTATTGGACTCTGCTTGTTCACGAACTGTTGCTGGAGAGCTTTGGTTTAATATATTCTTTGATACATTGAATGACCGAGATAAGCAGTTGGTGGAAACTGTTAGGTCTGACAGAACATTTTGTTTTGGAAATGGAGTGGAAGTGAAAGCCATTAAAACAGTTAAGTTTCCTGTAACAATAGGGGGTATAAAAGGTGTCAGAGGTTATATTGAGGCTGACATCGTCAAAAATGATTTACCCCTGTTATTAAGTCATAAATCTATGAAAACTGCAGGAATACTACTAAATTTTAAAACTGACAGCTGTCGAATTTTTGGTAGATATATAAAATTGCAAATCACAACTTCTGGACATTATAGTCTTCCACTAACTAATATGCTTTTGGCAGTTACAAATGCACCAAACATAGTGTTGCACTGTGAGACTTTAAAAGGATGCTCTAGAGTGGAAAAAAGAAAAAAAGAAAAAAAGCTGAGAAATTGCACAGACAATTTGCTCATGCATCTAAAGAAAAATTAATAGCTTTGGTTAAAGGTAGTAAGGCATTTAATGATAAGGAATTTCTGAATCAGATCAAAGATATTTGTGATTCTTGTTCAGTTTGTCAGAGGTTTAGAAGACCACCTCCTCGACCAGTTGTAGGATTGGCTCTTGGTAACATGTTTAATGACACTGTATGTTTGGATTTGAAGGAACATCGACATAACCAATACTGGATTCTGCACTTAATTGATACATCCACTAGGTACTCTGCTGCCAGATTAATTAAAACCAAAAAGAGCGAAGAAATTATTCGCAACATATTTTTAATGTGGATATCTTATTTTGGAGCTCCTAAGCGACTTTTAAGTGACAATGGAGGAGAGTTTAATAATGAGGGCTACCGACAGATGAATGAAAAGCTGAATATTGAAACATGCACGACAGCTGCTGAAAGTCCATTCAGCAATGGTACTGTGGAACGTCATAATCTAATAATTGCGGAAGCAATGAAAAAAACATTAGATGATGAAAAATAGTTTTGGCATGGGCTGTCAGCGCAAAAAATGCACTTCATAGTCATTCTGGCTATAGTCCAAATGAGCTTGTATTTGGGTCTAACATTAACACCCCCTCAGTTTTGAATGATAGATTACCTGCACTGGAAACTGCAACAACAAGTGACATGATTAGAATAAATTTAAATGCCCTACATGCAGCAAGGAAAAGCTTCATGGAAGCTGAATCAAGTGAAAGAATTCGGAGAGCTTTGAGATCCAATATAAGGACTTATGCGGATGAAGGTTTTGTGACAGGTGACCGTGTCTACTATAGAAGACAAAACTATAAAGGATGGCGTGGTCCGGCTAAAGTTTTGGGTAAAGAAGGACAATGTGTATTGATCAGACATGGAGGAGCATTTTTCAGGATGCATCCATGTCACTTGATGAAGGTAGACAGGGAATTGCGAAGTCCCAGAAATGAAGAAAATACAAATTCTTCAAATGAGATGAATGAAGTCTTGGAGGAGGAAGATGAAGGACAACATAATACCAATTCAAATTGCGACAGAAGGGAAGTGAAAAATAACAGTATAAAACCGAGTAGAAACGAAGTTGTAGAGTATAAATTGAGAGGGAGTAATGAATGGAAAAAAGGGATGGTTATGAACACACAACCAAAGTCCACGGGAAAGTATAGCCATTGGCTAAATATAAAACCTGAAGCCGAAAATGAAAATCCCTTATGTATCAATTGGGATCATGTGGATCAATGGAGACAATTTCCTCAAACAGAGGAAGTAAGTTATCAAGAACATGCAATTTTGCTTTCTTCTGAACAAGAACAAGGAAAAGATGTGATTGATGCAAAGAAAAGAGAATTGGAAAATATGGAAATTCATGAAGTATATGAATGTGTGCCTGATAAAGGGCAAAAATGTATATCAACAAGGTGGGTGATAACAGAAAAATTTGTGAAGGACAAAAAGATAATGAAGGCTCGTCTTGTTGCACGTGGTTATGAAGAAGATTCTCATAACCTAAAAACAGATTCTCCAACGTGCAGCCGTGAGGCTATGCGTCTCGTATTGTTAACGGCCTCGGTTATGACGTGGCTGGTGGAGACTCTTGATTTTTACCTCCGCATTTCTGAAAGGTAATATGCTGGAGAAAGAGGTATTTCTTAGACCACCATCTGATGTGTGTTCAGAATCACAAGTGTGGAAGCTGAAAAGATGTATTTATGGATTAAACGATGCACCTCGTTCATGGTACAAGCGAGTTAATCATGAGTTAACGCACTTAAAAGGAATGGTGAGTGCATATGACAATGCACTGTTTCTTTGGCATGATGCCACTGGTGAATTGATGGGCATTCTGGCAATACATGTTGATGATTTCATATTCTGTGGAAATGATTTATTTAAGAAAAATGTGATCGCAGAGTTGGAAAAGATTTTCAAAATTGGGAAGCATGAAAGTGGAACATTCAAATTTTTGGGATTGAATGTTAAGCAAACAAAAAATGGGATTATTTTGGATCAAAATCTATATGCTTCGGCTTTATCCCCAATAGACATAAAGAAAGGAAGATCATTAAGAAAAAATGATGAATTGAGTCAAGAGGAGAAGACAGAGTTAAAAAGATTGACAGGTCAAATGATGTGGGTATCCACCCAGACGCGACCAGATGTATCATTTGATGTGTGTAGAATGAGTAATATTGGAAAATATCCAAAGGTGAAGTTACTCTTCGAGGCAAACAAATCGCTAATACAATCAAGGACAGGATCCGTATCTTTTCCCCAACTTGGAAAACCTATGCTAGTTTGGAGGATGGATCTTCACAGGGTGGTTTTATCATCTTTGTTTGCGGCAAGATGAACAGAATGGCTCCTATATGTTGGTCATCAAAAAAACTTGACCAGGTAACAAAAAGCCTGTTAGCTTCAGAGACTCTTGTGCTTAGTGAAGCAGCTGATGCCGGAATGTTGATAGCCGCAATGCTTCAAGAGGTATTCAGACTACTTTGTAAAACGGACAATGCGTCTCTGGTAGAGACTTTAAAGTCATCAAATCTTGTGAGTGACCGGCGTCTCAGAGTTGATGTAGCCAGGATCAGGGGTCGAGAACAGGTCGCGGATTGCCTGACGACGATGGGAGCCTCTTCCGAAATTCTGAGAGACTTGTTGCAATGATTTGTTTTGCTTTTGTTCGTTTTCTTTTTCTTTTTCTTTTTCTTTTTTTTATATAGAACTGTAGTCTTCACAAGAAGACACCAGCAATGTTTAAGTGTCTTTGAGTTATCCCCCTTGGGCTGAGTCATCTCCTCATATAATGTGGGACAGTGGGAGTGAGCTCCCCTTTTAGTTTGTTGTTGTTGCTTAGCAAGATGGCAGTTCATGGGTGTACAGGAAACAAGTTGCCTGGATTAACAGCCATAACCATCGGTCCTCCGTTGGCCATGATGGAGTTGCCCATGGGATGTGCTTCCTTTGAGGCATCAATTACTCTTCCCCCTAATTATCAGGTGGAGGAAAGATTTGAAAACAGGGACTCCTTCTTGGGGTTGATCGGAGGGAATGCGAGTAGATGGACTGCATTGTGGGAGCCTGTGGTGGGGGAATTTCCTAAGGTCACCTTGCAGAAGATGCCGGAATTATTAAAACCGGTAGAATGGATTAGTTTTGAGAAACTGAAATCTCAATTTAGATTAGTGGAGGAAGGGAATTTGGGGTGGAAATTAGACACCAGTACGATAATAGCTTGGCCGGTGGTAGTGGAAGTTTCAGTCATGATTGGGCTAGCCTTAACAGCAAAGTGGGTGTTGAGAGGACGTAGGAAGAGATTGGACGGCGTGAATACACTGACAACCGAGTACATGAGCGAAGAAGGGTAACCTTTGAGTACACTGCGCCCAGATCACGAGCGGTTGCAGAAATCGCTGCTCTCGGTGGAAATCCAGGTGGATGACCCACCTGTGGAGAAGAAGTTGGAAAGAACAAGTATCATACCAAAGCCTATCCTTAAGGCACAAACGACGAAGAACTAAGGATAGTTCCGAGGAGAGGAGGATAGTGCAGTAACTGTAAGAGGCGTTGAGAGCCTCATTTCTGAGTGATAGACTCTTTATTGCATGAGTAGATCATTGATTTTATCACTATCCTCCTCCAACACAAGCCCCACGAAACGCATACATGCATACACCCACACCCACATACCGACCGCCTGAATGAGCGGAACACTAATGCATGCTGAGTGAACACCTAGTCGGAGAACTTTTTGTTTTCATTTCCTGGTTGCTGTTCTATTAGTGTTTTATTATATTAACTGTTGTTTTCTCTGTATTTGCGAGTGGCGGGCCTAGGAGTTGTCCATTACGAGTAAATGACACAAGGGGAAAGGGGCAGATGTGACAAGTATCCGCCGGCCCCACGAGAGTCAGGAAAACTCAGCGCACTAGTATGCATTTAGTGAAAATGCTATACTGGGAGAGAGCTCTACGAAATGAAGCGAGAGTATGAAACTAGTGTGAATTTTGCTTAAAAATGGAATTATCAGTGCAGAATTGCAGGGTGCCTAGAAGTATGCGAAAATCATGTAAACAGTCACAGTAGCCCAAAGAGATTGACCAGTTCTACTCAGAGCAACAAAGGAATCTTTGCCGTTCTTGTTATATTTTGCTATCATTTTTCGATGACAAGTCTAAAACAAACCCTCTCCGATAAACCGGGTTGGAAAGACTTAATTGGTTTGGAGTGAGGGAGAGAAAGGAGGTGACAGGAAAGAGAGATACCAGCCACGAGATTTTCAATAAAACAGGATGGGACTTCGCGCACGAAGAGAGCCGTGTTAGGTTCGCGAGAAGAATGTACGAAAGAAATTCTGCTCCCAGCCCATCGTAAAGGAGGAACACATGCCTGCTCGATTTAGAGGAATTCTTTTCACGGACAATTGACAATCACAACTGTTACTCAACACAGAAATAATAGACTGGGGTATAGACGGACTCGCTTGTTGCTGAAACAATAAAGTGTAATTTAGATTCTTCCAGAGAAAACACACAGAGTTGAACTTTATGGGTACCGAACAGACTTTATTTTGCAATCAACCAGGTGTAATTTGATTTCATAAAATTTTTTGTTGAAATAATTATTTTCCTAAGGAAAACCCAAAAACCCAGACCAGGTTGAATGTCATTATTTCATTTTTTTTGTTCTGATTGAATGCCCCTTCCTTCTGCAGAGATAACCGGTTACTCTCTGCCCTATGATTGCTCACTGTTATAAACAGTCACAACGTGGGGAGTGTGTTAGTAACTAGACGAGAACCCTCGACATCGGCGGCCTTCATCCAGACAAGTTCAGCAGATCAATGCCCAGTAACCGATCCATCTCGGGGACGGCAGACCGGTGACGTCATCACATCGTCCCGACCAATGCAAAGGATTAGGATACACTGGTAAACATGGTACAGCAGTGCTACATATATATATATATATATATATATATATCTATATATATATAGATGGGCGGTTTTTCGGTTTCGTCTCCATACCGAATACCGAATCTGTTTTTTTTTTTTAAAACCGTAACCGTTCGGCATTGTGTTTTTACTACAGTAAGCCACCATATACAAGGAAACACGGTTGAAAAGATTTTCCGATTTGAATAAAATGGAATACTACCAAAAAATGTTATATTAGATTGAACAAATATATGATAAAAACATTTAATTGACTTGTAGGAAGAAATCTTTGTTTACAGTTTGTTTATCATTAACATTTTGAATTTTCAAATGAAAAAAAGAGAAATACGACAGACAACATGACATCATATTTTTAGCATAAACTATTTTCAAATGAAAAAGAAAAAATCAAACGAAAATCTATTTGATTCAACTCAAAATTGTAAAATAATTATTTATGTTTGTTTCAGAGTTATCTAAAAAAATAAGTTATTAAAATGAAATTTTAAAAAAATACTTGTTGTAAAAGTAAATAAACGAAAAGTAGCAAGCGAGTATAAACATTTAAAAAGAAAAAAAGTAGTTGCCAATGCTAGTATCACTTTATTCGGATTTTTAAAATTATTTTAAACATTAGGCATTTCATTGTTTACTTTTGAAAAGCCACTTCATACATAAATTGTCATTTCTAGAGAACTATCTCTCAACTATACTGTTTTCTCTCCCAAACATGGGTTATTCAAAAAGTAGACTATGCAATGATTTATATTTTACTAAATTGTTAATATGGTATTTATTTAGAGTTGACAATTTATTCGAAAGTTTAATTATTAAACTTTAATCCAAGTCATGAATTCTATGACTAAAATTACCTTAAAGCTTAAAAAATGACTTTAGGTGAATTAATAATCTCTACTTTTTTTTAAACATCCTTCTTTTTCCCGGTTTTCGGGTGTACTACTAGTCTTTTACGCATGTCTATAAAGTTTTATTACCCTGTCTTAAAAACAAATATTAACCCCAACACGCACCAGTTGACAGAACTTCGAGCACACAAAATGACAGACATCTCAACAGTCAACACCGGCAATTCGAGAAGTATATGGTGTGTTTATTTTTCGACTCTATCCGATGACACGGACGAAAACATTCCAGCAGAAGTACAGCAAAGTAGTGAACCAAAAGGGGAAAAAGACTTTTGGGGTTTTCTCCGAAAGAAAGGTCAGGCAAGAACAAAAGAAATTGATACCAGCGGTAAAAAAATATCTCGGATTAAAAACGAGGTAGATCGATTTCTGTATGGAAAAGCCATTGACCCATCAGCCTGTCCTTTTGTCTGGTGGAAGAAAGATGGGAGGCTCTACCCAAATCTTTGTATTCTGGCAAGAGAACTTTTGAGTATTCCAGCTATCTCTGTAGTGAGTGAACGGATATTTAGTAAGGCTGGACTTGTCATTAGTGACCGGAGATGTAGGCTGAAACCTAACCATGCTGAGAAACTAGTTTTTCTCAATCACAACCTAAGAAAATGAGTAAAAATATTTTCACCTATTAAAATTTTTATCTGTCAAATAATTTTGACAATATTTAATTTTCATCATCATTTTTGCTTAATTTTATTTGTAAAATTATTTTGTTTGTTTAAATAAATTTTCGTTTTTTAATTTCTTGCATTTCTGAGTTATATTTTAGCTTCTGATGGGTTAAAGAATTAGATAGAATGTATATTCAAACTCAGTTTTATTCTTCAGAAATATTTCATGAATCTTTGGTCAGTTTTAACGAGTTAACTGTTGAAAAGATATCAGAACTTTGATTACAACTGTCAACACCTTAAAACTTATATGATTCATATCATGGAGAATGATTCAGTCACAAAATTATCGAAACAGTGGCATAATTCAACTAAACGTTGAATAATAACTAATCATCACACAAGAGAATGAATAGCTTCCATAGTAAAAAAATTTTTTTCAAAAAAAACGAAAAACCGAACCGTAAACCGAGGTTTTAAGGGAAAGATACCGAAACCAAAATTTCAAAACCGCCCAACTCTCTCTCTATATATATATATAAACAACAGACCACAAAATCAAAGATCAAAAGGAAAAACAATGTAAAGGAAACGCATTCGAGAGAAAAAAAGAGAGAAAATATGTGTGTGTTAAGAAAGCCAATAAAGAAATTAAAAAGATTTTTTTCCAGAAGACAGAAAAGGGATGTGCATGTATATATGTTGTGTTATTTTGTTTGTTTTAGTAAGGGAAAAAACAAATTTACTCACTTTTGCAGGTCTTTGCAAAAAAGTATTTTGTTTTTATTGTAAGGGAAAAGGGTGATATTTCTTTTACTAAATTAAATTGTGTTGTTGCTGTTTGTGATTTAAATATTCTGTCATCTTGAAGAGGTGCTGTCAATGAGTCTGGGTCGTTAAATTCGCTAAAAAATCTTTTTTTTTCTTTTCTTTTCTTTTTTTTCTTTATGTAAAAAAAATTTTGAGTTTTTTTCTTTCAGCAAATCTTTTACAGTGAAAAAGTTTTTTTTATTTTTATTTAGAAGAAAAAGAATAGCGCAATTTTCTTCCGTGAGAAAAATGTTTCTTAATTTAATTTTTTTTTTTTAGAAGAAGAAAAATGGGTACTGTGATTAACTTTCGGTTAATTTATATTTCAGTCACCCAAATTATTTTAAATGAAATTGATAGAGAAAGCTTTCTTTTCTGGGTTTTTTTTTTTTGCAAGTAAAATTGTCCGTATTTTTGACTGTTGTCCTTGTGTAATATTCTTGTTCGTCTTTTTTGCTGTTGTTGAATGGGGGATTTGAGTTTTGTACCTTTTTTTCGTTTTGTTTGTTGAAATGAAAAAAAATCTTTGGACTTCAGAAAATTTGTTTTTGTGTGTTTAACATTTTTCTTTTTTTGATTGAAAGTTTGCGTAGTTCAAAATTCGGGTCACCAATTTATAGAGGCTTGGTCTTCGCATGAACTGTAAGACTAATATATAATATTTTGTAATAAAAGAATCGTCAAATGAAAGGAAAAGAAATCTTTTCTATAAATCAAAAATAATATATTTATTTGAATGACCTACAGCGTTGTGTGTAGGTTGGCGAAAGTTAAAACAGTGTCACAGTGAAGGAAGTAATAATAAAGTAAGAAAGGTTGACTGCCGGTTGTCTTCGAGCAGTATGTCTTCCAGTGGGATAGCCTTGCTTGGCAGCAAGTTGACCGGGGTGAGAGAGAAGACGTCTTTCTTCGTAGGTGTTGGAAAGCTCTATGTGACTGCTGTGTAAATCCCAAAGGGTCTGGAAGTAGTCCTTACAAAGGTCTGGTTGAAATTAATATGCCCAGAAGTCTGATTGGTTAGCCTGTGACCTAACCACCTCACAGGGGCTGCTCTTCGTGAGAGGAAAGAAATGTTAATGTTTATGACTGCTACAAAACCGGCATCTTTAGTACTTGTTATACAGATATTTTACAACCACCAAAGACAATACAATTTCCACATTTATGTGCATTATATCTGAGAAACAATAGCTGTTGTAAGGCACATGCTCATTTGAAACGATCACTTGTTTTCTTGTTGTAAACTAAACCAATGTTCTTCCACTGTTATCTTTCTCGCACTCTGATATCTGTCTTATTTTTTTAAAGACCGGTACCACAAAGATTTTGATACTTGTTTTTTTTAGAGGAGGAGTTCATTTTTCATTTTATAACCTTTTTTTAATTAAATTCTTTAGATTTTAAACAATGTTCTGTATAACCGACCATTATAGATGTTGTGGGTGCCGCCAGATTCCTCTTTTCATTGGATACATGGGCATTTGCTTTTGGGCCCTTTGCAAATCACAATGTCGAAATATCAAAACCTAATAGACCCTTGCTAAATTCCTGACAATAAAACAGTCAAAAAGGTAGAGAAAAGATTGTTCCAGATAGAATAACAAGATAATATAAATACGTATAAATAAGATAAGATTGAGAACCTGGTCATCACCCCATCTCAGGTCAAAGTCATCATAAAAAACCTTGACACCTCCAAAGCCTGTGGGCCTGATCTTATACCAGTAAAAGTAATAAAGAAATGCCTTGCTGAATCTTGTTTCCCTGATTGGAAAATTGCCTCTGTGGTACCAGTATTCAAGAATTCTGGAGATAGAACTGATCCTCTAAACTTCTGCCCAATCAGTCTACTCCCGATCTTTGTTAAAATCTTTGAATCATTAATCAATCTAGCTATAGACCGGCACCTAGTTAATGCTAAACTTCTTTCTGATCATCAATACGGATTTAGACAAGCACGATCTACCGCAGATATCCTAACGGTCATCTCTGAACGCATATATCATACACTGGACAAGGCAGGTGAAGCTAGGGCAGTAGCGCTTGATATATCCAAGGCCCTTGACAAGGTCTGGCATGAAGGGTTTCTCCTAAAACTGCACTCATATAGTATTACTAGACAAATATTTAATATAATTAAATCCTTCCTAAAAAAAAAAGAAAGATCCAGGTTGTCATCGATGGCTGTTCATCTAAGCAACATGACATAAATGCTGGGATCCATCCTTGGACCTCTACTGTTCCTGATTTTCATAAACGCCATCCCTGATGACATAGTCTGAGATAGGTATATTTGCTGACGACACCATGCTCTACTCTCGTCATGTGGCTAAAACGGACTCGCACATATCCGAGGCAATGGCCGAATCCTTAGAAAATGACCTCGAGGCTGTAGTGGATTGGGGTCATAAATGGATTGTAACTTTTAATGCTGCAAAGACAAAGCTACTTTCCTTCAATAACTACAAGAAACCTCTTCAACCACCGATTGTCATGGCAAATAACACCCTACTTGAGAGTTCATCATTCAAACTCCTTGGCCTAACTTTCACAGATAACATGAATTGGAATAAATACATTGAAGACATTGCCAGGGTTGCTGCAAAGAAAGTGGGCTCCCTCTACCGTGCTAGTAAACTTCTCACACCTGACATTATCCTATATCTCTACAAAGCCACCATCTGCCCATGCATGGAGTATTGTTGCCACATCTGGGCTGGTGCATCATCCACTAGTCTCTCCCTCTTAGACAAGGTCCAAAAAATAGTCGCCAACTTAATAGGTTCCTCACTATCCACCAAGGTCAATCAGCTAGATGTTGAAGCAGTTTTTTTTTAGCCCCTAAAAGTGCCAATGCGGTAAGAAGCTAAAACTTTTGTACATATTTAAACTGAATGTAAGATTTAAACATAAAATAACTTATAAGTTATAGCTTCTTTTTGTTTTAATAGAAATATATTCGATATTTCTCGACATTTTATTTGTATATTTTGGCAGTCGCATTCCTCATTGCACATGATCTTGAGAAAACCTTTTTGTCTCAAATGTATCTGGTGTTGCTGTCTTGTCTCTTATCTCTGTGTTATTTATTCGTAAAATATTGTACCTTTTTATTTTGATGTACATTTTACCTTTTCACAGCTGCATATGTGTATTGAAGATAAAATATCCTTTAAACATAATTCATGCAGTTTGTTAGTTCTCTCACATAAAAAAGGAGGCCAAGGAATCACAGATGCATTGTTATGTATATCATTTAGAAAATTTTGTTTCGTATATCATTTTAAAGATTTTTTTCAAAATTAAACAGGTATTTCAACTAGTTTAATATGTCAATGGAATAGAATTTTTATTTTCACATTAATTTTAATGAGATATTGTATTCAATAGTCATTCATTTTATTTTTAGGGTGGTGAAGCCCCACATTTTGATGTCACTAACTGGGAACCTAAACCCAGTGAATCCCTAGATTACAGATCTGAATATGACCAGTGCAAATTAATGGGTAAATTAAAGGCTTCGACAGTTCATAGGCAACAGAGATTAAAGGACTTCAAAAATGGATTAGTTATCCGAAGAAATATTAAAGGTAAGTTTGCAACTTAAATAATAATGTTCAAATGTTGTATTTCACACAAAATTTAATTTTAATGGCAAAATATACTCTTCAATTGGCTTATCATGCTTCTTTTGGACCGATCTTCCTTATTCTTAATTCAACCCTTAAATAAAGAAAAACATTGCACAAAACATTATCAACATATATCTAAATGAATAAATGCAAAAGTTTTTTCATTCATCACACCTATATTACTATCAAAAGGGCTCTATGTTCTTGAAGTCAATAATACAATATGTTTCTCAGAAATACTGTATACTAGAGAGTAAAAATCCAAACAAGTTTCTGAACGCCTAATTTGCATAATTATTTTTTTAAACGGTTTATAATAAATTACTGTTTGATGTTGTTCATTTTTCATTTTAGTGCGCTATATATGCAATAGTTTTGTCGATATTAACAGTAATTAATTAAAGTGATTTACTAATAAAAAGGATAAATTATAAAAACGTTTCTTAAAATATTTTGATTAATTTTTAAGTGATGTAATTATCTTTGACAGTACAACAAAAAAACTGTGCACAGTAATATTTTTCTGATGAAGTCTAGAAATGGAAAAATTTCAACTAAGTTTTAATTGTAAATTAAAAATTTGTCAACTTATTTTTCACTTATTTATCTTCAAAAGACCGTCATTTTATACGATTACTCGATTTGTATTTTTTAAATTACATTGCAATTTAAGATGTGGTAACAAAATAAAAATATTCATAAAGATTGAATTTGATATCGATTCTTTTTTAAAGAGATATTTTCATCTTTCCCTGCATGTGATTTAAGTAGCAATACCCATTGACCATAAAACGCTTTGGATAATCAGATTTCAAGAGGGTTCTACTATAATAGTCATATTTTAAGTCCTCAAATTATAAGCATTTTTTTCGGAAATAAATATCCTTTCACATGCATCAATAAATAATAATCTACATGATATATTTGAAGAGTTTTGAGCAAATAAAGGGATAAAAATGTTAACGCCATTAAACAGACGTTTTCGTAACTTTTTTGACTTCAGAAACACTGGTTTTTAAATATACTCAACTATCAAACTAGTAATAAATGATTTTCTAGCTGCCAATTTGAAAAAAAAATAAGATTCTACTTTTTTGGCGGAAAAAAGAAATACAACAATAAAATAATTTAGAATTTAGAGGGGGATTAATTTCGTATATAAATTTAACGTAAAATTATCCCCCATTTCTTGGCCATTCTTGCCTTTTAGAGCACTTAGGACTCCAAATTCTTTTGATATTTTTTAAGCTGAAAAGTTAGTATAAAAAAAAGTAATTACCCTACCACTAACTCCATGTTCGAGTGACAAGCCCATCTAAAAATGCCTTCCCTTGAACGTGTTGTACCATTAACACTAAATCTGAGTGACAAGCCCCCCTAAAAAACTCCCATAACCATACTTCTAAGCCTAAGTACGAGTGGCAAGCCCCCCCCCTCCTAAAAAATCCCTTAACCCTAAGTCCGAGTGGCAAGCCTCACTCAACAAAAACCCTTTTAAAACCACACATAGGATTTATCTCTCATAAAAAAAAAAATTGGTTAACTGTCCTAAAACACTAGAATGGCCCTGAAATGGGGGATTATTTTACATTTAATCTATATGTGAAACTAATCCTCACTCTAAATACTAAAATAATTGTTTTTTTTTTCTTTCTGCCAAGTTTTTCAGGGTGTTCACATGTAATTTCGTAAAAAAGGTAGAATCTCATATTTGCAGAAGGTGTTAATCTACAATAATACCAAAGAAATCTTGCAATATATTTATTTTTAAACAGTCTTAGTAGATATATAATCTTGAAGGTTGTCAAATAGGGAAACCAAAAGTTTGTCATGGAAACTGAAAGGTAATTTCTTTTGTATAAAGAAGGTCTACTTTTAAAGTCAATTATCAAATATTTACTTCTCGTGCGTTCAGTTGTTTTTTGATGTTTAACATTCGTTTTTCTTTCCAGATGAAAAATGTATGATGTCTGCAGCAAACAAGAATGATTATCTTTCAGGTAAAGTTAAATCTTTTTTTCTTCATGATAAAAGAAATTCGATATTTCCAAGCATAATTCTGCCGCCTAATGTGGAAGAACAAATACATATAACAAAAACTTTGACTACTTAGGAACCTTTCAGGGTGCACAGAATTAGGAATACTGACATTGTGCAGGGAAAATTTGGTAAATAATTTCACGTTAAAGTAAATTATAATGTTATAATTACACAACTAGATAATTAACACTACCTATCTCAAGAACTTGTAATCTATCCATATCACTATACAACAACCATATTTATGTAGGCAAAATGATTTTCTTGTTTTTCTTTTGTCTGTTTAAAGATTTTTAACGGTTTAACACATGCAATTTATTTTTATTTTATTTTATTCTCAAAGTCAGGTTGCCCATTAAACTTTAAACTTATTTTTCTTTACTGCCTTCCATGCTTATAAACGTGCTTTGATTTTGTCTATTTCTTTTGGATTTAACTGATGATTTGAAATAAATTTCACCAAAATTTTTCTTCAAAAACAATGACGAACAAACATCGGGGCATTACTACTACTGCTACTATCAAAAACCCACTCATGCTATCATGAACCAAAACTGAACTTTCGTTAAGATTTTAAGCAGATGACCATTTACTTGCACTGTTATTAGAAAAGAAATGATTGAATATTACAATCAGTTAAAAGTCCATTCTGTGTTTATCTTTTTCTTTCTCGTCTCCATATTTGTAATATAACAGTTGCAAATAGAGCTCTTAAGAAAACGGAAAGCCATCTCATTTCATATTAATGTAGAACAGCAAATACTCAAGTAAATCAATTGTTAGCAAGGAAAAAAAGCAGAAAACTCTTGAATGATGTGAAAGTAATTGACCTGGTGAAGAAATATCACACAGCATGAACCAGTTATTTGCGACTTTAAGTTGAAGAAAACTCATGAGGTAAAGAGAAAGTTTATCCTCAGGGGAAAGCTGTGGAGGTTGAATAAAGAATATGTGAAATGCAAGTTTAGAAACAAAGTGATGGAACATTCGGTTACCAGATCCATTTCAGGATGTGTGAACAGGACAAGAAAGATGCTTGGAAATGCTATTATGAAAGATTGTTGAATACCGAGTTTTGCATGGGACTGAGAAAATTTAAAAGTTGCAAAAGCACTATCTGGTCGAGCCATAAGAATTGAAGAAGAAATGGGATTCTATGAGTAAGATGAAGAAGGTTAAGACTGCAGAAATATTGAAAGCTGCACTTGGAACAGGCATCGAGATGATCACAGACTTGACAAATCAGATCATAAAAAAGATTATTCCGAAAGACTGGAAATCTTAGTACAGTTGTGAACTGTTACAAGAGTAAAGGATGAATTCTGGATCGAGGTAATTATAGAGGCTTTAAAGTTGATGAATCACTTGCTGAAAGTGGTTGAGAGAATACAATTATTCTCTCAACCACTTTCAGCAAATAAGTCAGATAAGCATAGATGAAATGCAGTTTGGTTTTATGGCAGAATGTAGTACCATTGATGCTACATTTATCCTGAGACAAATGCAAGAGAAGTATCTTGTTAAGAAGAAAAACCTATATTTTGCTTGTGTGGATTTGGAGAAAGCTTGACAGTTGTTGTCTGGTGGGCTTTGTGTAAATTAAGGGCAAGCAAATGGTTGGTGAAAGTTGTTTAAGCAATGTACAAAAATGCTAAAATCAAGAGCACATTTAATGACAGCTTTAATGTTACAGTGGGGATACATCAGATATTTGTGTCTTAGAAGCATTGTCCAGGGAGTTTCTTATGATATGCCGGGAAGAAAAGCTTTATGCTGATGATTTAGTGTTTGCCTGTGAAACATGAGGTTGTTATGTTGGAGACTTGGAGGAATACTATTGAAAGTAAAGATATGAGACTGAATGTTATAAAGACCAAAGTGAGGATCAGTGGTTGTAGTGCTGGAAATCACAGAAAAAGAAAAGTTTGCTTGCTCTGTTTGTAGAAAAGGAGCAACTCAATGTTTTGTTGTACTTGTAAGCATTCATTATACAAGAAGTGCAGCGGAATAAGAGGTAGTTTAAGATGTTATAACCAGTTTGTGAAGTGTAAGATACTGGAGACTGATGAGAACACAGATGTAGAGAAAATATATTTGGAATACAAGGATATTGAGGTTGTTCAAAAGTAACATTTCTGACACAATTGGAGAACAGGGATGTGCCAGTGTGATTGCATGAGTGACTACAAAAAAATGTAATACTTTATAATTACACCTCCTCAATTTACTGTATTGATCATTTTTTGATTCAGCAACTAACAAAATTTCATACTTAATTATTACATCTCTATTTATTGTTGTAGATTCAGCATATATCACTTCTTTTTTTCTTTTTTTTCTTTTTTTTTTAACGTAGTTCACCCTAAACAAGGCAGGCCGCCACTGTAGACGTAACGAATTAAGGTGTAAGTTTTGGGGGTCATCCTAAGTTGGGAGCTGTGCAGCGAGGTGTCTGTTTACATTAATTTTAAATTTCTGCATGTCGGTACAAGGAGCAGGGAGGGAGTTCCAGGAGCCGGCAGCACGAGGAAAGAAGCTATTGGAGTAGAAGGCTCTCCGGCATGTGGGAACCTCCACAGTGAATGGATGGGATTTAGCTGATTGTCGGGTTGGTTTAGTGTATTTACGTCGAGGGGTCACTAGAGCAGCAAGTTAATCAGAGCACAATCCATTGAAGTACTTGTAAAACAGGCACAAGGATGCAATATTGCCGCAATGGGATAGGGGCTGAAGCTTAGTGGATAGTGAGGGACCTATTAAGTTGGTGACTCTTTTTTGGATTTTGTCTAAGAAGGAGAGACTAGTGGATGATGCACCAGCCCAGATGTGGCAACAATATTCCATGCATGCGCAGATGGTGACTTTGTAGAGATATAGGATAATGTCAGGTATGAGAAGTTTACTAGCACGGTAGAGGGAGCTCACTTTCTTTGCAGCAGCCTTGGCAATGTCTTCAATGTATTTATTCCAATTCATGTTATCTGTGAAAGTTAGGCCAAGGAATTTGAATGATGAACTCTCAAGTAGGGTGTTATTTGCCATGACAATCGGTGGTTGAAGAGGATTCTTGTAGTTATTAAAGGAAAGTAGCTTTGTCTTTGCAGCATTAAAAGTTACAATCCATTTATGACCCCAATCCACTACAGCCTGAAGGTCATTTTCTAAGGATTCGGCCATTGCCTCGGATATGTGCACGTCCGTTTTAGCCACATGAGAGTAGAGCATGGTGTCGTCAGCAAATATACCTATCTCAGACTCTATGTCATCAGGGGTGGCGTTTATGAAACACCAGGAACAATAAAGGTCCAAGGATTCATCCCTGGACCAGCATTTATGTCATGTTGCTTAGATGAACGACCATCAAGGACAAGCAGGATCTGTATTTTTCAAAACAGACACCTGCACACATACCACCCAACTCCAAATCCTCTCGGCGAAAACAAGTCAAACCGGGGACGAAAAGGAGCCAATCTTTCTCTCCCACTCGAAGGAAAATAAAGGGAAAACCCCCTTCCCTTTAAATTGGGAAAGGAGTTTTGTAAAATTAGCCCCCTATCTTTTGGCATGGATGTATCCTTTCGGCAGAAGAGAATTTAAAACCTATGTTGAACTTCAGCTAGATAGGGGTAAAGACAGAGAAGACCCCCACCAATTTCCAGGAGGCTTCCTTCATAACAACTTTTGTAAGGCTTCCAACCGGCCTAAGAACTCTGTCTGACAAATGCTGGAGGCCACTGAGGGCGTCATACCAGGAAAAAAACTACCATGGACAAAGACCCTTCCCTGGACCAACTTTTACCAGAATGCAAGGAAAGGGTCGCAATTTTGGTTCATCCTTCTCTATAAGGCTTGTAAGCTAACTTTTCCCCTTGACGTCGGTGGCATTGGGGAGAGTGTCCCCTTGCTTGTGAAATGCACCCTTCCGCGATAGTAGACGTTGTTCATAGGGATGTACGGGGGGCAGGCTGATCGTGGCCGATATTGCCATGAAGCATTTTGTGTTCCGGGTCGTTGCGGTTCATGCACCCAGCACCGCTTGAGAGAGGGTCTCCTTTTTTCGGGATCTGGACGTGTTTGTTGCATGTCCAAAGCGTGTAGTTCTAATGGAAGATTGGAATGCCATTCTTGATCCCAAGATAGACAAGGTCGGGAGGGGAGCTAGAGGGACGGATAGATGTGAGACCAACCTAGTTGACCTGATGGAAAGATGCGATCTGGTCGACATGTTTTGTGTCAATCATCCGAGGCGGGAGAATTGGACATGGGCAAATAGTTTGCCTTCCTACCCGAATACTTATTTGGATAGGATGTTAGAAGATTCGATGTAGACTGTATATTCAAATGGCTAGGTCAATCGGACATAAAATGGCCCAGTTTAAGTTAAGAAACAGGCCTTAACTAGCCGGGTACTGGAAGTTGAATACCTCCTTGCTTGAGATACAAGACTTCTCCAGAAAGCTTTAATGGGGGCAGTTACCGGGAATAAGTGGTGGGTTAGCTTAAAAACTAAGATCAGAAGCTTTTCCATCAAATACACCCAGCGTCTCGCTTTAGACGGAAAAGCACTTAGAAGAGAAACTTACCCGGGTGGTGACTGAGGAAGATACTGTAAGCATAGAACTAGCTAAGCAGGACCTACGACGCGAGGCTAGCAAGCGTTACAAAGGCCAAGTAGTTAGGGCTAAGGAAAGTTTCCAATGAAGCCGTTAAACTGTGACGCAGATGAGCATAAGGAAGTTTCAAGGCGTGGCTCGGATAGGTACAGCAGGAAAGTCAAGCACCCAGATGGATGTGCCTTGGAGTCGACTCAGGAGATCTGCGAGGGATTTCTAGAGTATTTCGAGGAGCGCTACACCCAACTGCCCAACCTAGGAGTTTGGCAACTATTTGGCTGACTCTTCCCTCCTCGATGCAGCTAGAGCGGCTGGTTGTGAAGGGAGGGTTGCGTGAAAGCAAGTCGGCTGTAACAAATTGCCGGGACTTGATGGTCTGCCCTACGAGATGTATTTGAGGCTGTCGCACATGTTTGTGCCGATTCTGACTGATGTGTTCAACCACTGGTTTAACGAGGGTTCTATCCCAGGTCAAGTCACCAAGGGAGTGATCACATTGCTAAAGAAGCAGGACAGGCATGGTGTGGAGGAACTAGATGATTACAGGCCTATTACTCTGCTAAACACAGAGTTAAAGATTTTGGCCAAGATCTTACTGAACCGGTTGCAGGGTGTCATCGGAGAATTAATTGAACTTGAGCAGAACTACACTGTGATGGGGAGATCGATTCAGAACAACTTGCACCTGATGCGTACGATCATAGAGGGTATAGAAGATGACACAGAAGCCGCGCTTCTTGTCCAAAGCTTTCGACAGGGTTGACCATCGCTTCTTGGCATCTGTTTTAAACCAGACTTCCGCAAATGTATCTCCGTTCTGTATTGCTCGCAGACAGCAGTAGTACAGGTAAACGTGGAATCGCTTTGCCTGGCGGAGCGCGAGCCAGGATCTCTGCGTTTGGCAGTGACATCATCGTCGATGTGTCTTGCTTCCAAGACATCGAGAGGGTGTCAGAGGTGCTCACACATTACGAAACGATCCCAGGGGCCAAACTGTAGCAAGTGAACTGGCCTGCGGTTGGGTGCTTGGAGTGGTGACACAACCCTTCCAGCTCCTTTCTGCTGGACAGATGGCCCAGTTCGAATTCTTGGCATGTGTTTCAGACCGGGCCTCCAGCTAGAGAGGAATTGGTCGAAGGTACAGTTAAAGGTTGGAGCGTCGGTTAACACTTGGCTTCGAAGGAAACTCTCCTTAAAAGGTAGAGCTGAGGCGTGCGCCACTTACGTCTTCCCTCTCATCCTTTACCGATTGGCCATGCTTCCTCTGCCTGTGAACCGCCTCAAAGCCCTCTGGCGCCATCTGTCCTCACTTCTCTGGGACAGGAAGAGGCACTGGGTTTACAGCCAGGTCTGTATTCAACGTCCCTGTAAGGAAGGCTTGGGGATGCCTGACTTGATGTGTCATTGAGATGCCGAGAGACTGGCTTTCCTGAGTCGAACATTGACAGAGGAATCTGCGTGTAACCCCGCAGTCGATAGTGCTTTCCCTGACCTTATCCTCGACCATTCGGTTGAGGACCGTCGTAGGTAGATGGGTGAATTGCAGTTTTTCAGAGAGTGTCGAGCCGCGCTCAAAAAACTTCCTCAGTCCAGTGACCTTTTGCGGCTTTCTAGAAAAGAACTCCATAGAGGATTGGTGAGGGGAAGCTGACGATCCGTTAGTCAAGCGGTACGGTGGACAGAGGAGAGATCCGCTCTGAATGAAGTTGGGCGCCAGGAAGGAGTCATGTCTACAACTCTGAGTTCTCTCTAATCTGGTAATTGGCCTGAAATGCGCTACCCCTTAATGCCATACTGCACAGTTCCAGAATTGAGTGCTCGCCCAAGTGTCCCCATTGCAACAGGCTCTTTAAAGGAAACGCCTGATCACGCTTTCTTCCTGTGCCATAAGCTCCAACAGTACTGGGAGTACGTCAATGAGGTGACGGCTCGTATCGATCCCGAGCAGCCACTGCCACTGCACCTAACCTACGTAATAGACAACGTCTGGCCGCCGTGGGATGGGGAGAGACGAATGGTGTTTCTCGTGATATTGACTGTAGCGCGAATGGTGGTGTGGACGTCGCGTCTGAGAGATAACCATGGGATTGAATCACTTGCTGATCAGGATCTGATCGCATTCTTCAAGCACCAGCTGAAGGTCAAGATCAGATGTGATAGGAAAATATTACACTCCTCGGTTTTTGAAAAAAAGGTGGATACAAGTAGCGAGCATTTGTGTACTAAAAGGAGTCAAGTATGAGTACGTGTTTCCGGCCTGAGCGGGTAAGTTTAGCCTTTTATCTAGTCGAATAAATGAGTTACCCCACCCTCCTGGTAATAGAAACCCTCCAAAATGCCCACTCCCAACTTTCAAAAGCCTCCCCATAACTTGCACTTATCTTGGAAGGACACCACCCACTCTCCAAACTACATCCCCCACTTTCTTTTTTCTCCCACTTAGATTCCAATCTTCTTTTCATCTCAGAACAAACCGGAAAACAGTGGGCAGTCTAATATTTAGAAAGGGTTAGGAGGGTCTTACTAACTGGTTTTTGCTTTTCTCCCCCCCCCCCTATTATACACCAATGAATTTTTGTATATATAACTGTATTTATTTATGAAAGAACTATGGAAAAACTTTTAAGATTGCAAACTAATTTGATAATAGTCTAAGTAGGACGACCCCTAGAGCAAATGTGGTATTGTAGTGACTAAAATGATTCTAGTTAAGAGTAGGATAGACATTTTTATTACTTTAGACCAAGGATGACCGACACCCATAACCCCCACACTTTTGATGGCCTTGTGCTTAATTTGTTTTGAATGTAAATCTATATTTTCTGCAAATAAATAATTCAAAGTGTAGTATCTGTTCTCTTGCATTTTGATTTTAGTCAGAGGCTTTGTCTCAATTACTAATTCTTCGCCCTACTTTCTCTGGGGTTGGGAATGCAGTAACAACTCTCCTTTTTATATTGTCAGCGGCACCTGACCGTCTGATCTACGTTCTCTATCCTTTCCTTCTCCCTTCGTGTAGAGATGTAACCTTGACCTTCCTGTAAGCCTCGAGTGACAAGGGGGTCAAACCCACTTTCTCTCTTCCATTAACTTCTCTCCCCCTCCCTCTTTTAGTACTATCACCCCTCTTGCCGTGTTTTGGCGCTACCTCTTAGCGCGAAAACCGGCTCTATAGTCAATGCCGTCTCCACGCCAGTTGAAATCGTGAACTTTTCAGCCCCCCCCCCCCCCCCCCCATCCTTTTCAGCTGGCGGAGACAACATGGAAGACAGTACTCAAGATATGACGGCCCACACCACTACCAAGAATGCTGAAGAGTGTGATACATTCCTCAGCCCGGACCTCACCAAAACTGTGGCTCCCCTAGAGTGTGACTCTCCTGATAGGGGAGCTAAAAAGGATAGGGTATACCGCCCGGATGCAAACCTGCCAGGGGCTGCTGCCCCCAAAAAGGACTCCCCTTGCGGGTATACAAACCAAAAGGGGGTTGCTCCCGAAGAGGGTGAATCCCCAGTGGGGTAGCAAAGTCCCATAAAGACACAAACAGGACTTACCACCTGGATTTAAGCATGCCGAGGGCAACCACCCCTAAAAGTGACTTCCCTTGCGGGAGTACAAACCAAAAAGGGGCTGCTCCCCTATAGGGTGACTCTCCCAATGAGGGAGCCGAAGCCAGAATTTAAGGCAACAAGGCACACTACCTAAAAAATAATGACAGACATTCATCAGGAGCTGCAGTTGGGTTGATGTTCGGTGTTCCAGTCATATTCGAGACTGACGGTGCTACACCCGAAAGTATCATTGCAGCATTCCGAGCAGAATACCCCTCCCCTTTTAAACACCCCTCAGTCTGTCCTTGTCCTCAGTCCTGCAGCATGAGATTAGAAGAAGAGCAGGATGCCAGTACAACATCTGCACCCCTTCCTCTTCCTATAAGAACAGAAAGAACAAGAAAGCTCCCCTTTCTTCCAGGGTATCGAATCTGCGAAGCAGATTGAGCAAATGCAGCCACTGACATGTCAGTAAAGCAAAGAAAGCTTCTCAAAAAGCTATACTTGTTTACGTATGTTCATGGCAAGCCAGTGAATGATCCACAACTGTTCAAAGATGCTCCCATGATCATCACTTTCATTCGGTAACCAGACAGAGGTGGCCGCACAAAGGCACTATGGCGAATGGTGGAAGCAGCCAAGACGGCAATCCCGAACACAAAACTTGTGGAATCAGACCATCCTAGTCTGAAGGAGCCCACAACAAAATGTAAAGGTAGGGTCGCTCTTTATGTTCATCCCTCTTTTTATCGGGCACTTAAGATAACCTTTCCTTTGGACGTTGGAGGCACTGTGCGAGACGGACGGTTTACATCCAAACTGCTGACAGGCAGTCTCAGTCTAGCCTGCGGCGTCCTCATTTCCGAGGACTTCGGCCCAGTGTGTGAAACTGACTGGATACAGTGATCATTGCCTTGTACCTGGCTAGTTGGAATGTTAGGAGCATGAGAACCCGAAGCAGAGCTGCTCATGTGCTGAGGGAACTGGTGGCCCTTAAAGTAGATATTGTTACAATTCAGGAGACCCACTTCGGTTCGCATGGGGATTGTCATATGCTGACTAATGATTTTGATGTCTACTCAGCATATGGCGATATCCATAGTCGTGGTATCTCTGTGCTAGTGAGACACACCCTTTCTGCAACGGTTAGCGTTGTACATACGGATACGGAAGGACGGCTGGTCGTAGTTGATGTTGCCGTTGATAACAGCAAGTTTCTGATCATTGTGGTTTATGTGCCCAATTCTGCTAGCGAGAGAGTTTCCTTTTTTCGTCGGTTAAAGGTGTTCCCCATGGGTTCGGAACGGGTAGTATTAATAGAGGATTGGAATGCTATCCTTGATCCCAAGATAGATAAGGTCAGGGGCAAGTAGCGGGCCAGATCAGTGTGAAAGCAGTTTGGCTGACCTGATGGCTTCATGCGATCTTGTCGACAGATTTCATGTGGACGTGGTCTAGTAGGGTGCCTTCCTTTCAAGTACTTACTTTGATCGGATGTTAATTAGAAGGGGCAACATAGATTTTCTATCTTGTCCCACATTCCATCCATGAGGTCATTCGGACCATAAACTAGTTATGACCTGTTTTTTAATTTATGTGATAAGCCTAAATTAGCCGGATACTGGAAGCTGAATACCTCCTTACTGGAGATACGCGACTTCCAGGAGATGGTGATATTAATTCTTCAGCGGGCTCTAGTGGGAGTGGTGGGTTAGTACTAAAGCTAAGGTTAGGTGCTTTTCTGTCAAATACAGCCAAAGCCTAGCTCTAGATAAGACTAGGGCGAAAAAGCAATTAGATGATAGACTGACCCGGGTGGTGGCTGGAGGGGATCCCCTAGATATAGCACTAACTAAAGGGGACCTAAATTGTTTGGCTAGCGAGCGGTATGAAAGTCAGGTAGTTAGGGCTAGGTTAAAGAAAGTTTTGAATGAAGCTGTTATGGTGCCGTACCTACCTACGGAGAACTAATGGACTCGTCCACCTTATAAATACGGGAAGCACGTGACACTTGTTCTCTTCTTCCCAGGCAAACCGGCAATGGCGGTTGAGAGCAACATCTCCTTGTATCTCTTTCTTTCTATTATATAATATATACCTTTGTTCATTTAAACCATGTGTTCCTGTGTCATTCATTCGGCCTTACCCAGGTCCACAACAAATGGCGACGAGGGAATTCGAACTCTTGGGTCAAAAAACTGAAAATACCATGTGAAAATGCACTCACACGGTTAATGCAGGAAGCCGCACGCATTAAAAACAAAGGTTTTTGCTGAACGGTCGAGAGAAGAAAAGGGAACTCAACTGAAAACAAAAAAACACGTTGAATTCTTAAGTGCGAGAAAATTGTTTTCTTTTAAGAAAAAGAAAACTGAAATGGACATGTTGTGCTCTAATTTTGAAAACTGCTTATCGAAAAAAAAAAACAGCTTGAAATTAGGTGCGCGGTTCCTCTAGTTTGGAAAAACTAGTTTAAAAAAAAAAAAAAAAAAAAAACTGAAATTGAATGCGCGTTTTTTTTTCTCTGGGTTGGAAAACTAACAAAAAAAAAAAAAAAATACCGAACACGAAGGAAGCGAGCATTGTTTTTTTTGAGACGAACGTCACAGCGAGTTTTTTTTGACGAGCACACACAAAAAAAAAAAATGAAACCGACACCACGTGCTTCATTTTAAGAACAGATAAGAAACAAAAACATGAAATGAATCACACGTGCGTTTCTCCATAAAAAAAAGACGCACGATAAAAAAAAAGGTCAGTTTTATTTTCTCTCTCTCTTTTCCGATTTGTACTGAAATATTTTAAAATGCAGAAAAAATTAATTGTGAAACAGATTTTTTTTTCTCTTCGTTAAAATTAAAAACGTGTATAAGAAAAGAACATTACATAATCTTTTCATAACTAAAACTCAGCGTCTTGCCAGCGCTAATTTAAAGAAAAGAACTTCTTGTAAATTCATTAAATAACGAGAAAATATTAATTTTCAAAATAAAAAAATAAAAAAATAAGTGAATATACGCGTATATAGAGAAAAGGAAAAGTTTCATAATCTTTTCATAATTAAAACGGCGCCTAGCAAACGCTAATTTAAAGAAAAGAACTCTTATAAAATCATAAGATAATGAGAAAATATTAATTTTCTAAATAAAATCAGAAACTAAATGGTTGAATATGGAAGATATTAAGTCTATAATCGCCGAACTAGCGAAATTCCAAATCTCCCAGCAACAACAAACTGAGGAAAGATTTCAAAAGCTTTTATTAGAACAGAACCAAAGTCTTTTATTAAACAAAAAGGAGTATGATGAAAGATTGGAATTTCTGATACAAACAATATCGCGCAGTGACCAAAAAAATGAAAAAGACGACACGTTTTTGCAGAACACAATTTGGAACAGTATTGATAATTACTCATACACGGAAAATAATACATTTGAAGAATATTTCCGAAGATATGAAGACCTATATAAAATTGACTGCGGTAGTTGGAGTGATGCGAAGAAGCTACGCCTCCTTCTTAGAAAACTAAATACCACAGAACATACGAAATTCGTGGATTTCATTTTGCCTCGGAAAACTAGCGAGCTAACTTTCATAGAAGCGGTTGGTTTATTGACAGAACTGTTTAGTCCAAGAACTACACTATTCCACAAACGATGGAAGTACATGAACCTGATAAAGAAAGACAAGGAAGACTACGCTACTTTTGCATCGATAGTGAACAAGCATTGTGACGATTTTAAACGAACTGAATTAAGTGCAGATAATTTCAAGTGTCTAATTTTTGTACAAGGTTTAATCTCAGGAAATGACACGGAGATAAGGCGTAGAGTTCTAAATAAATTAGAGAATGAACCAAGCCTTACACTGCAAAAGTTGGCTGAGGACTGTCAAAGATTTGTAAATGTAAAACAGGACTCAAAAGACATTGAATTGTCCGGCATTGCGCATATAAATAAGGTACATCAAAAAACAAAAGCTCAACCTTATAGAAAAATAAGAAATAATAATTTTGATGTAACAAAGACAAACCAAACCAGTAAAAAAATAAATAAATTGCCACCAAGCCCTTGTTCACGCTGTGGTAATCCACATTGGTACAATGAGTGCCCATTCCGTTTTAAAACCTGTATGAAATGCAAAAAAGTTGGACATAAAAGTTTGCACTGCAGAACGGGCAGAGGAAATAAAATGCGGATTCAAGCCACTAGGACAAAGAAGGAAAAATGCATGAACATAAGAAAATATGTACAGGTGAAAATCCTGGATAAAAATATAAAATTGCAATTGGATTCTGGTTCAGACGTTTCCATTATAAATTTACATACATGGAAGAGATTAAATAAACCTACTCTATCAAGAACAAACAGGCTGGCAAGCACAGTTACTGGTGAAAGAATTACATTTGAAGGAGAATTAATCACAAATGTGTCCCTAATGGGAAATACTAAAAAACTCAAACTACTGGTACTGAAGGATTCGAATAATCTTTTTGGTTCAGATTTTATGCAGGCATTTGATTTATGGAAGTTGCCGATAAATACATTTTGTAAAAAAATAAATAGTCGCGCAACAGAATCGGAAAAACTACAACGAGAATTAAAAAAAATCGTTTCCAGAGGTTTTTTTCTGGCGGTCTTGGATGCTGCACTAAAATGACTGCAAAATTCCGTCTAAAAGAAAATGTACTGCCGGTATTTAGGAAAGAAAGGAAAGTACCCTTCGCCTCGATTGAAAAAATAAACGCTGAATTAGACCGACTGGTAAAGATGGGTATTTTATCAAAAGTACAACACAGCCAGTGGGCAGCACCCACGGTTTATGTAAAGAAAAAATCTAATGAGATTCGTGTATGTGCAGATTTTTCAACAGGACTGAATACTGCCCTCGCGGACTATCACTACCCACTCCATACCCCGGAAGAAGTGTTTGCAAGCTTAAATGGAGGAAGATTTTTTTCAAAAATAGACCTAAGTGAGGCATACCTACAAATATCGGTGGATAAAGATTGTTCTAAGCTGTTATGTATAAACACACATCGTGGTTTATATAAATTCGAAAGATTAGCGTTCAGAGTTAAGGTCACGCCAGCCATTTTCCAACAAGTAATGGACACAATGCTGGGCGGACTGGATTTCGCAATAGCGTATCTTGATGATATCTTGATTAACAGCAAAGATATCAAACAACACCAAAAACATGTAAATCAAGTATTTGCGAGAATCCAAGATTATGGGTTCAAAGTAAAAGAAGAAAAATGTGATTTTTTCCTGGAGGAAATAAAATATCTGGGTCATGTGATCGACAAGGACGGCAGAAGACCAGACCCAGAAAGGGCTACTGCAATAAAAAACATGCCGGCGCCAGAAAACGTCATGACATTACAGAGTTTTTTGGGCCTAGCAAATTACTACCAGGCTTTTATCCCAGAAATGCGTAATTTGCGTGCTCCATTAAATGAGCTATTAAAAAAAGGTAAAGCCTGGATATGGACACCTGAATGTCAGGATGCATTTAATAAAATCATAGAAAGACTTACGTCAGAGTTATTTCTAACACATTAAAACCCAGAATTGGACATAATCGTAGCTAGCGACGCTAGTTCATATGGTTTAGGAGCATGTATCCTACACAAAATGCCTGATGGAACCCATAAACCCATTGCACATGCATCAAGGACCTTGCTCCCAGCGGAAAAACAGTATTCTCAAATCGAGAAAGAAGCCCTAGCAATAATATTTGCAGTAACAAAGTTTCACCGATACATACATGGTAGACAATTTACCTTACAGACAGACCATAAGCTGCTAATTACAATTTATGGATCTAAAAAAGGCCTACCTGTATATACAGCTAATAGACTACAAAGATGGGGAACTATCTTATTAAACTACAACTTTAAAATGCAACATTTGCATTCAAATAAAATCTATCATGCAGATGGATTGTCGAGATTAGTGCCAAAACAGAGAGAGACTCTAGAAGACACAGTGATTGCGTCTCTTCAAACAGAAGGAGATTTTAAAGAGATTTTGTGCAATGCAGTGAGAGAGCTCCCAGTGACACTATACGAGATAAAAAAAGAAGCTCAAGAGGATGAATTTATCACCAGAACAAAAATGAAATTGGTAGATAAGGATTTACATGCGGCAAAGAGTTTCTTACTCTGTGATGACGTACTCATGCATAACGAAAGGGTGGTCATCCCAGAAAAACTACGAAAGCAAATTCTGAAAGATTTTCATGTTGGCCATCCAGGGATAACCAGGATGAAGGGGTTAATGAGGAGTTTTGTGTACTGGCCAGGTATGGACAACGACATTGAAAAAGCAGTAAAGCTGTGTAAAGGCTGTGCCTTAGCGGCAAAAGCACCGCATATAAAGCATAGCCCATGGCCAAAGACCGACCGTCCGTGGGAAAGAATTCACGTGGATTTCGCGGGACCATTGGAAGGATTTTACTACTTAATCGTAGTCGACAGTTTTTCAAAGTGGCCCGAGGTACTACGTTGCAAGAGTCCCACGTCAGAGGTTACGATAAGATTCCTACATGAACTATTTGCCCGTTTTGGGGTAGTGGATTGTTTGGTGAGTGATAATGGGACGCAGTTCACGTCATCAGATTTTGAGGAGTTCTGCGCGACGTTTCAAATCAGACATATAATGACGCCCCCGTATCATCCTAGGTCAAACGGCCAGGCGGAACGCTTCGTAGACACATTAAAAAGAGCATTAAAAAAGGCCGGTGATACTCCTAAGGAGAAGGCTTTACAACAATTCTTACAAGTATATAGAATTACAAAAAACATGAACATAGCATCATCATTATCCCCCGCAGAGATGATGTTTGCGCGGAATGTGAAGTCCGTGTTTGATAAATTATTACCTAAACATAATAATTATGACCGAATCTCTACGGTACCGAAGAAAAAATACAACCCAGGAGATAGGGTATATTTTAAGATGTTCAAAAACAATGCATCGTTCTGGGAACCCGGTACAATTGAAAAGAGGATCGGATCGATGGTCTATATCATAAAAGGACCACGGTTCTCGCATAAGAGACATCTAAATCAGATCAGAAAATGACTGTCAGATGACACTGACAGCGCCCCACAAGGAGAAGACGTGATGGACGTGATATATGACACCTTCAACTTACCAGCACCCCAGGTAGTCACACGTAAACGACAACCAAAAAGAAAACGAATGGCTCCGGACTACCTAGAGATAGATCCGAAAAGGAAACGTTATTAAGACTCCTGAGGAGGTAAGGCTTGGAAGGGGGTTGTTATGGTGCCGTACCTACCTACGGAGAACTAATGGACTCGTCCACCTTATAAATACGGGAAGCACGTGACACTTGTTCTCTTCTTCCCAGGCAAACCGGCAATGGCGGTTGAGAGCAACATCTCCTTGTATCTCTTTCTTTCTATTATATAATATATACCTTTGTTCATTTAAACCATGTGTTCCTGTGTCATTCATTCGGCCTTACCCAGGTCCACAACAGAAGCTGTGAACGTTGTCGCTGTTGAGTGTAAGGCTGCTCTCAGTCGTGGTTCAGACGGGTACATTCGGAAAGTCAAAAATATGGAAGGACGTACCCTCGTATCGTCGCGTGAGATTTGCAAGGGGTTCTGTGAGCATTTGAAGGGGCACTTCACCCAACTGCCCAGACTCCGCGTCGAGGAGTTTGATAACTATTTAGCCGACTCGCCCCGACTTCTGGCAGCTCAAGCGACTAGCTGTGATGGCATGGTTACAGAGTGCGAGATCATTACTGCGTTAAAGCAGGTCTGCTATAACAAATCTCCAGGACTTGATGGTTTGCCCCACAAATTTTACCATGTTGGTACCTATTCTGAAGAATGTTTTCAACCATTGGTTTACTCAGGGATCCATCCCTGGACAGGTTACCAAGGGAGTGATTACATTGCTGAAGAAAAAGGGCGAGCATGGTGGGGAGAATCTAAATGATTATAGGCCCATAACTCTGCTAAACACAGAGTTAAAGATTTTGGCAAGAGTTCTTGCGAATCGTTTGCAGACTGTTGTTGGCGACTTGATAAAACCGGAGCAAAATTATGCTGTGAAGGGGAGATCAATTCAAAACAATTTGCATCTGATTCGCACGATCATAGAGGGAATAGAAGACGTCACAGAAGCTGCGCTGATCAATTTGGATCAGTCCAAAGGCTTTGATAGGGTCGACCACCGTTTTTTGGGATCCGTTCTAGAGGCTGCCAGTTTTAATCCGGACTTCCGCAAGTGGGTCTCCATTCTGTATCGTCTGCCGATGGTAGCGGTGCAAGTAAATGATAGGCTTTCGGAGTTGGTCGTGGTTTCTTGATCGGTGTGTCATGGTTTTCCGCTGTCACCCCTGCTTTATGTCATGGCGTTGGAGCCCTTCCTTTGCAAATTAAGGAACGGGGTAACAAGACCAGTCCTGGCGAAGCGCAAGTCAGGGTTTTCGCATTCGCCGATGATATCACTGTATTCGTGTCGAGTTGTACTGACATTGCAACGGTGCTTAAGGCGCTCGCTCATTATAAAGAAGTTACAGGGGCCGTCGTCAACCACACAAAGTCCAATGGCCTGCGGTTGGGGGCCTGGAGCGGAGAGTGCGCTTCCAGGTATTTTCAGCTGATCAGATGGCCGGTTCAAATTCTTGATATTTGGTTCAGACCGGGCAGTCAACGGTCGAATCGTCGGTAGTGATTTGGATTCAAATGAAACTTTCCTTAAAGGGTAGAGCAGAGGCGTGCATCACTTACGTACTTCCTCTCATCCTTTACCGACTGGCTGTACTGCCTCTCCCTTGTTGGCTTTCATGCGTTTACTCTTCTCACTTCTCTGGGAGAGAGGAAAGACGTATGTACGCAGAGTGATCTGTACTCAACATCCGAACGAGGGAGGATTGGGAATTCCTGATTTGGCAAGTCATAGACATGCCGAAAGATTGGCCTTCATGTGTCGCACTTTGTTAGAGGATACTCCGTGGGTCCCTGCAGTTTAGAGCGCCTTTCTCAACCTCATACCCAACTCTTCGAGGGGATAATCGAAGTTCTTCACCGAATGCCGAGCCGCACTTAAAGCACTGCCAGGGACCAGATCCCTTGCACAGCCTCGGAAGAAACTATATAGGGAATTAGTGGAAGGTACCGCTTCGGATCCGCTTGGTGAGCGGCTAGGATGGTCGGAGGAGAAGATCCGCTCTAAGTGGAATTGGGCGCCAGTCCAGGGTTATCTCAACAATTCTGAATATTCTCTGACCTGACGATTGGTCCAGAACGCACTGCCCCTCTTTGCCAAACTACGCGGAGATGGCTTAATGGTCAATCCCTTATGCCCGTGCTGTGAAGATAAAGAAGAAAAAACGGCCGAGCACACCTTCTTCACTTGCAGCAAAGTTCGGCGACACTGGGAGTATGTCAGAGAGGTAGTGGCTTGCATCGATGTAGCGTCTGTTGTCTATAATGTAGCCCCACCGTGGCCTAGGCAGAAAATAATGTTTTTTCTTGCTATCCTGGCCGTAGCCAGACTAGTGACGTGGGTTACACGTCTGAATGAGGTTCATGGGTTTGGATCTGTTTCCGATCGGGATCTGGTTGTTTACTTTAAACATCAGCTTAAAGTGAAGATCAGATGTGATTGGAAAAGATTACATCGCATGGAGTTCAATAGGAGGTGGGTGCATGACACTAGTTTATGCATCCGACGAGGAGCCAGGTACGAGTATGTGTTGCCTGCCTAGGCATGGCACGCGCGGTCTTGGGTTCTACGTAACCCATCCATTAGAATTGGTTATTTAGAAAGACTCTTAGCTAGTGGAATAAATGAGTCCTGATCCTGTTTTATTTTTTGGTAATAGACAGCCTTCAAATATACTCACTCTTTATATTTATTTTGCCCTTGCCCAGCCGTAAATGCTGTTTTTATCTTGGAAGATACCATCCATTCTCATATTCTATCCCTGATCTGTTTTATTTTTGATGTCCTTCTTAGCTCCCACTCCCATTTAGAGACTGACCTGCCTGTTTTTCGGTTTGACCCGGAAAAACAGTGGGCGGTCTGACACTTAGCAGATGGTTGGGAGGACCTTACTAACCTGCCCCATTAAGCATTTTATTTGGTTCTTTATTTTTCATTATTTTGGGGTGTTTGTAGATTGTCCCACTCCCCATCATCACTCATGTATATTTATTATTGTAAATAAAAACTCATTGAAACTATTGAGGATCTTTTAAGTAGGATTTAAGCCATGGAGTGAATGGGGGTATTATGTATATGACCATGTGACATTATGTATATGACCAGCGCTTTGCTCTAGATAAGGCCATGACAGAAAAGTCATTAGAAGCTAAGTTGTCCCGGGCGATGGCGGGGGGATTCTCTAACCGTAGAACTAGTTAAGGGGGACCTGAAACGCTCGGCTAATGAGCGGTATGAGTGTCAAGTAATTAGGGCTAGGTTAGACAGAGTGTCCAACGAAGCCGTGAATTATGATGGTCTGGTTACGGAGTGTGAGGTCCTTGCCGTGCTGAAGCAGGCTGACTACAACAAATCACCGGGACTCGATGGTCTTCCTTATGAATTCTATTTGAGGATGTCGCACATGTTCGTCCCTCTTCTGACGGATGTATTCAACCACTGGTTTGAACAGGGTTCCATCCCCGGTCAAGTCACTAGGGGCGTGATTACGTTACTGAAGAAGAAGGATGGGCATAGTGTGTGTGTGGGGGGGGGGCTAGATGATTATAGGCCCATAAGTCTGCTTAACACAGACTTAAAGATTTGGGCCGAAGTTCTTGCGAATCGTTTACAGGTTGTTATCGCTGACTTGATCGAGCCTGAGCACACGTATGCTGTGAAGGGGAGATCGATTCAAAACAATTTGCAGTTGATGGGCACGATCATAGAGGGATTAGAAGACAACGCTGAAGTCGCGCTGATCAATTTAGATCAGTCCAAAGCGTTTGATAGGGTTGATTATCGTTTTCTAGAGTCTGTTTTAGAGTCTGCCGGTTTTAATCCGGACTTCTGCAAATAGATCTCCATTTTGTATCGCGGGCCGACACAGTGGTGCAAGTAAACGGGATGCGATCAGGATTGTTCGTTGTTTCGCGGACGGTACGGTTGTACTACGTCGTTGCGTTGGAGCCTTTTCTCCGCAAACTCAGGGACGAGGCGACGAGACCAGCCCTTCGCAGAATTGCTCTGCCGGGTGGCGCTCTGCCAGGGTTTCCGCGTTTGCCGATGATGTCACTGTGTGTGTGTCGAGCTTTCGAGATATAAGCACTGTGGTTAAGGCACTCAAACAGTACGAAGATGTGACAGGAGCCGTAGTCGATTTCAGCAAGTCCAATGGCCTAAAATTGGCTGCCTAGAGCAATGCGACTGCGTTGCCAGGCCATTTCAACTGGTAAAATGGCTCGGTCTGGATCCTTGGCGTTTGGTTCGGTCCGGGTCTCCAGCTTGATAAGAACTGGTCGGAAGTACAGTCTAAGGTCGAAGCGTCTGTTAGGATTTGGCTTCGAAGGGGGCTTTCCCTTAGGGGTAGAGCAGAGGCGTGCACCACTTATGTCTTTCCTCTTATCCTCTACCTTTTGGCTGTACTACCCCTGCCTGAGGACTGCTTGGCGGCTTTTACGTGTCTGCTATTTTCACTTCTGTGGCGAGACAGAAAGCCGCTTGTCCGAAGACAGGTCTGCACTCAACGTGTTGGCAAGTCATTGACATGCCAAGAGATTGTTATTCCTGAGTTATACTCTGATGGAAGAAACTGCGTGAGGCCCTGCGGTTGAGAAGGCTTTTCCCAACCTCATCCCTGACCACTTGGTCGAATGCTGACGCAGACCAAGGGGAGGGATGCGCTTCTTCACCGAATGGCGAGCTGCACTCAGATTGCTGCCGGGGTCCAGTGACCTTGCATGGCTTAAAAAGACTCTATATAGGGAGTTAGTGGAGGGGACTGCTTCTGATCCCCTGGGTGAGCGGCTGGGATGGTCGGAGGAGGAGATCTGAGTTCTCTCTGACTTGGCGATTGGTTAGGAATGCTCTACTCCTTAATGGCAGGCTTTACAAAGCCAAATTGGTGCTCAGTCCCTATTGTGTTCGCTGCGAGGACGATGAATAAGAATCGGCTGAGCACGCCTTCTTCACTTGCAGCAGGCTTTGTGGGAAATATGTCAACGAGGTGACGGCTCGCATTGTACCTGATCAGCTAGTTCGCCTGGATGTAGCATCTGTAATCTACAATGTGGTTCCTTTGTAGACCAGGGAGAAACGAATGGTGTTTCTCACGATTCTAGCCGTAGCTAGACTAGTAGTGTGGGTTTCACGCTTAGAGATAGGTCGCGGGGGTGCATCGCCTTCTCATCATGATTTGATTTTGTATTTTAAACATCAGCTTAAAATCAAGATCAAGTCTGATAGGAGATTGCATGCCTCACGGTTTAGAATAAGGTGGATACACACTGCTAGTTTATGTGTATTTAGTCGAACTGGATTTGAGTCTGTGTTCCCTGTTTAGGCATGGCGCACACCGTCTTTATGGCATAAAAAGAACAGAAGCTTGACTTTAAAGTCCCTTAGCTAGCAGTATAACTGAGTCCTGTCCCTATATTTATTTTTTTGTATTAGTAAGCTTTCAGGATGCATTTTCCCATAATTTATTTTATCCCTGTCCTGACCCAAAATGGTACTTATCCTGAAAGACACCAACCGTCCTCAAAATCCACTCCACTTTTCTTTTATCCCATAGGCAAATCTCCAGTCCCACTTATGAACTGACTTTCTTGTTTTCAGTTTATACTGGAAAACAGCGAGCAGTTCACAATTAGACAGGTAAGGGAGATCTCACGCGTTGTATATATTTGTCAAAACATCTGGGGCATTTTAAATAGCTTAAGTCTATAGCTTAAGTGAATGCAGTATTGTGGTGACAGAAACTAACATAGGGAATAGACAAGTGGACGACCACGACCCCCTTCCCAACCATTTTTGGCCTTGTGCCACATCTTCTTAAAATTCATTTTTTGTAATTTTAAAAGATAAATAAAGTCTAAATAAATTGGCCTTTTGGCTAAGATGAAAGTGTAGTATCTGTTCTCAAAGACATCTGCTCTTTCTCCATCCAACTTTAGTGATGGGCAGGGAAAGACAGTAACATTCTCACGCTTTTTTCTTGTTGTCAGCAGCATCCTGATCGTTTGACCCACTTTGTCTATCTTCCTTCTCCCCCTCTTGGGGTTAAGATGAAACATTGACCTTCCCATAAGCCTCGAGCGACAAGGGGGTCAAACCCACTTTCTCTCTCCTTTTAACGCTCTCCCCCATCCCTCTCTCTAGTTCTATTTCCTCTTCTTGCCAGTTTTGGCACCCTGACAGCGTGCCAAAACTGGCTCCCCACTAGGAGACTCCACGCCAGTCAAAACGGTGTTTTTGCCCCCCCCCCTAAAGTAATGGAAGACACCCATCCCAAAAAAAAGCAGTTAAGAGTCCAGCAAATCCCTTTAAGACTGCGGCTCCCCTAGAAGGTGACTCCTCCAAAAACGAAGAGCCTGGATGTAAATACATCAGGGGCACCCCCCTTAACAATGGCTCCCCTGATGATATACCAAACTTTAAAGGGGATGCTCCCCAAGAGGGGTACTCCCCCATCCAGGGAGCCATCCAAAAAGACAGGGCTTACCGCTCGGATAAAAACACAACGAGTTTGCAACCCCCAAACAACAACGGGGGCCGAACACCAATGAGAAGCAGGGCTGCTTCCCGAGCAGACAGCTCCCCTAAAAGGGGAGAAAGCAGTAGGGCATACTGCCCGGATTCCCCAGAGGGCATCAACTAATGTGAATGCGTTGCAGCTTCTCACGCAGGATCATTCCTCTAAAGGACAACATCCCCAACGAGTGAGCAGTAAAACAAAAAGGGGTGGTATCACCTAATGTGGTGGTGCCCTCTACAGTGGAGACAAGCATGGCTTCCTCAATGAGTGGCTCCAGTACAAAGAGTCTGAGTTCCCCAACTGAGGGAGCAGAAAAGAAAAAAAAAAGGACGGTTTCGCCCAATGTGGCGATTACCTCCACTTCCAACATCCTCCAGACTCCCCAGAAGAGGGGCTCCGCTTCCAGGAGCCAACGTATCTCTGGTTCCACCATCAGAGACCAGGAGGAGGCCAAAACAGCACCACCGAGGGAGTACGCTTAGGGGAAGAAGAACCCAGAGAAGAGGTTGTCCCCAATAATAAGCAGTACATTGAAAGGGAGTGTACTGTAGCCTGTGCCTGGTTCCTGGGAGGCGATTGGGGACAGGGTCTTGTCCCTCGGACTTGAAGGAAAATCGCCTCCTGGGACTCAAAAAGGAGGATATGGCAGAGCTCCTTAAGAAGCTAAACATTCCAGCAACCTGCATCTGCCTGAGGAGTCATGCCATGTGGGACATCCTGCTCCCCTCTCGAGAAGAAGCAGAACGACTCACCATGAAAGAGATGATGAGCGGGGGGAGGGGGAGGTGAAATTACATCCCGAATACCAGGGCAGGAGGAGAACCAGGGTCTGCATTTACAATGCCCCACCTGAGCTGTACGTGGATTACCTGGGAGCATACTTCAGCCAGTTTGGGGATGTGGAGCAAGTGGACCCGGTAAGGTCCAGGAGCGGAGTCCACATGTCTGACTACACGATCGTCATGAAGCTGATGCGGGCAGACTTCTTAGCAATTCCCCGGTGCTGATACATAGAGGCTGGAACATGCCAATCGTTGTAGAAGGTTGTCACCCACACTGTTGGTTTTGCCAGAAAATAGGCCACATGGCAAAGAACTGCCTCCAAAAAGCAGTTTGCAGCAAAACAACGCCACCGGCTGCTCCTGTACCAGTACTGAAGACAGCTGCAACCACTCTTCCAACTTCTGCTTCAGCACCAGCCCCAAGATCAGAAAAGCCCTTGGGAAGAGCAGAAGAGGAATGGAAGACAGTGGTGAGGAAAGGGAGGAAGAACATAACCGCTTCCGCCACGATCTCACCACCTGTCCAACCGCAGGAGCAGCAGCAGCAGAATCAACAGATTGCCCCTTGCCGCAAAACCGGCAGGGGGTAAAGAGGAACTCAAAAAACTCCTCTGACGAAGAGGAAGGAGTCAATGAGGAGGAGATGCCCACAAATTTGCTCCCCCCCCCCCTCCCGGTTCAGAAAACGAACAAAAAAGGATAAAGAGCATAAGGGAGGAAAAGATTGCACAATGTGACAATAAAAGGGAACACTTACCGGCAGGAAAAAGAAAGGTGCTTCACATGTCATGTCTGCAGGGAAGGGCTTATCTACATAAGTGCAGGTTTTTATGGTGGTGTCTGATTTGCATATGTAGAGATCAGCTGATATAAATAAAGAGGACAGCTGGGAAGCAGGGAGAAGCGTTTTGGATTGCAGTGAGAAAGTGGGTTGCACGAAAATAGGTTAGAAGTTGAATTACAGTCAAAACTTTTTTTTTTAATTCTTTTATTTTTCTGGCACAGTTAGTTAATAAACTATCTCAGCTTAAAATGGACAGATGTTTTGACCTAAAGATATTGTCTAATCAGGTTAGGGTTTGGCTTAAATGTGGCGCTTCTTGTAATGTGGGTTGTGCTCGAGGCTGTGTTAGCCCAGGATGAGAAGATAAGGAGAGCAACGGCGGCGTATATTGATGACATATATATTAATGAGGACGTGGCCTCGTCAGAATCCGTAAGGAAGCATCTGGACCTGTACGGACTTACTAGTAAGGACCCAGAAAAACTGAAAAAAGTGCTGGGATTAGAAATTTGGACAGAGCATGGCCGACAGCAATGACGGCAAAGAAGCAGTACTGTAGATGCGCCAAGAACTATGACACGAAGATGTATCTTCTCCATGTGTGGCAAACTGGTGGGGCACTTTCCAGTGTGTGGATGGCTTCGAGTGGCAACAGGCTTTATTAAACGTCACACTACAACTGTCACACAGGACTGGGATGGCAAGGTTAGCAATGCTCCGCTGGACTGTATGATAGCAGATACACTTGCCCGTATACAGCAATCAGATCCCGTCCGAGGAAAATGGTGCGTGGGCACAAAGGAACTGGATGTGTGGGTGGGCGCAAACTTGCTTGCTGTGGGCATAGCTCTTGACGCCAATGGAGCCATCATCGAGGATTCATGCTGGTTGTGACCAACAAAGGATACCCAACATAAACGTAGCAGAGCTAGATGCCGTACTAAAAGGACTAAATCTTGTGCTCAAATGTAATGCCAATGTGTTACACATAAAAACAGACTCTCTGTGTGTGTACCACTGGGTGACCAATGCGCTCACGGGAAAGTCTCGTTTGAGCACAAAGGCCACAAGTGAGATGCTCATAAAGCGGAGACTGGGCACGATAATCTCACTTGTGAAAGAATACAACATTTCGGTTAGTATATCACACTAGTAACATCTGGCCAGAACCGAGCAGACTTCCTGACGAGAGTTCCACAGCAGTGGCTCAATGATGTGAATAGAGAGATTGAACCAACACAGCCAGTGTGTGCTCTTGCCACAGGAAACCTGAACCCAACACAGTTGAACGAAATTCATCAACATAGTGGACATCCTGGAATCAAGCGAACATTATATTTTGTGCGTAGAATCGACCCGGCTGTGTCTAAAGTGGCAGTAAAGGCAGTTATTCGGAATTGTGAGGAATGCCAGGCAATAGACCCAGCTCCAGTGCAATGGAAAAAGGGAGGGCTCAGTGTGCAGGAGGTATAGAACCGGCTAGGCATGGGCATCACACACTACAATGGTTGCCATTTTTTTATACTAATTTTGATACTTTTCAATCTAGCGGCCACTACAACGGCAAGACACTGCACATGTGATCTGGCAATTAGAATCAGTGTTTTTTGAACGTAGCCCCCCAGCCGAGATTCTGGCTGATAATGACACTGCCTTCTGAAGTCAACAATTCAGGCAGTTCATGAACGAGTAGGGTGTAAACTTCTGACCACGCTGTGCATACAGGCCATCAGGAAATGGTATTATAGAAAGGTGTCATAGGACAGTGAAGCGGATTGCTGCACAAAATAGCTGCCCTGTTATAGAGGCTGTGTATTGGTACAACGTTATCCCCAAGGATGATGTGCCCGCATCATCAGCACCTGCCAATTTGTTGTACTCATACCAGATCAGAGTGAAAGGGGTCAATGTTGTGCCCCATCTGAATCACTATAGGATCTCTGCACTTTATAAAAAGGGGGACACAGTTTGGGTGAAAAATCCACAAGGATGTTGCACGTCGAAATTCAGACCAGGTTGTGTTACCGGAGTGATAAGTCCACAGTCGGTGGTCATCAATGGCACACCTCGACATGTAGGAGATGTGCGCCCACATCTCAATTTAGTGGACAGCAATGATGACACATCATCAGAGAGTACTGAATTGAGAGAACTAGATTCCAATACAAGTAATAGTGGTTCTGCATCTGAAAATGAGGGAGAGGACAAACGTTCCTTGGTTGAGCTGCCTTATTCCATTGCCAATTCAGGTCCTGGTACATCTGATGTAAGAGAGGAAGAAATAACTGTCCCACTATGGAGAAGTACTAGGATAAAGCCACCTGCCACCATCTGTCACTTGTGTGATCATACGATCAGGGAGAAGTGTGACAATAAATAGGAACACTCACCGGCAGGAAAAAGAATGAGGTACTTCGCATGTCATGTCTGCAGGCTAAAGAAGGGCTTCTCTTCATAAGTGCAGGTTTTTATGGTGGTGTCTAATTTGCATATAATATATATGATATAAATGAAGAGGACAGCAGGGAGAAACGATTTGGATTGAAGAGAGAAAGGCAGAGAGAAAGTGGGTTGCACGAAAATCGGTTGGAAGTTGAATTAGTCAAAACTTTTTTTTTTATTCTTTTTTTTTTTCTGGCACGGTTAGTAAACACCCCCATGAAGCATAGACCATCCCGACACCTCCAAAACCTATACCCACACAGCCAACTCCCATCCCCAGAACAACAATTTAAAAAAAAAAACACCTCCCCACTCTGCAAGCACCGGCCCCCACACCAACACCTTCAACAGCCCCCACACCAATACCAGTAATAACACCTGCCCCCACACTGCATTTATCAAAACAGACACCTGCACACAAACCACCCAGCTCAGAATCCTCTCAACTGAAACAAGTCAAACCGTGGACAAAAAGGAGCCAATCTTTCTCTCCGACTCAAAGGAAAATGAAGGGAAAACCTCTTCCATTTAAATTGGGAAGGGAGGTTTGTAAAATTGACCCCCTTATCTTTCGGCACGGATGTATCCTTCCGGCAGAAGAGAAATTTAAAACTGCTGTTGGACTTCAGCCAGATAGGAGATAAAGACATAGAAGACCCCACCTATTTCCTGGAGGCTCCCTTCATAACAACTTTGTAAGGCTTCCAACCGGTCGCAAGAACTCTGTCTGGCAAATGCCATACTGGGAATAAAACTCACCAAGGACAAAGACCCTTCCCTGGACGAACTCTTACCAGAATGCAAGGGAAGGGTCTCAATTTTCGTTCATCCATCTCTCTATAGGGCTTTAAAGCTAACTTTTCCCCTGGGCGTCGGCGGCATTGCGCAAAGAGGCCAGGATACCAAAGAATTGGCCACATTGAGCAGGCCAATATTGCTGTGAAGGATTTTGTGTTCCGGGTCGTTGCGATTCATGCACCCTGCACCGCTCGAGAGAGGGTCTCCTTTTTTCGGGATCTGGATGTGTTTGTTGCATGTCCAAAGCGTGTAGTTCTAATGGGAGATTGGAATGCCATCCTTGATCCCAAGATAGACAAGGTCGGGAGGGGAGCTAGAGGGACGGATAGATGTGAGACCAACCTGGTTGACCTGATGGAAAGATGCGATCTGGTCGACATGTTTTGTGTCGATCATCCAATGAACAAATAGTGTGCCTTCCTACCTGAATACTTATTTAGATAGGATGTTAGATAGAAGAGGCGATGTAGACTTTATATCGAGCGATACGTTCAAATGGCTAGGTCAATCGGACCATAAACTAGTTATGGCCCAGTTGAAGTTAAGAAACAGGCCTTAACTAGCCGGGTACTGGAAGTTGAATACCTCCTTGCTTGAGATACAAGATTTCTGGCAAAAGCTAATGCAGCTTATTCAGAAGGCTTTAGTGGGGGCGGTTACCGAGAATAAGTGGTGGGTTAGCTTAAAAACTAAGATCAGAAGCTTTTCCATCAAATAAGCCAAGCGTCTCGCTTTAGATAAGGCCAAGATAGAAAACCACTTAGAAGAGAAACTAACCCGGGTGGTGGCTGAGGAGGATACCGTAAGCATAGAACTAGCTAAGCAGGACCTACGACGCAAGGCTAGCAAGCGTTACAAAGGCCAAGTAGTTAGGGCTAAGGAAAGTTTCCAATGAAGCCGTGAAACTGTGACGCAGATGAGCATAAGGAAGTTTCAAGGCATACAGCAGGAAAGTCAAGCACCCAGATGGACGTGCCTTGGAGTCGACTCAGGAGATCTGCGAGGGATTTCTAGAGTATTTCGAGGAGCGCTACACCCAACTGCGAACCTCCCAGTCTAGGAGTTTGGCAACTATTTGGCTGACTCTCCCCGCCTTGATGCGGCTAGAGCAGCTGGTTGTGAAGGCAGGGTTACGGAGCGTGAGGTCTTAGTTGCGTGGAAGCAAGTCGGCTGTAACAAAACACCGGAACTTGATGGTCTGCCCTACGAGATGTATTTGAGGCTGTCGCACATGTGCCGATTCTGACTGATGTGTTCAACCACTGGTTTGTACGAGGGTTCTATCCCAGGTCAAGTCACCAAGAAGTGATCACATTGCTAAAGAAGCAGGACAGGCATGGTGTGGAGGAACTAGATGATTACAGGCCCATTACTCTGCTAAACACAGAGTTAAAGATTTTGGCCAAGATCTTATCGAACCAGTTGTAGGGTGTCATCAGAGAATTGATCAAACTTGAGCAGAACTATGCTGTGAAGTGGAGATCGATTCAGAACAACTAGCACCTGATTCATATGATCATAGAGGGTATAGAAGATGACACGGAAGCAGCGCTGATCAACTTGGATCAGTCCAAAGCTTTCGACAGGGTCGACCATCGCTTCTTGGCATCTGTTTTAGAGACTGCCGGTTTTAAACTGGACTTCCGCAAATGGATCTCCATTCTGTATCGCTCGCAGACAGTAGTAGTACGGGTAAACAGAAGGCGTTTAAAGTCTTTCGCTATCTCCCGGTCGGTGCGCCAGGGTTGTCCGCTGTCGCGTCTGCTCTACATCCTTGCACTGGAGCCGCTACTTCACATTTGTAAGTTCAGTCCTACGCGGAATCGCTTTGCCTGGCGGAGCGCGAGCCAGGGTCTCCGCGTTTGGCAGTGACATCACCGTCTATGTGTCATGCTTCCAAGACATCGAAAGGGTGACAGAGGCGCTCACACATTACGAAACGATCCCAGGGGCCAAAATCAACTGTAGCAAGTGAACTGGTCTGCGGTGTGGTACCTGGAGCGGTGACACAACCCTTCCAGCTCCTTACTGCTGGACAGATGGCCCGGTTCGAATCCTTGGCATGTGTTTCGGACCAGGCCTCCAGCTAGAGAGGAATTGGCCGGAGGTACAGTCAAAGGTCGGAGCGTCTCAAGGCCCTCCGGCGCCGTCTGTCCTCACTTCTCTGGGATGGGGATGCCTGACTTGATGTGTCACTGAGATGCCAAGAGACTGGCTTTCCTGAATCGAACATTGACAGGAATCTGCGTGGAACCCCGCAGTCGATAGTACTTTCCCTGACCTTATCCTTGACCATTCATTTGAGGGCCGTCGTAGGTCAAGGGGTGAATTGCAGTTTTTCTGAGAGTGTCGAGCCGCAGTCAAAAAGCTTCCTCAGTCCAGTGACCTTTTGCGGCTTTCTAGAAAAGAACTCCATAGAGGATTGTCAAGCGGTACGGATGGACAGAGAAGGAGATCCGCTCTGTATCGAGTTGGGTGCCAGGAAGGAGTCATGTCTACAACTCTGAGTTCTCTCTAACCTGGCAATTGGCCTGAAATGCGCTACCCCTTAATGCCATACTGCACAGTTCCAGAATTGAGTGCTCGCCCAAGTGTCCCCATTGCAACAGGCTCTTTAAAGGAAACGCCTGATCATGCTTTCTTCCTGTGCCATAAGCTCCAGCAGTACTGGGAGTACGTCAACGAAGTGACGGCTCGTATCGATCCTGAGCAGCCGCTGCCACTGCACTTAGCCTATGTAATAGACAACGTCTGGCTGCCGTGGGATGGGGAGAGACGAATGGTGTTTCTCGCGATATTGGCTGTAGCGCGAATGGTGGTGTGGACGTCGCGTCTGAGAGATAACCATGGGGTTGAATCATTTGCTGATCAGGATCTGATCGCATTCTTCAAGCACCAGCTGAAAGTCAAGATTAGATGTGATAGAAAAAGATTACACTCCTCGGTTTTTGAAAAAAGGTTGATACAAGTAGCGAGCTTGTGTGTACTAAAAGGAGTCAAGTATGAGTACGTGTTCCCAGCCTGAGCAGGGCGTGCACGTTCCTCGTCCGGTCGGAACCCCAGCCCTTCGGGTAAGTTTAGCCTTTTATCTAGTCAAATAAATGAGTTACACCACCCTCCTGGTAATAGAAACCCTCCAAGAAGGCCACTCCCAACTTTCAATTCTTTGTCCTCAACCCCCCCCCCCCCCCCCCCAACTTGCACTTATCTTGCAAGGACACCATGCACTCTCCAAACTCCATCCCCCACTTTCTTTTTTTCTCCCACTTAGATCTCACTCCGATTTAGAGATGGACCTGCTTGTTTTTGGTTCAGAACAAACCAGAAAACAGTGGGCAGTCTAATATTTAGAAAGGGTTAGGAGGCTATTACTAACTGGTTTTTGCTTTTCTCTCCTCCTACATTATACACAAATGAATTTCTGTATATATAACCGTATTTATTTATTTATTTATTTATGAAAGAACTATGGAAAAATGTTAAAATTGCAAACTAATCTGATAATAGCCTAAGTAGGATGTCCCCTAGAGGAAATGTGGTATTGTGGTGACTGAGATGATTCTAGTTAAGAGTAGGATAGACATTTTTATTACTTTAGACCAAGGATGATCGACACCCATTACCCCCACACTTTTGATGGCCTTGTGCTTAATTTGTTTTGAATGTAAATCTATATTTTCTGCAAATAAATAATTCAAAGTGTAGTATCTGTTCTTGTCAAGTTATTTTCTTCTCAACGTTTTGCCTGAGATCAGTGTAGTTTCTATCCTATAGGTCTCGATGCTACACTGTAATCAAAAAGCAGAATATCATTCACTATCTTCTATTTCCTTCTTCCTTAGACTAAAGTGTAGTATCTGTTCGGTGCAATTTGATTTGTAATCAAAGATGAAAATTACATTGACAACTATCTCATCTTTCGAGATCCCTCCCAAGCTTTACCTCATGGCGAATGTGTACGCTTTCCCATTCTTTATCTCATTTGCCATGTCGCACCTACCGGCGAATCCAGATGTTTTTTCCTGAGGCGCGCCTACTGGAGAATGCTGATACCCTCTCAGACTTTTACCTGAGGCACCCCTACCAGTGAATACCTACACTTTCTCAGGTTTTGTCTGAGGCATCCCTACCGGCAAATGCAGACACTCTCCCCCCTCGGGTTTTGCCGCACAGGAAGGAAGGGGGAGAGGGAGGGAGTAAGGAAGAAAGGAATGAGGGAGGGAGGACGGAAATAAATAAAGGGAGGGAGGAAGGAAGGCAAGGAGGGAGAGAGGAAGAAAGGCAAAGAGGGAGAGAGGAAGGAAGGGTAGACTAAGGAAGGAGGGAAAGAGAAAAGGAGGAAGGAGGGAAAGAGAAAAGGAGGAAGGACGGAAAGAAGAGTGGAAGGAAGGAAGGAAGGCAAGGAGAGGGAGAAGAAGGAAAGGAGCGAGGAAGGAAGGAAATCAGGGAGGGAGTGTGGAAGGAAGGGAGTGATGAAGGAAGGAAGGGAGGGAGGACGGAAGGGTGAGTAGGCTGGCCATACACACACTTATGTGTGGTTGGCGATTGATTTACTCTTGCCTCACTGCACACTTTTGTTTAGAAGGGATGCAGCTCGAGATTGACTAACTCTTGCCTCACTACGCACTATTGTTGAGAAGAGGTGTGGCTGTTGATTGAGCAACCCTTGCCTCACAACACACTTTTGTTCAGAAGATTAAAATATTAGCGTCTATTCCGGTTGAATTGTAGGAATGAGTCAGCAAAATTACTACCTAATACATTGATTTTCAACTCACTACATAATAACGTTGAATTCACGAAAACCGTCCCGGTTGACCCAATTAGAATGAATTTTTTTTCTGAATTTTTTATATACGACTGGGTTGACGCTATTTCAAAATATAAACTTGATGAGTGTCTGTCACGTGTGGGTTATTTCATGTCACATAATCCAGGGCTTGAAACCCATGTCCTCAGATTTTGTTGTAACTTGCACCACAGATGGACATCATAAAAACTAAGAAATCCTGAAAATTTGAGGATGCAATTCCAAGCGGTTTCCGATTTAGAGCATTTTCCGTTTCGCATAAATCGTGCAAGATGTTACCCAGGCGACATTTTAATAATTACATTTTCTTGAATATTTTCAGTTTGGAACATGATGTGACGCTGAAAATTTACACAGGTATGTTCTTCAACCCAAGGAACCCAAAAATGGCATCAGCTTTGTTCAGAAATGAAGCCTTCTATGAGATTTTATCAAATTTTGAAATTTTTTACATGTGCACCAATATGGGACAAAAAAATGATGTAGCTGATATGGTAACGAGTTTTTTTCTTTTGGACATTCATTTATACACTATAAAGTACCTCTGGACCAAAAATGATAAATAATACTTTTTTTGTTCACTCACAGTGTCTATTCAAAGTTAGGTCTTTTTCCGAGGGTTCAGAAATACCCTATTGGGGGAAGCAACTAGTTTGGGTATGTTAGATGAAGTTAGAGGGACCGTTCATCTAAATTTATATAAAATTCATATTGAGATAAGTTTTAAAAAGTAAAAGTTAAATAGTAAAAGGTAATACAGTCTCACAGTGATCAGATATTTATCATAAAAGTGGACTTCACAACAAAAGCCAGCATACGACAACATTATCTACATATTGTTATTTTCTTTATGCCACTGAAATGCAGAAATCGTTTTTTCATCAGTTATCTTGTATGTTCTTCCTGTATATGTTGTTGGGGAGACAACACAAAGAATTTTCTTGATTGGAACAAACCATCTATCATCAATTTGCGGCCAATTGAATGTCTTGCGTGGTCCATGAGGGTGCACGAACTTGACAGTTACATCACCTTCCTCTGCATTAATTTCATTCACAATGCCAATTCACCAGAAAGAATTATAAACACAGATTACATATTGCATTGGTGAAATGTCAGAGATTTCAAGAATTGATGGCAAGTTAAAATCATGGTTGTCTGTATATGATTCATCCTCGCTGGTCAGCTTTATGACCAATGTTCGATGTTGACAACGGGGCAAAATGGTGGCTGCTTCTGCTTCCTGGTACTGTGTTTCTCCTGGCAAATCTTGCCTCAAGAAACTTTCTCACCTCCTCCATAGTTTCCATACTAATATCAAAGAACTTGATTGCAGACATCGCCAGGCAGACTTCTAGCATGGCTTTATAATCCAGGATTTGATTATTCAGAGGACGTTGAAGTGACCATTTAGCCACAAGCCGTTTTACTGAACCACCGATTCCATCACAAGGGGATTTTCCATGGCTTGTAGCAAAGAAAACCCACTCTGCATCAATCCCAAAGTCCTGTTTATGCAGACATAAATTTATGAAGTTTTTATAATTTTTATATTGACCCCCACAGCCATCACTGAAGTAAGTCATTTTGTTAACATGGGGCAATAATGCACGAATGTAGTGAACTGTCATTGTTTGGGTTTCATACACGAATGCAGTGTCGTGGGTGTTGTCATTAGAAATAAAACACAATGAAAGATACTTCAGTATTCCATCGGAATCTCAGTAGTAAAGCACTGCAGGGTGCAATATTCCTTGCTCCAATGAAAACTTTGGATTTCGTCTTGTATGAGAAATTGATAATTTTCTGCAAAGTCTATAAGGACAAGTACCTCATTCGAACAAAGATTCTCTTTCTTTTTAGTCTAGTATCTAGTTTGACATTTTGTTATATATGAGTGTCGTGTGAGATTGTCGATTTTGTCAATCAAGAAATCTTTGTATTCTTCATACGTTGTTGTACGAGTACTTAATGTGGCACGGTCAGTTGTGTCCCATTGACTAAGATGAAATTCATCATCTGGATCCACATCAACCAGCTTTACATCCAAAAACTTCTGCAATGCTTCTCTGCCAGGACATGCCTCACAACGGTGCGCCATGCATTCCTTGTTGTGAGAATCACAAACTAGTTTTGAGATCAAATCCTTCTAAGTGACGTCCCAACCAATGGTGTCAACAAGAAGTTTTGCATTCTGATGTATGCTACATACACAAACAGAATGGGAACCTTTAGATCAAGCTAATACACACCACTTGGGACACAACTGAGAAAATTTGGAAAACCCCACTTTGACATAGGGATACTTCTGTTTAAAAGCAGCATACAATTCATCCAGGTTACATAGTATTAAATGCTTTTGTTTGTGAACATTCTTTTGCAATACAAACAGTCCTCTTTACCTGGCATTTGACGGCTGTATTCATCATTTTCATACATGTGTACTACCAGTTCTGCTGTCTCTGGGGAGAGTTTTTTCCCTTTTTTAGGGGCAGACTTTAAGAGAATACAACTCACATTCTTCAGTTCCCTGGCAGTTCGAACAACATACTCTGACACCTTGAAGAATTTGGAACAGTATTCACGAAACCACGAATCAGGAGCAAGTGTCATGATTTGGATTTAATCTGGAGTCGAGGCTTTCTTTAATTTCTCCTTCATCAGATCATGTAATCTATCTTTTTTAATATGCTCTGATTCTGACACAGTCAATTCTTCAGCGTCGACTTTGTATACAGTCGACAGATCACTTTTGAGTGTTCCAATCACTTGTTCTAATTTCCTTTTGGCACTATGAACACGACTATGAGGAGCAACACCATGTAAAGCGACAGGAGAAATGTCCATGGATTTCAGACTAATATTCAAGTTTTTTGTGGGGTTTGCAAAAGTACACAGGTGTAGTCTGCATCTATCCTGTCTGTATCATCGATCAGTCTCACATATTTCATCATACACTGAGGACAAAGAATGTGTCCTGGTGTTACATTGTACCCTCTCACCTCCAGCTCTTTTGCCATCACCAACGATATCAGCTGTGCACCTTTGACTTTACTTTTATGTTGTAACAATCCACCACGGCACTTCTTTGCTCTATGTTCAAACACATTTCCAAAATATCTTTTGTGATGAAAGCAGATGGTTGATAACTCGTCTTTATGTTCCTTGAGCCCAGCCCTCCACAACAACGTCTCAACAACGTCTTTGTTCAAGTCTTGATAGATTCTCAATTCTTTTGGAACGATCATAGTCTAATTTGTGACATTCCAAATTGAGTTTGACACCGACGGAGCAAGCTTCATCAGTCATCTTGTTTTCTTTTGTTTACTGTTGAATTGAAGACAAAACAATAAAATAGAATATATAGAGATAATCAGGTAACTTAAGTTGGTAGCAGGGGATGAATAAGCAGTTAGTGAACAAATTTATATAAATTTTTCCAGTGAATTGAAAGGAAAATCAACATTTAAAATATTCATGAATTTGTGCCTACCTCAAATTCTTCTATATTTTCTACAGCTAATTTCTTGGTATAAGAATCAAGTGCTGCCTAACTTTCTTGCCTGCATAATGGAATAAACAAATTGCACCAACCACTATTATATATTTTAATTAGGTATAGATAATGTTTTTCATTTAAAATTATTTTAGGATTGTTGCAGTAAATTATGGTGAACTAATCCAGCTCCGTTGCATATGGGACACGTTTTACTGAAAAAATTAACCACCAACTAATGCAGGCATAATAGGCAAAGAAAAACTTTCTTAGACAAGAAATATGATCAATATTTAAGCAGCTATTGTGGTTCAGTAGCCAAAATAGGCATAATCATTGGATTCTGGTGACATTGGACCAAAGCGCCATTGCGCATGGGACATTTTGACGATGTTTCACTCAATCATTTTACAATGGATGGTGTTAACAACCCGAAACTTTTTACCTTAATAAAAACTGCTATGCAGTTATTAAATAAACATAAACAGTGCTAACTTCATCTATCTTATAAGTCATAAGTAAAACCATTCAACATTTATTCTCAGTTAAAATTGATGAGAATAACCCATGTAGATAATGTTGTCGTGTGCTGGTTTTGTTGTGAAGTCAGCTTTTATTGTAAATATCTGATCACTGTGAGACTCTTAACTTTTACTTTCTAAAACTTATTTCAATGTGAATTTTATAAAAATTTTGATCTCGCATATCCAAACTAGTTGCTTCTCCCGATAGGGTATTTCTGAACCCTCGGAAAAAGACCTAACTTTGAATACACACTGTGAGTGAACAAAAAAAGTATTATTTACCATTTTTGATCCAGAGGTACTTCATAGTGTCTAAATGAATTCAAAATTTGATAACATCTCATAGAAGACTTCATTTCTGAGCGAAGCTGATGCCATTTTTGGATTCATCGGGTTGAAGAACATATCTGTGTGAATTTTCAGCGACACATCATGTTCCAAACTGAAAATATTCAAGAAAATGTAATTATTAAAATGTCGCCTGAGTGACATCTTACGCGATTTACGCAACACGGAAACTTCTCTCAATCGGAAACCGCTTGGAGTTGCATGCTCAAATTTTAAGGATTTCCATCTGTGGTACAAGTTACAACAAAATCTGAGGATATGGATTTCAAAATCCCAAATTTCTGGATGATTTGACATGGAATTACTCGTGTGACAAAAACCTTTTGCAGACATACAAACACACACACACACACACTCACAGAAAACTGCCCTTTATATAATAGACTAACAGGGCTACCCGGCGTTGCCCAGGGCTCTCTCTTCCCTGGTAGACACATTTCAGCGCCCCCTCTCCCTTCTTCCGGTTGTCTTCAACAGAAGCTGTCTCTTCCCCACCACTCCTTTTCCGTTGCTCGTGGCAAAAGTATAGCATATTTCTATTACAAGTACCACCTCTGTTTGCGCCTACTATATACGTACTTATCTCCACCCTGGTGCACTTACTATATACGCACTTATCACCGCCCCAATGCGCATACTATATACACACCTATCCCCAACCCGGAGTGCATACTATATGCGTACTTCGCTCTGACCCAGTAAACATACTATATACGCACCTATCCCCGCCCCAGTGCGCATACTATATCCAACCCGGTGCGTATACTATATGCGCACCTGTCTCCACCCCCGGTGCGCCTGCTGCGTGCGCACCTGTCTCCACCCCCGGTGCGCCTGCTGCGTGCGCACCTGTCTCCACCCCAGGTGCGCCTGCTGCGTGCGCACCTGTCTCCACCCCAGGTGCGCCTGCTGCGTGCGCACCTGTCTCCAGCCCCGGTGCGCCTGCTGCGTGCGCACCTGTCTCCACCCCCCAGTGCGCCTGCTGCGTGCGCACCTGTCTCCACCCCCCATATATTATTAAAAAATAACTCATATTAAGGCGTTTCGGTTGTATGAAGAACCAAAATTATGTTTATTCATGTAGCGTCGCTATCATAAAAATAACTCATATGAAGGCGTCTCGGCTGTTAAAGAACCAAAAATATTTTTATTCATGTAGCGGCACTATCATAGAAAAGAACTCATATTAATGCGCCTCTGTTGTATCAATGAACTAAAATCATGTTCATACATGTAGCGTTACTATCATAAAAAATAACACATATTAAGATGCCCCTTGTCATATCAAAGAACCAAAATCCTTTTCTATTCATGTAGCGTCACTATCATAAAATAATAACTCGTATTAAAACACTCTTGTAGTTTCAATGAACCAAAATCATGTTCATTATTTAGCGGCACTTTCATAAAAAAAGAACTCATATTAATGCGTCCCTGTCGTATCAAAGAACCAAAATCATGTTCATTCATGTAGCGTCACTATCATAATGAAGAACTCATATTAAGGCGCCCATGTTGTATCAAAGAATCAAAATCATGTTCATTAATGTAGCATCACTATCATAAAAAATAACTCATAATTAAGACACCCTTTGTCATATCAAATAACCAAAAGCATGTTCATTATGTAGCGGCAGTATCATAAAAATAGAACTTATATTAATGCATCCTTGCTGTATCAAAGAACCCATATGGTTCCTTTGTTCCCCTGTTCATGAAGAAGATAAAGAATTAGTGGGAGGAGATAGAGGGGGTGGAGAAGAAGGAGAATAAGGAAAGGAGGCAAAATAGGCAGGGGAGAAGAAGAAGAAAAAGAGGGGAGAAGGAGGGGGATCAGAAGGAGGAGTAGAAGAAGAAGGAGGGGGGATGATAAGGAGGAAGAGGAGGAGAAGAAGGAGGGGGGATGATAAGGAGGAAGAGGAGGAGAAGAAGGAGGGGGATGATAAAGGGGAAGAGGAGGAGAAGAAGCAGAAAAAGTAGGAGGAGAAGGAACAGGAAGAAGGAGGGGGGAGAAGGAGTAGAAGAAGGAAGAGGAGAAGAAGAAGGATGGGATAGAAGGAGGAGAAAAAGAATGGGAGAGAAGGTGAAAAAAGAGAAGGAGAAGGAGAAAAAGAAGAACCTCAACCTCCTTTATCTCCAAAAACCTTGTAAGAGTTTGTGACATTCTCATGATAGTATTATAAAATCTTTGTTCAAACTCAACCATACTTATCTAATCACTAATAAATTCACTACGTTTTTATAAAATTCCAACCCTATCGCCATTCGACCCTGTAGAAATGTTGATATCTTATAAATTTTCAATTAAATTTCATAAAATTCAAAAAAAAAAAATCTTTGTTCCGGCTTTTTGGCTAAAATCAATGTGTAGTATATGTTCCGATGGATGCTACACCCTATAAACCGGTACCGTCTTGGCCTTCGGGTCTTGATTCCGCAAGTCTAACAGATTGTCCTGTGCAGTTCTAGGAGGTCCACCCTCCCAGGCTTTGCCTTCTCACCCTTTGAGAAGGGGTTAGTTTATTGCTAATCGCCTGAGGCGCCCCTAACGGGGAATGCTGACGGGACTGCCCAGGCATTTTTTGTAGGCCAGAGTGCTCATCTTCTCGGGTGCTGGCTTTCTAATCCCACTTTCCGACCTTGTGTCACATCTTACCGCTGTGGGAGGGAGTAAATAAAAAATTTTTTTTTAAATCTTTGTTCTTGGCTTTTTGGCTAAGATCAAAGTGTAATATCTGTTCTTGTGAATTGCTTCTCAGCATTTTGCCTGAGATCAAAGTGTAGTATCTAGTCCTATCCTATAAGTCTCAATCTTACACTCTGTAATTAAAAATCAGAACATCATTCACTATCTTCTGTTCCCTTAGACTAAAGTGTAGTAGATCAAAATTACATTTATAACTCTCATCTTTTGAGATCCCTCCCAGGCTTTACCTGACAATGAATGTGTACACTTTCCCAGTCTTTTGCACTTACCGGCTAATTCATATGCTTTTGCCTGAGGTGCCGCTACCAGTGAATACCTACATTTTCTCGGGTTTTGCCTGAGGCGCACCCACCGGTGAATGCTGATATCCTCCCAGACTTTAACTTGAGGCGCCTCTACCAGCATAATCACCGGGATGGAGATAGGCACGTATATAGTATGCACACTGGGGCAGAGATAAGTACGTATATAGAATGCGCGGCGGGGATAGGTACATATATAGTATACGCACAATTTTTATATTCATATAAAATAACGTCTCAATCAGTGAAGTTAATGGAAAAAATAATTATGCTTCACCATTGTTTTCACTAATATTTCTTTTTCTTCTGCATCTTCTAGAAACGCCTATCCTGGCCAGTACTAGATGGGTGACGATTTCAGAAGACCAGGTGCCTCTCCCACTACCACCCTTTCTTCATTAATCACCATTAGCATGTTGTATCTGTAACAGAGAGTGTGGTAGAACATTTACAAATTATGCTACTACTGGTGCTGCTATTGCTACAAATAATGAACACTTATAGGCTCCAAAACTATTTGACACAACTGCACCATATTTGAAATTAATCCCCATTAACATGTCACATCTTTAACAGAGAATGTTGGAGAACTTTTACGAATAGTGCTACTACTCTTGCTGCTATTACTACAAATAATAAACACTTATAGACTCCAAAACTATTGGACATACGTGCACCATGTTTGACATTAATTCCCAATAACATGTGGAATCTGTAATAGTGTGGTAGAACATTTACGAATAGTGCTACTACTTGTGCTGCTATTACTACAAATAGTGAAGACTTATAGGCTCCAAAACTATTTGACAAAATTACACCATATTTGACAGTAATCACCATTAGCATGTGGGATCTGTAACAAAGAGTGTGGTAAAACTTTTACGAATAGTCCTACTACGTGTGTTGCTATTACTACAAATAATGGACACTATATATATATATATATATATATATATATATATATATATATATTTTCAACTAAAAATATTTCTTTGGATTGGGGAGAGTGAAATATTTTTGTTTTTTTTATTTAACTAAAAATATTTCTTTGGGTTACGGAGTAAAAAATTTTGGTCATTTTAAACAGGGCACCAGATAGAGATACAGCCAGATCTGGATGCGTCAGACGATTATCCATCGAAGTGTAGAGGTAGTGTAATATCTGTTCTATTGTCATGATACCATCCTTCTAGATATTACCCCCTCCTCTTTTGAGAGGCGTGGAGGTAATGTAGTATCTGTTCTGCTTCCAGCTAGCAAAAATATGCGGCAGGGAGCTTGTGCAGTATACCGCCCCTAGGGAATACATTTTTAGTGGGCTTGTGCAGTATTGCGCCCCTATGGAATACGTTTACTTCTTTTTCTTTTTCTTTTTCTTCTTCTTGATGAACAGTGGCACAAAGGCACCATATAGGTTCTTTGATATGAAACGGGTGCATTAATATGAGTTAATTTTTATGATAGTGACACTACATAAATAAACATGATTTTTGTTCTTTGATATGAGTTCTTATGTATGTGCACCAGGGTGGAGATAGGTATGTATACCGTATGCGTACCGGGCAGAGATAGGTACATATATAGTATGCGCATCGAGGCAGAGATAGGTACATATATATTATGCACACCGGGGTAGGGATAGGTACGTATATAGTATGCGCACCATGGCAGGGATAGGTACGTATATAGTATGCGCAATGGGGTGGATATAGTATGCGCAAAGAGGCGGGGATAAGTACGTATTTAGTATTCGTACCTAGACGGGATAGGTACGTATATAGTATGTGCACCAAGGCGGGGATAGGTGCTTATATCGCATGCGCACCGGGGCGGGGATAGGTGCGTATATTGTATGAGACAGCTTTAGCCGAAGGCAACAAGGAGAAAGTGGCAGTGGGGAGAGGGAGTGGTGAAATGGGGCCACCAGGGAAGAGAGAGCCCCGGACAACGTCGGGTAGCCCTGCTAGTTTAATATAAATATAAATATTAGTGAAAACAATGATGAAGCATAATTATTTATTGCAGTAACTTCAATGATTGAGATGTTATTTTATATGAATATTAGTGCAAATAATGACTAAGCATATTTATTTCTAACTTTAACTTCACTAATTGAGACAGACGAATGTAGGTGGACAGATGGACGGACGGACATACGTAGATGGATTGACGGACAGACAGATGTAGCTAAACAGACAGACAGACAGACGTAGCTGGACGGACGGAAGTAGCTTGATTGATGGACGGACTGACATAGGTGGACAGATGGACAGACGGACGTAGCTGGACAGACAGACTTACGTAGCTGGACGAACGGATGTAGCTGGAAGGACGGACGTAGGTGGACAGATTGATGGACGTACGTACGTAGCTTGACGAAGGAACATATGTAGCTAGACGGATTGACGGACAGAGCTGGATTAATGGACGTAGTTGGATGGATGGACAGACGTAGCTGGACAGACAGACGGACGTAGCTTGAAGGACAGATGTAGCTGGACGGACGAACAGACGTAGGTTGACAGATGGACGTAGTTGGAGGGGGAAAAGAAAGAAACGAACAAAAGGTGGGAGTTTGAGGATGACAGAAAGAAGGGTGGTGGTGGTGGGAGGGAAAGAAGAAAGAAAGTAGAAAGGGTGGTAGTGAGAGGGAAAGAAGAAAAGAAAGGAAAAAAGGGGTGTAGTGGGAGTGAATTTCTTCTTGTAACTCTCTTCCTCTGATGTCATTTCCGATTCAAGAATAACTTGCATTTTTTCTCAAATTATACATGATATTGTATTTTCCCAAATTAAGACATGGAAACGTTGGAGAATAGAGGAAAAAAGCTACCCCTCATTGAAGAAAATGGCTCCGTTGACGCCCAAAGGGTTATTTTATTTTTTTTCTAATTCCGAGATATCATACGTCTGAAGGCTGGCCGGTTCGAATGATATCAACTTTGTGACTGTTTGTTCAGTACTCTCCACTTTGGTTCCTCCCAGCCGGCAAAGGTTGATTGAGACAATTGAACTGCGGAACCAATGGTTGACAAGGTTTAGAGAACTTTGGTACAATGAGTACCTCCTTGATCTTAGAGGAAGGTCTCCAGGAAGATCCCAGATACCATTCCAGAACCGTATTCAAAGGAACGATGTAGTACTGGTCAACCTGATAAGTTACCAACTATTTCTTTAAACGTAACTAACATTGAAATTAATTTTAGGGAAGGCCTAGAGATACTAATTTCTCTTACTATTTATGGGTGAATCTCGACCGAGATTTTTTTTTTTTCTTTTAGAGAGTTATTTACTTTTAGCTGGACATTCTGTCCAGGTAAGTCAGTGTGGTTTTTTTTTGGTTGGGGGGGGGGAGTTCTTCTCCCACCGAGAGGTTATTTCCCCAACCATAATTATTTTAAGGGAACATTACTTATTCTGTTAGACCTATGAAAGGGTCTCGTTTTCCTTTTATGTTATGTTACCAGGCAGAACGGGCTGCGATGCTAAAAGAGCAACGTCGCAACTTTGAAAAACAGGTAAGCACGTGCTAGCATTCATTTATTTATTTATATTTTGCCTGTTTGGTTGCTTTGTTGGCGTTTCCAATGGTTCAGTTTTTCGTGCCTGTTGTGGAATTTCGAGACCTTGCCGTCTTAAATTTCTAGCACTACAGAGAAAGAGAGAGAGAGTTAATTTTTAACACTCTGATGTCATTTCCGGTTCGAGAATGACTTGCATAAATAAAATGTTTTCTTTAACTAACATATTTGTATCCGACAATAAACAAATGATTGAGTCGCATTATTTATGACCGATTTTTTTTTCGCTGAACGGAAAGGCTATAATTGATTATTTTTTAAATAAATGAAAAGTATAAATGAATGTAATTTTTTTTTATAATAGTAAATATTTTTTTTTCTTAAACAGTCTTTAGTTGTATGCATCATGAAGGAAAGTAACTGTTTTTTTTGGGGGGGGGGGGAGTCTATAGTTTAGCGGTTTTTTCATTATTAAATTGAATACGAAAGAGATATAAATATGAATTAACACATTTGTATCCGACTCTGACCAAATAACATTTTTTTTTACTTAAACATTATAATTTAGTTTATTCCTATTTAAATCATGTGAATCGAAAGGACGACACTGTAATACTGATGAAAAGAATAATAAAACTGTTTAACAAGGAATTTGTGTCTAACCTTGTGGCAATTCGAATAGGTTACAGCGATGAAAATGTAGGTGTAGACTCTTCAGTTCAGACTGAGACAAATTTATTTGGGATACCCTTCACAAATAATTGCCTGATGCATCCAGATCTGGCTGTAGTCGATCAGGCGCCCTGTTTAAAATGACCAAAAAACAAAAATATTTAAGGAAATTGACATCTTTGAGGCACGCATGAAAATGTATTTAAATGAAAAATTAATTTATTTAATTTTTTTTTTGCAGAACCCACACTATATCAAAGAACCAGTTTTGATACTCATGTTTAATTATGCTATTGGAGGCGCCTCAGTCATATCAAAGAACCAGTTTTGTTATTCTTCCAAAATGGTCACCCATTTAGTAATGGCCAGGATATGCGTTGCTTAACTCCGATTTATAACAAAACACCTTGTAATGAAAATAAAGAATAATAATGTGAAAACATCTCACAATGACGTCAATTCCGGAAAAATGAGTCAGCAATTTTGAAAATTAATATTAATTTATTTGCAAACATTTTTTCTAGCTACCTGGCCGTTTGGCTAAGATCAAAGTGTAGAATCTGTTCCGGAAGAATGAGTCAGCAATTTTGAAAATTAACTTTAAATTATTTGTAAACATTTTTTCTAGCTACCCGGCTGTTTGGTTAAGATCAAAGTGTAGTATCTGTTCTGGCTGAAGTTTTTACATAATTTTCTCCCTTGAGTCTAAATATGCTTCGTAAACTGGCATGTATTTTGTCTAAAAGGTCTTTAATTAATTATATTAATAATTTGTATTAAGATTACTAATGAGGAAAAAAAATGCAGGACAGACGAACGAACGTAGGTGGACAGATGGACGGACGTAGCTTGACGGACAGACAGACGTAGCTAAACGGACAGACAGACGTAGCTGGACGGACGGGCGAAGCTTAAATGACGGATGGATGGACGAGCAGACATAGTTGGACAGACGGACGTAGGTGGACAGATGGACGGACAGACGTAGGTGGACGGATTGACAGACAGACAGACAGACATAGCTTGACGGACGGACATACGTAGCTGGACAGATAGATGGACAGACGTAGCTGGATTGACAAACAGGCATACGTAGCTGGTAGGATGCACAGACAGACGGACGTAGCTGGACGGTAGGACGGATGGATGTATGTAGGTGGACAGATTGACGGACGGACAGATGGACATACGTAACTGGACAGACAGACTAAGCTTGATTGACGGACGGATGTGTGACAAAGTATCCGGGGCCCCATGGGGATCGGGTACCCTGGTGACGCACTAGTATGCATCTTGGTGGTGATGCTATGCCCTGCGTCGAGGCGAAGTGGAGATATAAAACTAGTATATATTTGACGTAGAAACAAACTTATTCAAACGACAGGAACGAGGCACCAGGTAGTCTCGTGAAGTCGTGTTTTACAGTCAGCACCGATTACCACCAGAGGCGAGGAAACAGTTGCCAGATGGGAATTAAAGATTATGAAATTCCATCATCTTAAATTTAATTCCAATAATATCAATAAGAAGATATTATTGTTTGGGTAAATGATATGTTTTGGATTCACGATTCTGTGAGGGCTGTTTTGACTTGGCAGATATTTAATTGGGCCTGTCATCATTAATCACGAACTCGGTCATAGATCATGTCCAGTTGTGTGACAGAATGATAAAGCGTTTGTTTTGGCGATAACGCCAGGCTAGAAAGAAAATTCCATTTATTTTAGGGAAGGGGGGGAGTGAGGTGCGTGTCCCCACCCTCCTTGAGAGAGGAAGACATGCAGGAAGAAAGATGGCAGAGAAGGGGGTGTACGACGATAGACATCTTCAATAAAAGAATGTGCATTTTTCACGCACAAGCAGAAGAGTAGAGACAACGTCAGTGTTGGATTGTCGGCAGAGAGAGTCGGACGGACTCCGGCGCGCGCCAAGATGGCGTGCGTCGAAGAAAAGAAAACCGGACAAAATGCCCACAGTCGCCTTCGCCAGTTAATTTGTGACTAAACAACTACTTGTGTAAAGAATTCGTGCACACAGAGAACTAACGAGATAACTTAAAGAAAACACAACCTTTTGCTATAGACATTTACGAACACGGTAGACACTAATTCAATGTAAAATCAATTCTTTTATTTTATTAATAATTACTCTTCTATACAAAAAAATCCCAACCGAGTTGTTGAACATTGTTCTTTTCCTTTTATTCTGCTTTGAATGATCTTTCGTCCTCACAGAGCCAACCAGTTGCTGTTCGCCCAGTGATGGCTCACTGATATAAACAGTTTCAACGTGGGAGTGTATTTGTGGCTGGACGAGATGACAAGATCGGCGACGTCATCATCATCATCATCGCCATCCCGGCCTAGAGGCATTTAAAATATATATTTTTTTATTGCAACTACGACGATCGGCACGAATGGGAGTCACAATCTGGCACCACGACCAGAGTGTCACACCTGTGCGGTTAACGACCACCACTGTGCACACGTGTGGGGTTTACAGATGGATGTAGCTGAACAGACGGATTGACGGACGGATGTAACTGGACGGATGGACGTAGGTGGATGGACGTAGGTGGACGGATTGACGGACGACATACGGAAAAAAAATAATTTAAAAAACCATCCCTGTCGTCATTGATTCAATTTAAAAAAAATAGAAACATGGTTTTTGAAAACAGTATTTTGTATTGATAGTTTATTTTTTAGTATATATTTGATTTCTCAAAATGTCTTCGGCAGAGCTAGGATCTTTTGGCCTCGATGTATGTCTATTGCGAAACAGAAGAGTTCGACCATGGAAATAATAATACCAAAGTCTCCCGTCATTTAACAGGTTAGAACGATATTTTCCCAAAAGTGTTAAAAACAGCCCCGACCATAAAAAATTGTTTTTTTAAATGGAAACTAGATTTTTGAAAGCGCTATTCTGTAGTAATATTTTATTTATGATATATATACGATTTCTTCAGGATGTTTTATCCGCAACTAGGATTATTTGCACCGACATAAGTATAATTCGAGAGCGTATGAATCACCTCTAAAAATAAAAACAACAAGGCTATCACCTTTAAATAAGAATAAAATGATGGTTTCCCGGGAGGAAAAATCGAGCCCAGCCATTAAGAAATATTTTAAGATAGAAATCAGTTCTTGAAAACAGTGTTGTGTATTAGTTTCTTGTTTTTTAGTATATGTATTTCTTTGAGTTGGTTTTCTGTTGAACTCGGGTTAGCTGCCCCATTGAGCGTACACTCAGAATGGGAATTGGTTCAACCATAAGAATGACATCGGGGATTCCCATCTTTAAACAGGATAAAATGATATTCTCCCCAGAGTGTTATAGACAGACCCAGCCGTTAGGGAAATATTTCAAAAATTATTTTAAATAGAAACTAGATTTTTGTAAACAATATTTGGTAGTAATACTTTATTTTTAGTATATAAATGATTTTCTCAAAATGATTTCTGCGGAATTAGGATTATTCACTTCGACCCATGTCTACTCCGATAAATAACAACAAGGTAGCTCTCGACATTAAATTAAGTAAAAAATATTTTCCCGGAATGTAAAGACGTCCCAGCCGTTGGAAAATTAAGTTTATAAAGAATAATTTTAAAATAGAAACTAAATTTTTAGAGACAGTATTATGAATAAATATTTTATCTAGTATTTATGGAATTTTCTTAAAGGGGGTTCTGCGGGATTATTGATCATTTGCCTCATTGTGTGTTTATCCTGAAAAGGAGCAAGTCAGCCCTAGAAAAAATGTTTGCACGACCACATACATTCCTAACGGACGCTTATGCTGTGTTTTTTTCTGATGGAATAGATGCGGAATGACCACACTACCAGTGGCTGGGAACGTTAAATTGTGATTTGACCATTTTATTTTTGTTGGGGGGGGGGGGGGGGCCGTCATCGTTGTGCCGCCTGATGAGGAAGTGTATTCTCGCACATTGTTCCTGTTTCTTTTGGACTGCATTGGGACTAATTCCTTGTTGGTTTGCATAGTAGCAACCATAATGCAAAAATCTTATGAGCCACTTTTTTAAGAGGTTTTTTCTCTTTTCCTTTTTTCTTCTGTTTTCTTAAATGACCTCAATTAGGTAACACCACATTGGGTATTGTCAGTTGTTGAAATTCTTATTCCAGGTACATAATTCCCCTGATGATCTGGCAAGCAAGGACCTGCTTCGTAGAGAAACACGTGTAGGGGAAAAAACTCTTTAATTTTGATAAATCTGATAAATAAATAAATAAATAAACTTTGAAAGGAAAAAAGTCTTTTGTGGTGATGAATGATTTCGTGAACGAAATGTTTTGGTAAACTTTAAAAAAAACACACACATATATATATATATATATATATATATATATTTATATATATATATATGTATATATATATATATGTATGTATATATATATGTATGTATATATATATATATATATTTATATATATATATATGTATATATATATATATGTATGTATATATATATGTATGTATATATATATATATATGTATATATGTATATATATATATATGTATATATATATATATGTATATGTATACATATGTATATATATACATATGTATATGTATACATATGTATATGTATACATATGTATATGTATACATATGTATATGTATACATATGTATATGTATACATATGTATATGTATACATATGTATATGTATACATATGTATATGTATACATATGTATATGTATACATATGTATATGTATACATATGTATATATATATGTATTAGCATATACTATCAGTTCCTTTTAATTAGCAGTGTTGTATCCACATATTTTGCCCCATAAAGCATGAAAAGAAGAATAGGAGACTTGTTGACATATGTTCTACAAAAAAAACTCTGGTGTAATTCACCAAAAAGAGAACGCACATAAAAAATTGGGACCAGATGTAGTCTAGACAGCGAGAGGCCAAGAGCCGTAAAGTCAGCCCACGCAGTTTGCGAGGGCGGATGAAGGGCATCCAATCAAATTGGAGTAAAGCCTGTTACAAGGAGAGGAGAAGGGAAGACGGGGGGGGGGGGAGCCAAAAAAACAGGAGACACAAGAAGTGGGTTTGCGACAGCGGTGGAGTCAAGACATTTCTAAGATTTGCTGCCTACCAAGCAGAAATCGAAATAAGATATATCCCCGCACACAAAAAACAAAAGGAGATTTACTAGGAAAAATCCTATCTGACAAAGTTGGCCATATAGACGACGGCAACAATTTCCTTTCTGGATACGAGATTACCTATATCTCGTCACCTAAAAAAAACTATCCGCGAAAGACGAGACAGTCAGATTTCAGGAGCGGAGGGGTGAAGTCGTATCAAGATTTGTGCCGATCCAGCACTTCAAATCGAAAGCTATACTCCCATATAGAAGGAAGGACAAGATTTACGAGATAACCTAAGCTCGCCACATTAACGAAACTCCGCGAAGGAACTGACGTCAGGATCTAAAATCCTTTAAAAATATCTTCCACTCAGCGTGTCAATTAACACACACACACACACACACAAAAAGGCTATAAAAAGGTATGTGCCCTATGAAAAAACAAAAAAAAAACAAAGAAAAAGAAAACAAATTACTTTCATAATTTGCAAATTTCTATAACTCTGATCTAAACCAGCCCCATATCAAAAACTCCCCAGAGCGGAGCAGAACTTTTATTTTGTCTTTTTTTATTTAATAAACACTTGTTATGTTTGCATAATCTCGCCTTTGGTTAATTCTTACAAGTGTCTTATTTCTAATTTTATGTTTATGAACTGTGATTCAAATGTGTCCCGTTTTTTCTCCCTTTTATCGTTTTAATGCAAAGTCGTTTTACTACCGCAAGTCTTAACATGTGACCGGCGGGCCCGATTAAAACAAAAAGGATCACGTTTATAACAGCAGCCTCTTTAAAAGATTCAGATCGATGATTGTCAATTCATAACAACAGAGCATATATAATTAAGTCAGGTTTATTCTATATTCCAATAACCATGTTTTTTATTTTTTTATTTTTTCACATTTCCAAAAAAACATAACATTTCTGTGAGATGTATTTTTACGGCCGTTTCTTTTGCTGTGAGCCAAACAATATTTTTATGTTAATATCGTCTCTGCAACACCATAAAACATCAGAAAAATCCACAAAGAATAAAAAGTTCTGGAAAAAACCTACCCCACACAGTGGGTCATTGTTGGCGAAAGCAAAGAAAAAAAAACAATGACCCACTGTGTGGTGTAGGTTTTTTCCAGAACTTTTTATTCTTTGTGGATTTTTCTGATGATTTTGTAGCGTTGCAGAGACGATATTAACATAAAAATATTGTTTGGCTCACGGCAAAAGAAATGTTATGTTTTTTGGAAATGTGAAAAAAAAACAAAAAAAAAACATGGCTTTATTATATATATATATATATATATATATATATATATATATATATACACACAATACCGTCCAAAATTAAGGAACAAAAATAAAATCTTCCTAATCTCAAATAAATTATATTTTAATATTTGTGAAAATGTCACTACAAATGTAAATTATGTAGTTGGACCTTTACTGATATGTTCAGATGAATTACAATTCCACCATTATCCACCATTTTACATATTTCAAGTGTCCAAAATTAAGAAACATTAAGGAAAAATAATTGTTTAAAATTTAAAACAGTAGGGTTTTTTATGTATAAAAGGATGAAAATAAATATTATAAACTTTAATTATCATTACTGCTGCAAGTCACGCAATATCAATCATGTCAAAAAGAAATAAAACTGATTTAAGCGACAAAGCAAAAATCGTCAAATTATGTGTGAAACATTCAAAGTGTTGTAAGCCGAGTTCTTAAACTCTATAAAGAAACTGGAAGGTTAAGTAACACAAAGAAACCTGGTAGACCAAGAAAGACAACAGCAAAAGAGGACAGAGTTACACAACGCCTAGTTTTAAAAGACCGTTTCCTTACAGCTGGCAAAATTTACAAACAAATGGAAGGTGTCAGGAATGTTTCATGCTAAACTGTGTCCAGAAGGTTGCACGAAATAGGTCTTTTTGCAAGATCTCCTCGAAAAAAAAATGCTAATAAGTAAAATAAACAAAGCAGCTAGATTGGCGTTCGCAAAAAAGCATGGTCAGAAGAAGAAAACTGGAAAAAAGTTTATTTCAGTGATGAATCAAAATTTAATGTATTTGGCAGTGATGGAAAACAATTTGTAAGAAGAAGAAAAGGCGAAAGTTTGGATCCTAGCTGCATCAAAAACACTGTTAAATTTGGTGGAGATAGCGTCATGGTTTTCGGCATATCATGGCGCAGGGTACATCACCACTTGTACGCTTAAATACTAAAGTAAATGCGACTGTATACAAGAATGCTTTAGAACAGTAGGTTTTGCCAGTGTTGCACAATTCTGGTATCGAAAAGCCTGTTTTTATGCAGGATAATGCTCCCTGCCATAAGGCAAAGCTGGTCATGAATTATCTGGCTGATCAAGAAGTAGAGGTAATGGATTGGCCTGCTCAGAGTCCTGACATGAACCCTATAGAAAACTTATGAAAGACTCTAGGACAGAATGTTATGGCAAAGAATCCGGAAAACATCGAAGACTTGTGGCTGAAACTGAAAGATGAATGGGCCAAGATAACTGTGGCCCAATGTCAAGATTTAGTGAAATCCTGCAGTTGTAGATACGCAGCAGTTATTGAAAACAAAGGTGGAAGTACCAAATATTAAATCTCTTTTGCCTTTTTAATGTGATTTAGTTAAGAATGATATTTTGTTTCTTGAAATCTCTAAAATGGTAGATAACTTTAAAAATATTATTTTAATTCATCTGAAAATCTCTGTCCAACTACATAATGTGTATATTCAGTGAAATTTTCACAAAAATTAATATATAATTTTGTTTAGATTCAGAAGATTTAATTTTTGTTCCTTAATTTTGGACGGTACTGTATATATATATTTTCTTTCATATATAAGAATTTAATTTGACTTCTGCCTTTTTATGTTTCACTGTGGCTTTCCGATACCTTTTAAGAAAATCACCATTGCATTTTAAATTTTCTCTTTCATCCTGCTTGTTGTTCCCAATCCAAGTTATCCTCTTCTTATTTCTCTATTGTCAATTAAGGGAAGAGTCTATTATGCATGTGTACACAGTGTGATGATGTATGGAAGTGAAACCTGGCCAGTGAATGTTGGGGATATGTGTCACATGGAGAGAAATGATGTGGGAATGATGGATATTTAATGTGAATCTTAAAGACAGACTCAGATCTGATGACCTCAGAGGAAGATTAAATCTTAGACAGTATATGAAAGAATGCATGATAGTTCTTGGGTGAGTAGCTGTAGAACAGTTGAGGTAACAGTCAGTTGGTAAGGAAAGGTCAAGAAAAACATGGGAGGAAGAGGGAAAGGTGGATAAATAAAGACCTGGCCAGTCAATTTCTAAAAGCTGTCAAAAATATGACAGCACGTTAAACTGAATATGATGATGATTTTCTCTTAAATTAAATGAGTAAGAATTATTTTTTTATTTATTAGATTTTTAAATTCTCATTTCTTCTCATCTTCATTTGTATTTAAATTGTATTATGGGAACAAATATAAATGGATTATTCATAAAATCATTTTATTTTAGAAAAGGGATTTGTTTTCATTGCATCCGTGAACAGAGACACCACATTTATATGATAGACTAACAAAAACACACGCCCAGGATGCACATATAGTTGCTAATATTAAATTCTTCTCAATATTGACAAAGTAAGAATGTGAGAATATAATACTTAGAAGATGCATATATTGCTTATATAATTTGTTATTTTGACAACTGTTACATAGCTTTATTCACAGGCACAGAATCTCTATTATAGTTTGTTAATTCATTTAAAAATAATATTTTTTGTACAAATTAATATAGTTATAGAATATTATTTGTGAATGTTCAGCGGTCGATGAGAACAAATGATTTATTTCACCCCAGTGGTATGACGTCACATCCATTTGGTTGTGTCTTAACAGCATTAATATATTAGCATATATTTGTACCTGGAGTGTAATTAGAATGTTAATGTAATTTTCGTTTTTTTTACCCAACGAACACGTATTGGTTAGTAATTTGAATTTTTATATTTGCATCCCCAAAATGCACACATTGGTTGATAATTGACTACAATTTACGGATTGTACATAAAAATAGCATTTATTGTAGCTTTAACTAATTTTGCTTGCTTCTAAATTTGTTTTTAAAGTTAGCTGACATCTGTTTAGATTTCATTGCTATGATTTCACATCCATCTACGTTTTTTTAAGTTCTTTAATGTGTGATTTGTGTGAAATTTGATTTTCCCCCTCTCTTAAAGCAAAGTGTTTATTTTGTTTTTTAGTGCTCACCTATCTTGAGAGTGGTATTGATGCTTGTGCAGCGGATGAAAAGAAACGGACTGCACTTCACTTTTCAGCTGCACAAGGCAATGTATTAGTTGGTAAGTACCAATTTCTTTATCTTGCCTTTTAGCTTTTTCATATCATCCTGTGGGTTGTGAAGATAATCAGCAATTTAAAATATTTATCTGAGTAAATTTGGTGAGAAAATTAGAATTATTAGTATTAATATAGCAGTTAAAAACATTTAGAACATTTATACTAGATTCAAAATAAATTTTGTTAACAGTTTTTCTTGTTTTTATATGTAAGAAGACTACAAGAATAAGTAGTCGCTGTTTATTTTGATATTCCAGTGCTGTTGCATTATCGACAAGGATTATTCAAAATTCACATGGACAAGAGTTTGTTTTTTTTAGATGTTGGGCTATTGAACTTATTTCACATCAGGAAACTTGAACATATCTCTATCAAAATATGTAGACAAAATTTTTCCATATTTAACGATATTAACCAGCAGTGATGTGTTGCACAAAGAGATGTTATCGTCAGATACATACAATAATTTTCTGGATTCAAATGAAAAAAATAAAATAAAAATTTTTTAAATCGTTATGTTTCTGAACTCAGTTTTAGGTCTCAGAGAAGATATCAATAAGCATAATATGCTGAAGAAACAACGATGACACAGTTAGTGTATAATGTATATAATTTCTTAACAAGGTTATTAATAAAATAGGTATGAAAAGAACATGGGACAATAAATAGGATATTGGTGGGGAAAAGGGATAATGTTGTGAATTTCTACATTCAGAAAAAGGGTTAGATGTAAATGCCAGCAGACTTTGAAGTCCAAAGAACAATATCTCTGTATGTATATATATATATATGTGTGTGTGTGTGTGTGGGCATGCGCATTTGTTTGTTCGCGCGTTCACTGAGGGACGTTTGTTTTTTTTTTGCTCGCGGCCATCGCACGAGTGTGTTTCAAAAAGATTCTTTGTTTTGATTAATTCAACTATAAAAGCAACAAGAGCATCGTGCAACTGCCAATTTTTTAAAAACACCCGATTGACAGAGAAGGACGTTTGTTTTTTTTACTCGCGACCATCGCACAAGTATATTTCAAAAGGATTCTTTATTTTGATTAATTCAACAGAAGCGTTGTTTTCCTTCTTACGGCAGGTAAAAAAAAAAATATTTAACGACATTTCGGGCACGTCTACTTCACTTATGTGTCACTATTGATGTGTCACTATTTATGTATGAACAATACAAGTGGAATTCTTGTTTTATACTTCACCAATAACATCTTGATAAGCAACTCACAGGTAATGTATGACATTTGTACATGCTTAAGTGGAAACGACATCAGCCCTAGTTAGATGGGAACGGTGGAGGTCTTGGACTGCCAAAAGTGTTCAAGTTGGTAAAGGATAGACATCCAGCCGTAAAATTGCCGTAAATACAATGTCCAGTCGAAATACAGCAGGAAAAAAGAAAGGCAGTGCCAGTAGCACTAATGCTGCTGGTAGTGTCTTGGGCTTCGTAGATCTTGGGATGCGTGGATCTTCAGGGCCTGACTATGGCAAATCATACGAACATCCAGAACTTTTTCGCATTGGATCTCTGAATGTTGGAACCATGCGAGGAAAGGCAAATGAGGTGGTGGAGACAATATCCAGAAAGAAGATTGACTTGTGTTGTTTACAAGAGACGAGATGGAGAAATGAAGGTGTGAGAAAAATAATCGGGAGGGATACCAACTGCAAGTTCTACTGGTTTGGGAATGATAAAGGGACAGGTGGAGTGGGAATATTGGTGGCAGAGAAGTGATGGGAGAAAGTTTTTGAGGTGAAGCGAATATCCGACAGGATAATATTTGTTCGTCTTGTTGTTGGAAAGTTAGTGTTTGCCATTGTTTGCATCTACTTGAGGCTCTATCACTGGAATTCCATACTGGCTGCCCATAGGAGCTGCTATATGCCGATGACCTAGCGATCATTGATACTTCACTTCAGTCACTCAAGGAACGTCTGGATAGATGGAAGAGTAGCATGGAGGAGAAAGGTCTCAGAGTCAACATGGGTAAAACTAAGGTCATGATCGCAGGTCCAAACCTCAGCTTACTACAGAAAACAGGAAAATACCCGTGTGCTGTATGTCTGAAAGGAACTGGCAGCAACTCAATCATCTGCACTCACTGTTCAGGTTGGATCCACAAAAGGTGCAGTGGCATAAAGGACTCTCTCAAAGCAGATCCTCACTTTAAGTGCTTTCGTTGCACCGGCACGGCAAGACCAATAGATGGCAGACCACTGACGGAGATGGATACTGGTGACAACAAGCTGGAAGTAGTGACAGACTTTTGTTATCTTGGAGATGTGCTGTCATCAGATGGAGGCTGTGAACTCGCGGCAGCTACACGTTGCAAGTGTGCCTGGAAAAAGTTTAGAGAGCTGCTACCAATCCTGACAAACAAACACCTGCCAACAACTATGAGAGGGCGTGTATACTCCTCATGTGTCAGAAGTGTGCTGTTGTATGGCTCAGAAACTTGGGCTGTCTCTGCTGGCATACTAAAGAAGCTGCACCGTAATAACAGGGCAATGGTCAGATGGATCTGTTTGGTGAGGCCTGAACAGTACGTTTCTTTTGAATCCCTGCTCTCACAGATCGACTTGAAAAGCCTTGCGGACATCATGCGGAAGAACAGACTGCGTTGGTTGGGTCACATTGAGCGTAGCGATGGCTGGATTGCTAAAGTCTGACAGTTGAATGTGCCAGCAGAGAACATCACCACTGGCATTCCCAAGTTGACTTGGGAGGACGTAGTCAAACGTGATAGGAAGGCCATGGGTATGGATTCCATCAAGCCTTGCCAAAGACAGGAGTGGAGAGGAAGACTTAGATTTCAAGACTAGACAATCAGGCCCCACCCTCATCAGAGGATTAATTGTGGCCTGATTCAACAAATAAACCGGTTGATGATGATGATGATGACTGCATTGGCTGTAAATCGTCCCACACGTGCCAGTCACAAGGTTGTTTGTGCTGTAACAAATATTCTCACGCCAAGTAAAAGCCATGAGTCCACTTTATGAACAAGTAACAAATTTATTTGTTGAATGTTACAAAAGATACCCGTGTCTCTAAGTGGAATGGCAGTGTTGCAAAATGAGATCTCTATATCCCGGCGAGGTTGAAACAAGTCCCCCACAGTCCTTTGGCTAGGAGCTCCAGATGGGCCATCTTCTCCTGGCAGCGCCCAGCTTCAAACTCTTCCAGCCAAGAGACCCAAAAAGGGGCCATCCTGCCTGGCCGGCACCCATGCTTCAACTGTTTCTAGCTATCTCAGCAAACCTCCAACTTCCTGTCATGCTCAGTGGGCCAGATCTCCCCTCCCATCTCTTCCTCCCTGGCCGGGTCTTTCTCCCTGGTCATAGACCACCCAGGCATTGACCACTTGAGATATCCCGGAGATAGATGTCAGACAGAGAATTATCATGGTGACAATCCAGCCTTTTATGAGTTACTTAATTCACCCCAAAAGAAAAATATACTTCTGAGGTGGCCCAAATGAAACCAAAGATATTTTAACTTTATCTTGTGTGCCTCCCTCTTTCCTCTGGTTGAGCATCTAACATTTGCAACGTCTGCCATT
>OY744545.1:20624391-20663246 GCA_963556195.1 Sepiola atlantica | reverse complement strand
TTTCCTTCAAGATGATGGATAATGTTTCTTGTACTTATAAGTATAAGAAACATTATCCTACCATCTTGAAGGAAAAAAAATTATATTAAATTATATTAAAAAATTAATCCAGGAAATAAATTGTCTTTAAAACTAATTAGAAATATCAATGTTTATTTGCCATTTCATTTAAAGAAAAACATTTTTTTTTAGCCCGAACTTGCTGCTAATCTATTACATAAACTGTGTGTCTGATCTGCGTAAACTCAGAAACTACCATAGATAGACAGACATAATTTATTCAATGTGACTTGACTTGCCTATGGTAACAAAAACAAAAATACCCTAATATTCATTCCCTTGGGGTCACCAGGGATAAAATTTGTGCATGGGAGGTGGTCAGAAAAAATTACTTTCCTTCATTCTTATAGGCAGTTGTTTCGATAAAATTACCAGTACTGGTACAGTTGTTACCCATACTAAAACAAACTTTTCATCAGCATCTTCCGACTGTTTACATAAATTAGCCAATCAGACTGCGAGACAGCAGGCGACAATTTTTAATTGTGAAATTAGTTTCTGCTAATGCCAACAGAAAATCTGCAAAATATGGGAACATGAAAAAGCAAATTTCTCAGAACCATAAAAATAAAATGTAAAAAACTATTATTTTTTTTCCACCTTAACCATAAACTAATAGAATCGCTCTGGTTCAAAAGCTGTAACAGTACAAAAAAAATATAATAATAATTAAACAAACCTTAACTTTCTCACGAAAAAAAATTTCTTGTAAAAAAAGAAAAATTGTAACAGTTGTTTCATTATATTTTATTCGTCAAAACATAAATACTTTTTCATAAATTTTAGATAGATTGTTTTTTTTCTTGCTTTAAATGTTGATTCATTATTTTTCCTGTTTGATAGTGTCGCCTCGTTTTGATTTAATGCCGTTTTTTTTTTATTTGCCATCTTCCAGCTGTTTAGTTAACAGCCAGAAGCTACCTACTGAAAATTCGGTTTAGCATGGACCAAAAACTGTACCTGTACCAAAATACCAAAACTCGGTCAAACAGTCAGTCAGCTTTCTTTTTGAACCTTATGTTGAACATGGTTGACGGAATGAGAACAATCTATTAAATAAAGCTTTCAGTTAAAAATTGCATACAGGTTCCTGAGCTTGACGATTCTCTTGTTTGACTAGAATGTTCCCAAGTTAGAAAAGATGTACCTGAAAGAGGTCAGAGGTTACATCAGCTAAAACGTTGTAAAAATAACTAACAAGATGAAATAGTAGTCAGAATAATCTTAGTAATACAAATTATCAACCCTCATCTCAAAAATTCCAACACATGCAGCAATCAAAAACCGGTGTAAAAGAAAAAGAGACCTTTTTTATTATCACATTTTGCTCAAATGCCTATTTTATCCTCGATCCACACTTGGATATGTAATCCATACTTTTTGTTTGGTTTTGCATTGCAAAGCAACAGTTTTCATGCAATAGGACGATCGATAGCTAAATTTGTGAATTCAGTAAGCAGACTGTTAACATTATCCATATTGTCACTGCACGTAGAATTCTGCAACAAATTCTGCATGTATTCCAATTGCTGCACATCAGAGTCCCAACCCGTCATGGACAAATACTCAAGAAGCATTTCGGTTAACTGAAAAAAGCAAAGAAAAAATGCCATTTTATAATCTTAATTTTCCATCTTCAGGCTCCAATTTCTTTTTTTTTTCAGCATGAAATTTGTTTTAAAAATATTTTAAAAGTCTATTTTTAGAAATTAATGAAAAGTCAGCAGCAAATGCCTTCTTTGCCAGCTCCAATGTTTTAAAAAGTCTGACTACATTGTTCATCTCATTATAACTTCAAATTTGCAGATTTTAAAAAGTATCCAGGATTTACTTTCAATATCTATTCAGTTGTCAATGAGTTCAACAAAGTGATTAAAAAATTTATAACATAAATTAATAAATTCTGTGTCTCCATCTTTCTATATCTTTGTCTGGTTATGCAATTGAAAACAAAGCCCAATATAAAGATCAAATAACTTTTCTGCAGTAAAATGTTACGAGAAATCCAATGCTGGTATTAATTTTGCATTGGGAGGTTACTAGGGATGAAGGTAGAGAAGTGTTCACATCGCGATCCCCATCAAGTAATATCTACACATACCAAAATTCCACCAAATACTTTGAAGCCGAGCCAAAAGACATAAGGTGAAGGAATGCCAGTAGATTACCAGTTCAAAGTAGGAAGAAAGGCCAACGCCCATTTTCAAGACCAGTATTGACCATCATATCTCTAAATATTGAAGGATTATCTGCAATTAAAGAAGAACTTGTTGCAAAACTCTGCAGAGAGCATCAGTGTGACATTCTCTGCCTACAAGAAACACACCGTAGACCTAAACAACCCCACCCTAATGTGGATGGAATTACCACCATCATAGAAAAGACCACATGAGAAATATGAAAGCATCATGCTAGCAAAAATTGGGACAATCAAGATCAAAGAATAATGAAAATAACATAATAGTCTTAACCTCTGAGTTCAGAGAAATTACCATCACCTCAGTCTACAAACCACTACCCACACCACTTGTGATGCCAGAAATTCCACCATCTGGAAAACCAAAGATTGTGATCGGAGACTTGAGCAGTCATAGCACACAATCAAAATATCCTAAAAACAATGCAGATGAAGATGCAGTGTAAGCATGGGCCCAAACCAACCAGCTTGATCTGATCCATGATGTGAAACAACCAAAGTCCTTCAACAGTGGATGATGGAAAGCAGGGTACAATTCCTGATATTGTGTTCGACAGTCAACATATATCCGAACTGAGCAAGAAGCTGGTGCTGGAACCACTGCCAAAAACTTAACACCACCTTATCAATGCTGCAATCACTTCAGCCACAGTTCCATTACGAAGGAGATTCAACTTTAAGAAAGCGAACTAGCCTGGTTTTCAAGAAGATCTTGAGAGGAAGAATTGCCCATCTTCCAGTGGACCCTAAAACCTATGACAATTGTGGGGCTTTCTATGATGGTGGTCATTCCATCCACATGAGGACGAGGATGTTTAGGTCCATGGTGGGTTTCTTGTAGGCAAGTTTGTGTGCCTAGCAGCTCGAAAGAACATTCCAAGAGGCTGCTGCACTTAACAAATACCTGGACTCAATACCCAAAGCAGCAAACTATATGAGCAATACCAACAGCTCTATGAATCTGATCCCTTTGCTAAAAGTAGGTGAGAGACTTGTGACTTCCCTATCAGAACGCTGACAATGGAAATATCAAAATTTGTTGGAAACAACTGATATGATGAAAAACACTAAACTGCCAAGACCCAAATTAGACCGACTTCAATACTCTCAAAGCACTGGACTCACCGAGTCATTCTCGCTTGAAGAGCTCAACATCAGCATCAATGCCCTTGACTAGTAAAGCCAGTGGTCTAGATAATATTTTGAGAGGAGATCAAGCACTTTGGACCTCTACCATGGAAATACATTCTTGAGCTGATGAACTGCATTGCTGACAAAAAAACATTATAAAGATCTGAAGAAAAACAGAATTATTGCTCCAGTGCCTAATCTCCCTGCTATACCACCCATTTAAGCTGTTTGGGCATTTGATCTATAGTAGGTTGGCCTCGGTTGCTGAACCGGCCATCATTTCCCAACAAGCTGGATTCCAGCCTGGCAAATCCACAAGCTAACTCCTGAAGATGGATTTCAGAAAGGACTAGTCTGTTGATCTGTCTGCTACATATTACACTATGAACTATCACCTCCTCCTAAAAAGGCCTTACAGCTGACAAAAGACCTGACACTCAGTCCTCATTGGAGTCATCTTGAAAGACAGGCGCTTCTATGTTACTCTAAATAACAAAAAAGTCATAGACGATGACAAAAGAACAGCTTATCTCAAGGTAATGGCTGGCTTCACTAATGTATAACATGTACACCAACGACCAACCACTGAACCAGAACACTGAGCGGTTTATCTATGCTGACGACGAGCAGTAGAAGCGAACCTCAATTCAGCCCTAGATGAGCTACTACAAGTGCAACAACTTGCATGCAAACTCTGCGAAGACTCAAGTCTACTTATTCCATCTCAGGAACCGGGAAGCCAACCCACCTCTTAACATCACGTGGCCTGGAATAAAACTTGGACCGCAACTTCTCATTTAAGGAACATATCAAAAACACAAAATTGAAAGTCAGCTCCAGAGCAACATCCTATAGAACATCCTACAGAATCTGATCAACTTCAAGTGGGGAGCCACAGCACACACACTAAGATGTACTACCATTGTGGAGAACGTATATTCTGGAAAGATCAATACGTGCCAATAAATTAGACCCAGTATTGAACAACACCTGCCGCTTGATCACTGGTTGCCTAAAGCCTACCAATCTGAGCAACCGTCATCTCCTCGTTGGCATTGCCCCTGCAGATGTGTCACCAAATCATTTAAATGATAATATGAAAAACTCACCTCTCGTGTACAAAATCTTCTAAATGTAAAATATTTTTAAACCGAAAACAGAAATATAATCAACACAGCAAATGTTGTTTCTATAGTTAAAGAAATTGACAAAGATGAAATCAAACTATCAATTTCATAAAAATATACACCATTATTTTAATGGTGTATATGTCATGTATGTATATGGTGTGTGTGTGTGTGAAAACAATATTTTTATCAAGATCAAATACAAGTTTTAGAGTAAGAAGTTCATGAATCCATTGGTGGTAGAAATTTTGTATGGATGTTTTACAATAATATCATTGAAGCTGCATTAGCACCAGACATCCACAAACAGCAGAGACAATGTTTTACTTCAATTCAACAAGAAAAAAGCGATAGTATACTCTCTTTAGAGAGCTTTGCCCCATGATTCAGAACAGAACTTCTGTCCAGGGGTTGTTTCGTTGTGTCAATACATATATTAGCTAAAGCACTTGCTTCAGGATAGTATTTTTTTTCCAGAGAGGTTTTGCCGTCCTCTCACATACAGTGCCTAGTATTTTCATCTGGTACCGACCACGGTAAACGTCACTTAACTTCAGTGATCTATCAAGAACCGGTGTGTCAACATGATTGTGCTATATAAATTTTTATTCTTTATTTAAATTTTTTTTATTTATAGCTTGAAAATTTGAAATCATAAAAATAAAAAAACTACAACGAGAAAAACACTGTATCACACCTAATATCTCCCATTCCCAGCCTCAAAGGCCTTAAGAAAAAAAACCTGGTCTACCTACCCTCTGACAAAGGCAAGGAATTCTGCATTATCTCCCAAGAATCCTACAACACTCTTGCCCTGGAACACCTCAGCAATACATCCCTCTACACCCCCGATAACAACATCTCAGCTACCCACATACAAACCTCTATCAACAACGCTTGGTCCCAAATTTGCTCCAGACGTAATCTCCCCAAGGCTTATAGGCTCAATCTCACCACTAGGAACAGTAGACTCCCCACCTTTTACCATCTCATTAAACCCCACAAAACCAGCAACCACCTACAGATCAGACCTATAGTCTCCAGTACTGAGGGACCTCTTTACAAGATCTCCTGGCTCCTCTCCCACTTACTTAAACCGCTACTCCCCACCTTCCCGGCACATGTCAGCAGCTATGCCCAGGTATTAGATAGACTCCACTTACTCCAACCCCAACAGCTCTGCATCAACAACTACATCTTCAGCCTTGACGTTGTCTCCCTTTATACTTCCATTCCCGCACACCCCGCCATTGACCTCATAACTGACCACATCTCCTCTAACAATCTTGACTGTTTTGGGCTTACCCTGACAGACATTCATCAGCTCCTACGTATCATTGTGGATAATACCTACTTCAAGTTCCAACAAGACACATATAAACAAGTCTCTGGCCTACCCATGGGTTCCAGTCTCTCCGGCTTCCTCGCCATTTCCTACATGAACAAACTGGAACAACAAGCACTTAGCACCTGCCATTCCCATATTTTCTTCTCGAGATACGTTGACGACATTTTGATCCTCACTTCATCCCGAGAGGAAGCTACCTCTATCTTTAATACATTTAATAATACTGACCCCCACATTAAATTTACCATCGAACATCCCAACACCTCAGGCTCTCTCTCACTTCTAGACTTTAAACTCAGCATTAATGACGACGGATCTCTCCACACCACTTTCTATAGAAAACCCGCCTGCAGGAACCTCTTCATCCACTACAAATCCGCACTACCCCTCAAATCCAAAATTAGTAACGCACAAACCGAAATCACCCGCATACAGGACAAATGCTCTTCTACTTCCGATAAAACAGCACACACCGAAGCCTTCCACCAAACCCTATTAACCAACGGTTTCCCCCTAACTACCATATCCAGCCTTAACAACACCAGAAGACGTAGACACCACACTCTCACCAACATTTGCTTCCTTAAACTCCCCTTCTTTAGCGACCATATCACTTCCGCTATCCGCAATGCCATACATAGTGAGAACCTTAACATACAACTTTCTCACACAGGCACTTCTCTCCAACAACATTTATCCAAAAAAAGCCACTACATCCCAGACCCCTGCTCTCTAGCTAGTTGCCCCATCCCCAACTCTGGCCTCTGCACCTATACAGTATACAACCTACAATGCGCTAAGTGTCAAAAGTTCTACATCGGTAGTACTGTTAGGCCTCTACACCAACGCATTAAAGAGCATCTAAACACCCACATTTCTTCCTTCCACAAACACTTAATATCATGTGGCAACATACATCGCTCTATTAGTGTCCGCATCCTCAACTCTGTCCGCAATATAGGTCAGCTTCGAATTTCGGAAGCTATTCTAATCTCTAAATTTCGTCCAACCCTGAATAACAGATTTGAGTTGTCTTCCCCTTTCATCCTCTGATTCTTACATCCTCACACTCCCACCCCAACTTACTTGCCTTTGTCTCCTCTTTATTTGCCAGCGCCACCCACCCCACAGTTTTTACATATTACATATTATAATTATGGAATGGAATGATATGCACTTTATTTACATATATTTAGGCCTTGTGTATGTGTATCCATATGTACATGTATGTGAATATGGGTGTATTCTCATGTGTGTGTATATGTATGCTGATACATTTTAATCCCTTAACTAAAGTTTGAAATTCAATAAAATAAAATAATAATAAAAAATAAAATTTAAAATAAATAAAATAAATTAAAAAAAAGAAATTATAATAATAAAAGAATAAATTAAATATATGAATAAATAATAACAAAGGAAAATTAAAGGAAAAAAAAATCTATAAATCAATAAATAGAATAAATTTATATAAATTTAGTTCTAGGAGTATTATACCCTTGGAATACTCTTAAATTAACATAAAAAAATAAATATGTATTTAGATATTTACACTTTATATATATATATATATGTGTGTATGTATTTTTATCCCTAATTCCCCCCCTTCCCAACGTTTCTCCCCCCCCCCCCCTCCCCGGTTCCAACGGTTCCTTCCTACCTCCTTGGCATTGATCCATTCCACAATTTAAATTCCTTTTCAAATTTCAAATCTCATTTCTAAACATATTTTTTCCTAAGTTATCCCCCTTTGATGGCACATATAATAATAACGGCCCATAAGTAAATTTAAATTTAGAATTGAATAAAGAAAAAAGAGAAAAAAATTAATAAATCATATAAAATAAAATATAATAAAATTATAACTCTTGTTTGAGAAAAATTTATATACTAATGTATATAAATAAATAAATGTTTATAATATTTTAACTTTAGTTGAATAATTATTTAATTAAATTTTGACATTTTCTGCGTTCCTACTTCCAACTGTCCGCTGCGGTATTTCAATGGTTTGACACCGGTTTTTCCCGTTTTTTCGACCCTCTCAGTCTTCTATTGTTGTCTTTTGAAAATGAAAGTTTTTCTTTCGAAAATTTAAGATTACCTTTTGCCGAACTGTTTATTTACCAGACAGTATTTACTATTCTGGTATTTAATCAGTTTTTCGTGAAATTTTTAATAAATCGTTTTGAGTTTCACTTTCTCTCATCGTTTATTTCTGTTCACTTTTTCCATCTTCTGGCAACTACATCGCATTGCTATAGCCTCGGACTACTAATCTGCACTTATATTTACCAGCAATGCTTCAAGCAAACTACAATCTCCTTTTAAAAAAATAAGAATAAAAATGGTAATATTGGCTGGGAGCAAGAATACACAGGAGTCTTTGATCATCCTCGGGTAACGCCAGATTAGTAAATGTAAATGAAATTGAAGCCATAAATGTGAAAAGGGAATTTCTTTGTAAAAAATGTCTCCTTACTTGTAAAGCTTCTTTTCTGTGTTTTTCAGAATTTAAATCCAGATTTTTGGGCATCATTAATAACCTCGATTTTGCCAGCAATAAAAGTCTCCGGCCACATTGGTGAATGGCTTTCGTACTTGTACCTAAACATAAAAGAAATTAAATATCAACAAAATGATACGAACATAATAATGAATTATGTTCACCAATAATTTATACATTTACTAAAATGTATATCAACATAATTCAATCAACAATAATTTATCATTTCTACATCCATACAACTCATCAAGTGAATAAGATCTATAAATTTAAATTGATATAGAATACACATCAATAATATTAAAAACAATATATATATATAATATATATATATATATATATATATATAAAAAGATGGGTCCAGTTAGAAAGTTGAATGAAAAATCCGATTTAAAAAAAGGAAATTATAAAAATAATCCATAACAGTGACAAAATTGTATTCTGTTAGAAGATTAAATGAAAAAAGTTATAATGAAAATATGAAATTAAGCCCATAAAGATTTGTCCAATTAAAAGGTTGAATGAAAAATCTGATTTAGAAAATAAAAAGTAGTAGGACTTGCTAATATTAGTGTTGTTCTTCAGTGCTGTCGTGGCACGATAAGGAAATTCCAATTTTAATTAATTAAAAGATTTTAATTAATTAATTGAACTTAATTAAATTATGGAATAAATCTAATTGAAACGATTTTAGTGTTAGCATGCATAACATTATTTTCGTGACCAATTTAATTTTGATTGTGAAAAGGTCACGTTAGGATATTGTTTTCCCAGGTTAACAATGACAGCTGAAACAAAGAACTCAAATTTAATTGTTTATATTTTTTATATTGAAGTTAGAATTGGAAGAGAATTATAATTGATTTTGATAGGTTTGTTAAAGATTTGATTTCCATGATAACCATTCCAAAATATAAGTGAAATTTAAGTCAGAACAATCACAAAATTATTTTATGACAAACAATTTTTAGGTTGAAGAATGGGAAAGGTCGCTAGAGTACACTTTCCATATCTAATGAATATAATTATTACCTGTCAACTGATATTAAGGCGTGCTAATTCTTAATTAAGATTCAGACCTATATTAGGGGCCCATAATTAAGGTCCACGTTTTGGGTAAAATAAAAGTTTTTCATTGCTCAACCAATCATAAAAAAGCAGAAAAATGCAATGCCAATTGTGATTGGTGAGCGAATCACAGACCTTATCACAAGTAAAAGCCAGATTCCTTAACGTGTCTTTTCTCCCCAACAAGAACAACATAACCTTTTCTTTTTATCATTGTTACACACCTGTGTTCCAATAAATATTTGTTATTGTTCTCGGCGAGTTTTTCTTGTTTTTGGGTTGCCAACAAAACCGGCCTCCTACCTAAGTTCCTGACGTAGCTGAATCAACACCAAAGTTCCACGGATCTTCAACACAGCGTGGGCGTGGAGCGATTGGTGGAGCAGCTAGTCGGAACGCATGCGATCCTCGTGACCGTGGGCGATATTTAGTGCTGAGTCACCCAGAATACAACACCGAGGGACTCCCCAGGCCACGATAATATCACGCTGTGAACACCGATAGGGAGTCGAAGATGATGAATTTATCAGTTCTACTATCTTCTATTATTTTTAAAAGCAAAATTGATGCTTTGTTGTATTTTTGTCTTATTTAAGATAGCAGCACATCCAACTGTCTGATTCTTTAGATCTGTGTAGATGTACTTATAGTTGGGATGATGTTTTTTCTTATTTACAAATTCATCCTGAAATATAATTGGATAGGTTTTATTCTTTGAAGTTATTGTCAAATCAAGGATAAAAGATGCTCGTTTTAATTCCGATGGTGGAATTTGGGAAATTATTGATTGGTGGATGGGACTAGAAAACAATTCCAGTTTATTTCTAAGTTCCTGGATACAGTAACTACAAGACCTAATGGCACTGATTTTTTTCTCAAACAAGAGTTTTATTTTGTGGATTAAACACGCAGTCATAGGCAGGATTTAGTGGATATGATCACAACTTTGTCACATATTGAAGTGCCAATTTTTCTCTCCTTAGATGTAAACGACCTTCATTTGCTTACATTATATAAGCTCTCCACTGGAGAAGTGCAAAAAGTCACCAATGCAAGTCTTAGTCCCTGGTGATGAATAGTTTCCAATTGCTTCAGGTATGATGGTCTTGCTGCACCAGAGATAAAACTTCCATAAGCAAGTTTCGATCTCACAATTGTTCGATACAGCTTGAGTAGGGATTTCTTATCAGCTCCCCAATCAGTTTGAGCTACTACCGGAGTAGATTAATTGTCTTGTTGCATTTTATATGAGAGATAAAAGACAATTTTTTATCAAAGATAATTCAAAGGAACTATATTCGTCTGCCATTTTTATCTCTTTTCCATTTATTTTCAGACATGGATCATTATGCATCTTGTGGAAATTGCAAAAATGGACACACTTTGTCTTTGTTTCTGACATCAGATTGTTTGACTCCAGGTACAATGCTAACCTGCTATTTATCATCCTTTCTACTACTTTACAGAGACAACTAGTTAAGGTGATAGAAGGTATTTGGAGGATACATGTGGCAATTTTTTTTTAGAAATTCGTAGGATATATCATCCGGATCAACTGCAGTATTGTGGGTTTTATCAAGTGATTCACTGAGTTCCGATCTTGTAAAGGGCTGATTATAACTTTCGCTATTTTTTGAATTGAAATTTTTTTTCTTTTCTTCAGTTTTTTTTATTTCAAAAATTTCTTCAGTCTGACCCTTGGAACCAGAATTTTCAGAAAAGCTATCTGCTAAGGCATTAGAAATATCTTTTCGGTCTGTAATTTTTGTATTGTGTCCCACACAGCCTTTGTCAGGACCACGACGACAAGCGCGTGACAATGATAAATATAAAAAAAAGGTAAAAGTGTCCGGAAGTGGCTCGTAGGTCTCTAGGTCCAAATATTATCAACAGAATACAGGGGAAAGGGGATTCTCCAATTCAAGAGATTACATAGAAAACAAGGAAGAATAATGACCAGGTAAAAGATGACTCAAACACAAAGTTAAGATACAAACAATATTTATTTATAAAATAACAGGAAAAAGGATGAACATGTATAACATAAATAACAAGAAAACAAAATACTATTTTAAGGGAATAAGGATACTGTTTAACGTAACTTATGGCGAGCAAAATCCATGAACAAAATAATGCCCCAAGCAAATCATGGAAGAGAAAGAGTTACTCACTCACAGTTGTTACAAAACTCCCTATGAGAGCTGAAATTTTAAATTATCCAGGAATGTCATCATTCACACTCATCCAAGATCCACACTGATCCTTGGATGGAAAAGTCATTAGCAGAATTCAAGGAGCAAGTGTTCAGAAACCATATGTGCGGATGTGATTGTGGAAGTTTCACTTGGCGCTATGCAATCTTCTCGCAGGGAGTGTATTCATCTCTTCACAACGATGTAGTAGGTCTATGGTCAACGGCAGATTTGATGAAATAATCTTGAAGTAGCTTTCGGCATAAGAAATCTCGGGACAACTCGTCCGGTTGTAGAATCAGATTCTGATAGGACGTCTCTCTTCAGCTGGCAAAGGCTATTTATGTCTGGTCGAGTGGTCAACTCGTATGTTATATATTCTCCACCAGTATGCATGGGCGGGGTAGGTGGGTGTGTAAAGAGTTTCTTTGAGTTGCCGGGTGATGATACTTTGCACCGATTTGGGGTCACGGCACCAGGTGTTGGCTGCCGTGTAATTTATCTTTGTTCAAGTGTGTCGCTAGCTGGAAATAGGAGTTAAAGGCTACACCACATGCTCCTTTGATGTGGGGGTCATTTACGTTCGCAGATGTTTTGATAGACAACAGCGACCAGCTGCCTCGTCTTACTTCCGTCCGGTTAGGTTCAGGACGGGAAAAGGTGTCACTCGTTGGATGTAAGATTCGTTTCTCGTGAGTGCATCGCTTCAATATTTCAAATACAACATTTCTTCCGTTCATGACTTGCTTGGGCCCAAGGAAAAATATGAAGACAGTATAAAATAGATTCTGCTCGCTTTAATAAAATGTTTATAGAATACATTTTCTTTCTCTACTTTTGATTCAACCCCCCCCCCCCATTTATAACAATTGTTTGTGATGATATGTTTTACTGGCATGCTGCCATTCTTTCCAGCTATTTTACCCATCATACTCCATATCGCCTTAGACTTTGTGTTCGAATTTATTTTAGACTCCTATTTTGGACTCCTTAATCGTTTGCCAAGCTCTGGCCTTTTTGATTTTAAACAAGTCTAAATTCTCCCTAGTGGGTTTCAACTTGAATCTTCTCAGGGTAGAACGGCATGCTCGGATAAATTTTTGACATTCTTTATTAAAACAAGGTTTGTGTTTAGTTTGTAGATGACTTCAGCTATTTCAACCAGTGTCTCTGTAAAGTAGGTGGAGTGATCTTCTCTATTGGCATTGGCTGTCAGCTTTTCTTCATACTGCTCTAGGAATCTCTCCCAGTTAGCTTTCTGCAGATTCCATCTTGATACTCTTTCGAGTTGAGGACCGGTGCTTTCCAGAATAAATGGAAAGTGATCATTACCACATGTATCTTCCATGTGTAATCCATGAATAGTGTTAGATCAAACATAATTAAATCCAGTGCTGAATACGTTCCCGTTGCTGGGTGCAGGTATGTGTTGGTTTTATTGTTGTAGTAGCACAGGTTATTTTTGTCTATAATTTTTCCAACAATCTGACCTTTTTTTATTCGTACTATTACTACTCCACATTTCATTATGACTATTAAAGTCACTCAACAGTATGAATGGCTTGGGGAGCTGTTTTATTAAGTTATTCAGCTTGGATTCAACTATAATCTGATCTGGTGGCAGATAAATGGAGCAGATTGTTATGTTCTTATGCAATGTTACTGATACAACAACTGCCTGTATGTCTGTGTCAAGAATTGCAGAATTGTATTATTGACAGCTATAGATGTTCCACCAGAAGATCTATCAGCTTCTTTATTGATATAGTTGTATGGGGTGTAGTTCTTGATCTTAATATCACTACCTTCCCCGAGAAATGTTTCCTGCAAGCAAACGACTATCAGACACATTCTCATAAGAAGAACCAATTCCTCAAAATTTGCCCTAACACCTGTCACATTCCACTGGATGACCTTATTCAACATGGTTTATTTATTGATTTATTTATTTAATCTGGCTCTTGTGAATCTGTCTTCTTCACTTTCATCTTCTTCAAACCCTTGAATTTATTTGTTAATTCAATTGAAATAGATGGCTTCTTTGTGGTCGGTTCTTTTTTTGTTCTCTTTGATTTTAGCCCCTGAGGCATCTCATATATGGAATTATTATTTAGTAGTGATTTTGGTCTTCACATGTCCACCCCAGTACTGAACCCCAGTTGTATGTTTGCCAGGCCTGTATCATGGATTGCCTTGCTCAAGGGCTATAACCTTGAACAGGATTGTAGCTGCCACAGCCAGTGATGAGGAATGCCACATGTTATAGGAATATGTTGACAATGGATTCCCTAAGTCGCATCACGAAGTACCACCGAATATTTGACAATTCTGGCTGGTAAGAGACCAACTGTATTGCCTGGAAGATGTATCTATAAAAGAGAAAAAAAATCCTTATACTAAAACTGCTTTGTGACGAAGTACTTGAATCCCTCTACTCTGTGCACCAAGGTATCAATGGAATGATGGCGAACGCAGAGCAGCTGTTTTGGCTCGGCTTAGATGTTAATATCAGACAAACAAAAGCCCAGTGCTGAATGTGTAACACAATCTCAGAGAACCCTTGATGCCACTACCAGACCCATAATGCCATTTTAAATGACGGTCACAGACTTCTTTGACCTACATGGGAAGGGCCAATATACCGGATGAGTTGAAGTACTACCATCAGAAAAGTTAAAGCAATATGCAAAGCCTTACGAGATTAGTTTTGCATGTATAGCAGACTAGAGGAGGACTATCATTCATCTCTCAGGAGTACAATTTATTTCTGAAGGATTGGGGCATAAGGAAACGTATATCATCAGCACATTACACTCAAAATAAGGGACAAGCAGAACTAGCTGTAAAACAGCCAAATGAATGTTAATGGATTACACTGATGTATATGGTCACCTATGCCATGATCATGCGACACAGGCCACCCTGATCCATCGGAATACACCCAACCAAGATATTGGTGTTTCTCCAGCTGAAATGTTATATGGTTGCATAATAAGAGATCACCTCCTTATACTTTGTGAGAAGTACCAAGTACACAGGCGTTGGAGAGAGATCAAGGAATTGAGAGAAACGCTGATGGTAAAAAGGCATTTACTAAACCAAACATGGCCATACGTATGCTAAAATAGCTTGTTGCAATTGTAGTAGTATTTCCAGTAGAAGGGCAGACTTCACAGGATAAACATAGCCTCAACATCGGAAACACACACCAGACAGATAGCATAAAAAAAGACACGGACATCGAATTGCGCTGGACAAATGCTGACGGAACACTTTAACCACACACAAATAATGCTGTGTGGCATCCAAAAACTTGTTGCAGATCACAATATTGCTCCTTTTATTTAACTTTTTAGACTGCTAAATACGCCAACTTCTAGTCATACATTTTCAAAAATTTTCTTTGAAGTCAGACAGTCAATGGTTCGCTTCTTAACAAAGCCACCACTGCCTTTTTGCAGCAGACATATGCCAATCATGGCCGTTTATCTTGTGATCTCTCCACACAGTCACCATAATTTAGAAACAAGAAAACAAAACTCTGCCTCTTGACATATCAATCCTTGCTAAAAAATGTAAATAAGCTTCTAGCTGTAAATTCTGCAGACTTATTTGTGCAGACAAGTATTATTAGAAATCTTATTGATAACAAACAAGTAGTTTTTATCTTTAAGATTATCAAATTTTCTCATCTTTCGGAAATGAGTTTGGAAAAGACTGTCTGTACATGAATTTAGAATCTCGATAGTCATCCCATTGTCAAATAACTTGCATCAGAGTAATCATCAAAAAATCATGATCGGTTGTATGAGTTTTCTTCTTTTGTTAATTAATCAACAAAATAACTCCATAAAATTATCTTCACTTTGAAAGTTAAAAATAATGGAAAATCTTCAATAAAAAACAACTATTTGTTTCTTTTTCACTAAAACTTGGAATACGGTTTGTCTTCGCAATAACAAGGCTGCATAAAATTAGAATCGGATTTCCTGTAGTTAATGAGAATTGCTATCTGATATAACTTGGTTAGAAGTTATAACAACAAAAATAACCAGAGTGTATGTTTTTCCGTTTATTACAACGTATATCTTGTACAAAACAATAGCACTACCGGTAATCCAATCGAATATCGTTGAATACAGTCCACCAGAATACTACTGTTCGTAGTATATATATACTACACACTAGTACACTTATCAGCCTTGAGGGGAGTCAGGTATCCCATCACAACACCTACCCCCCCCCCCCCCCCTGAAGCTGAAAATTCCCTTGAATTTTCTGCTTGTAATATTTCTTCTTTGTAGGATCAGAGCTGAAGCGCTCCACTAGTTTTCTTTCACGTGTGCTCTTTCTTTTATTACAAACTAATGGAATTGGATCCTTTCCAGTTTGGGGCAAAGATAAATTTTGTTCAGCTCATAAGGCTGATCCAGTAGATGTATACATAGGTTCGTGTACAATATTGGGTAGTGGCATGTCAAAAGCATCACATAGAATCTTCATTGGGACTTCGTCTTCGCTTTTTTCATTATTTTCAGCATATCGTGGTCTAATTTGGTTAATGTGTCTTTTATACACAATTTTTTTACTTTTTATCGTGTAGACCACTTTGCCAATCATTTTCTGAATTATACCATCCATCCAATAACTTTTTCCACCTTGGAAATTTTTGAAATATACTTTATCTCCTATACATACTTTAAATAAACTAAATATACTTTATCTTATTATGTTTGCATCTTCCTTTTTAGCAACTTTTTTCTTTGGATATCGAAAATCGATCGTATTTTCCTTGCGAACATAAGTTCTGCAGGGGACGACTTCAAGTCGTTGTTTCCATTAGGAGTCACCCTATAAATTGCTAAAAATTACTGGATAGTTTTTTCTTTCGTGTCCATATATTTATTTTTTTAAAATGTGTCAACAATTTTTTCGGCTTGACTGTTCGATCTAGGATGATATACTGGTGTAGTAATGTGTTCAATGTCCAAGGAAATACAAAAATCCTTAAATTCCTTTCCTGTGAATGCCGTACCATTGTTGCTGACTAGTGTCCGGGGGACCCCGAAACGACTGAAAATTTCATCTAATGCACTGATGGTGTTCCTAGGTGTAGGATGCTTGCACTTGAATACCTCAGGCTATTTCAAGAAAGAATCCACCAAGATCAAGTAATAATATCCATCAATCGGTCCAGCATAGTCTATATGTAGATGTGCCCACGGCAAATCCGTTTTTGGCCAATTTAGTTTGAAAATTCCCTTATGTGTATTTATGCACAAATATTTTGAGCATTCCTCGTTCACTTTAAGTTGCAAGTATGCGTCAGATATATCGATTTTTGAAAAAATCTTTCCTTCATTTAACCGTGAGAAAATGTCTTCTGGCGAAGGAAGTAGATAATTATGATCAAGCAATCGTTTAACCCGGTTGAAAAATCAGCGCACACTCTTATTTTTTTGTTTTTCTTTTTGACATAGACGGTGGGCGACGCCCAGTCTGCATGGTCTACCTTAGATTTAACTCCCATTTTTTCTAATCTTTCCAGTTCCTTGTTAATTGCGTCTAAGGAGGAAAAAGGGACGTTTCTCTTTGGTTTAAAAATTGGAGTGACATTTTCCTTAAGTTCAAACTTGACATCTTGACATCTTTGTACATAAACCCAAACCCTCAGAGAAAACTCTGGGATATTCTTCTTTCGCCCAATTGACAACCTCGGCATAGTTTTACAAAACTTTCTATTTCCTTGTCCATTCCTGGCCAGTATGTGAGTGATTTCATCCGGGACATGCCAGGATGACCGGTATGAAATTCTTTCAGCATAACTTTATATTACAATTCTATCGGTGTACATTAAAGTGTTGTTGCAAATTGAAAAAGGTGAAATCTGGGTTCCCTTTTTCTTTCTTTCATTCAATCTCATCTGGTTCTTTATTTTTAATATAAAATCACCCTTTTCGGCTTCTTTTTTATTTGTTCCAATGTTACAGGTAATTCTTTGATAGTGTTTAACAACAGACCAGAGATTTCTTTTTCCTCTTTTAGTGCTGCTATAACCGACTCTTTTAAAATTTCTTCATTTTTGGGGATTAATCTTGACAGTCCATCTGCATGCCCATGTTTTTAGGATGCGATGTATTCCATCCTAAAATGATAGTTCAGTAGGGTTACACCCCATCACTGTAAACGGTTAGCAGTGTGGATAGGAATGTCTTTTTTTGATTCAAATATAGTTACTAACGGTTTATGGTCTGTTTGAAGTATAAATGATCTACCATGTAAAAAGCGATGGTATTTTTTAACTCCGAACACAATCGATAATGCCTCTTTTTCAATCTGACTATAAGTTTTCCTAGCTGGTAGAAGAATCCTCGAAGCATGAGCGATCGTTTTTTTTTTTTTTTAACATAATTCACCCCGGGCAAGGCAGGCCGCCACTGTAGACATAAGGGGCTACTGAGAAAAAAAAGGAGATGGTTTGGGGGGGGGGGGGGTCAACCTAAATTGGGATCTGCTCAGCAAGATGTCTGTTTACATTAGTTTTAAATTTCTGCATGTCAGTACCGTCGGGGAAACGGGTCAGCAGCACAAGGAAAGAAGCTATTTGAGTAGAAAGCTCTCCGGCATCTGGGGACCTCTACAGTGAATGGATGGGATTTAGTTGATTGTTGAGTTGGTCTAGTGAATTTACGTCGAGGGAGCACCAGAGTAGCCAATTCATCGGAGCATAATCCATTGAAGTATTTGTAAAACAAGCACAAGGATGCTACATTGTGGCGATGGGACAGGGACTGGAGCTTGGTTGACAGTGAGGGACCTATTAGGTTGGCGACTCTTTTTTGGACCTTGTCAAGGAGGGAGAGACTAGTAGATGATGCACCAGCCCAGATGTGGCAACAATACTCCATGCATGGGCAGATGGTGGCTTTGTAGAGATACAGGATAATGTCAGGTGTGAGGTGGGTTCCCTCTACTGTGCTAATAAGCACAGTAGAGGGAGCCCACCTTCTTTGCTGCAGCCTTGGCAATGTCTTCAATGTATTTGCTCCAATTCATGTTACCTGTGAAGGTTAGGCCGAGGAGTTTAAATGTTGAACTCTCAGGTAGGATGTTATTTGCCATGACAATCGGTGATTGGAGAGGTTTCTTGTAGTTATTGAAAGAAAGGAGCTTTGTCTTTGTGGCATTAAAAGTTACCAACCATTTATGACCCCAATCCACTACAGCCTGGAGGTCATTTTCTAAGGATTCAGCCATTGCCTCGGATATGATCACGTCTGTTTTGCCAACATGACGAGAGTAAAACGTGGTGTCGTCAGCAAATGAACCAATCTCAGACTCTATGTCATCAGGGAGATCGTTTATGAAGATCAGGAACAATAAAGGTCGAAGGATAGATCCCTGGGGTACACCAGCATGTATGTCATGTTGTTTAGATGAACGGCCATCGAGGACAACCTGGATTTTTCTTTTGGTTAAGAAGGATCTAATTATATTAAGTAATTGCCCAGTAATACCGTATGAGCGTATTTTCAGGAGAAGCCCTTTATGCCATACCTTGTCAAAGGCCTTGGATATATCAAGCGCTACTGCCCTAGCTTCTCCTGCCTTGTCGAGTGTATGATACATGCGTTCAGAAATGACCGTTAGGATGTCTGCAGTAGATCGTGCTTGTCTAAATCCATACTGGCGGTCAGAAAGAAGTTTAGCATTAACTAAGTGCCGTACTATCACTAGATTGATTAAGGATTCAAAGACTTTAGCAAAGATCGGCAGTAGACTGATTGGGCGGTAGTTCTGAGGATCGGTTCTATTTCCAGAATTCTTGTAGACTGGTACCACAGAGGCAATTTTCCAGCCATCGGGGAAGCAAGATTAAGCTAGGCATTTATTGTAGAGTTTGGAGAGGACAAGGGCCAGTTCAGCAGAGCATTTCTTTATTACTATTATAGGTATAAGATCAGGCCCACAAGCTTTGGAGATGTCAAGGTTTTTTATGATGTCTCTGACCGGGGATGGGGTGATGACCAGGTTATCAAGTGTGGCTTCGTTCCACAATGGGAATTTGAGGAGGGGGGTGGTTATCTGAGTCCAAAGTGGAGTTAGAGGCGAAACGCTGGGCAAGTAGTTCAGCCTTATCAGTGGCCGTGCAAACGACATCATTGTGGTTTGATAGTGGGGGAATCGTTGATTGACCATTGTTCACTACACTATTGTAGATTTTCCAGAAATCACGAGTACCTAGTTTCTGTGACTGAATGCGTTTTTTTGTTAACTCAGTATACCTTCTCTTTTCTTCGCCTATCACGGCCTTACAATTATTTCTTGACTCTATAAACTTATGTCTGAGATGACCTTATAAGGGTTGAAAGGTCGTTAAAACCCAACAAACAAACAAAATTAGTAGCTGACTTATGGCGGCCGAATTTACGGAATGCTTGTTGCCTCTCAGCAATGGTAGCTGCACATTCCGAGATGAACTATTGGGGAGAGTGGGGCTTGCTAAAGAATTTTTGCATGGGGACATAAGCTTCAGTGCCTGCTTTGATCCATTCAGTTAATTCATTTGCACACTGGTCAGCAGGGAGTGAGAAGGTTTCCCTCCATGGGGCGTCGCTGATGTAATCTCTGATTGACTCAAAATCAGCCTGCTCGTAGTATCTCTTTATTTTGAGCAACGGTTCATCAGCTTTTGGACGACTTTTTAGGGTGATATGAATCATTAGCACAATGTGATCAGCATTTCCGAGTGGGCTATGAGCTTTCGTCACACAAGTCTCGGGCATTGAGGTCAAGAAAAGGTCTAGAAGTGAGGCTTGCTGGTCTACTCGATCGGGGATGCGGGTCGGAAAATCGACAGTCTGAGAGAGGGAGTGAGCTAAGGAGAAATTATATGTAGAGTACTTGTGCAGTATAGGGTCCGGGGGGTGCTTCTGCAGTATATGAGCCGAGAGTGCTTCTGCAGTATACGGACGAAGGGTGATTCTGCAGTACAAGCACAGCGGGTGCTTCTACAATATAGGACCCAGAGGCTTCTGCAGAATAGGGGCCATGGGTGCTTCTGCAGTATAGGGACCGGGGGTGCTTCTGCAGTTTAGGCACCGGGGGAGCTTCTACAGTATAGGGTCCGAGGGCTTCTGCAGAATAGGGACCATGGGTGCTTCTGCAGTATAGGGTCCGGGGGTGCTTCCGCAGTATATGAGCCGAGGGTGCTTCCGCAGTATACGGACGATGGGTGATTCTGCAGTATGGTTCTTTGATATGACCGAGGCGCCTCGGAATTTTTTTTTTCTTTCTTTAACTAAAAATATTTCTACGTATGGGGGAGGGTAAAAAAAACAAAATGGGGGGGGGTCAAATTTTTTTTTTTTTTTTTTTTTTTAATTAAAAATATGGGGGAGGATAAAAAATTTTTTTTTGGGGGGGGGGGGGTTAAATTATTTTCTTTTTTTCTTTTTTAAACTAATAATATTTCTATGTATGGGGGAGGATGAAAAAAAAATTTTATGGGGGGGGGATAACTTTTTTTTTTTTCTTTTTAATTAAAAATATTTTTATGTATGTGGAGGGTAAAAAAAATTGGGGGCAAAAATTTTTTTAATTTTTAAAATTTATTTTAATTAAAAATATTTCTATGTATGGAGGAGGATACAAAAAAATTTGGGGGGAGGCCAAAAAAAATTTCTTTTTTACTTTTTTTAACTAAAAATAATTCCATTTATTACAGTGACACTACATGAATGAACACAATTTTGTTTTTCTGACACGATAGTGGCGCATTATTATGAGTTCTTAGGTATGCGAACTGGGCTAGAGATAGGTACATATATAGTATGTGCACCCTTGCAGAGATAGGTAAGTATATAGTATGCGTACTGGGGCGGGAATATGTATGAATATAGTATGCGCACCGGGGCGGCAATAGGTATATATATAGTATGTGCACCGGGGTGGCAATAGGTACTTATATAGTAGTGCATAGGGGTGGCGATATGTACGTATATAGCATGTGCACAGGGATGCAATAAGTACGTATATAGCATATGCACCGGGGCGGCGATCAGTACCTATATAGCACGCGCTCCGGGGCGGCGATCAGTACGTATATAGCACGTGCACTGGGGCGGCGATAGATACGTATATAGCACGCGCACCGGGGCGGCGATAGGTACGTATTTAGCATTCGCACCTGGGCGGCGATAGGTACGTATTTAGCATTCGCACCGGGGCGACGATAGGTACGTATTTAGCATTCGTACCAGGGCGGCGATATGTACATATTTAGTATTTGCACGGGGCAGCGATAGATACGTATATTGTAATACATACACATATATATATAATATATATACATACATACACATATATATATAATATATATACATACATACACACACATATATATAATATATATACATACATACACATATATATATAATATATATACATACACACACACATATATATAATATATATACATACATACACATATATATATAATATATATACATACACACACACACATATATATAATATATATACATACATACACACACATATATATAATATATATACATACATACACACACACATATATATAATATACATCCATACATACACACATACATATAATATATATACATACATACACACACACACATATATATATACACATATATATATTAAGGTAAACATTATTAAATAACAGAGTGTTTTTGTTTGAATTCGATTATTTATTATGTGCAAGTAAGTTACTTTACAAACTTTATCCAATCATTTTTTTTTTTTTCAGTATATTATGGAGGAAATCTATACAGGACCTTATTGTGAAGCACTGAAATTAACCTCCCGCAACCTTGTTGAAAGAAACATTTCAGCGCAGTGTAATGCTTTAAAAAATGGTGTTATTCTTGAGTTACTCAAATTGTTTAAAAGAGATATTAAGAGTGTTATTACTGTTATACAGACACTATGTAGTGACTTGAAAGAAATTAATGCATCAGTTTTAAACACAAAGATTTATAGGTTAGTAAAGACCAAGGATAAATTTCGACAGAAAAAGAAGGTCCAAGGATTTGATAATTTGAAAGATCTTCTTGATGCAGAATTTCATGTGGCAAGAAGAATATTGAAATCTCAACCCGAGATATCACAGGATCCCGAAGTTATATCAAGTTCTGATCTCAGAGGCATAGAGGCAACATGTGCTGCAGATATTGAAATAGATACTGACCATGAAATTCCTGATAACCTACATGGAGAAAAAGAATTTCAAAAGGCATACAACATATTGCAGTATGACATTTCAAAACAATCCAAGAAATTAAGCCAAGTGTTGGACAACATCTCATGTGCAGAGACAAAACTAGAAGACCTTCAAAGAAGAATAGGACATTATTCTTTGAAAAACATGAAGAAGAGAGATGACCACCACAGGAGAAAGTGGAAGATTTTAAGTAAGAGAATAAGAAGGCAAAGTGACAAGATTTCAAAGCTTTCTATGAAACTTAACACACAAAGAAAAAAATTAAAGCAATTGCAGCTGGAGAACAAACATTTAAAAGAATTTACAGATGATAAAATATCGATAGATGAGGAAATTCGAAAGAAGAGAGTAGCACAAAAATCAGCCTCCCACTTTAGGTTACGATGCAGTAAAATGCAGAAAAGTAAAGATGAGTATATCCAGGCCATGGACATGAGATTAGAAGAAAAAGAGATATGGATTCAAACACTGGAAATTGAAATTGAAAATTTGTCATCTCAAATATTCGAAACTATAAGAACAAAAGAAAAAGATGGTACTTTTACAGAAAATTTGCGGATGTGCATTATTGAGCTTTCTGGACTTGAGGTTGCAACACAGAAAGTGTCACCGGTAATAATGTGTATTTCAAAGCATCTCTTTGGAAAAATACTTAAAAAAGATGATTTGCCAAGCACCCCAACTGTTCAAGCGATTGTTGATGAAGGACATTTTCTTGCTAAAAAGTTCATTTCAGAGCAGTTAGCTGCAGCTGAACATTGGGGAGTGAACAGAGATGGGACAACCAGAAAAAAACAAAAAATAATCGATACCTCTATCACTTTATCATCTGGGAGCATCATCAGCTTAGGCTTTACCAGGGTTGGCTCTGAAACGGCAAGTGCCATCCATAATGTCACAAAAGATCATTTAATGGAACTTGCCAACATTCATGGTACAGATGAAGCTAAAAATTCAGATGAATTTATAAAATTGACATTGAAGAAACTTGCATTCTGTATGAGTGACAGAGCAAGTAATCAGAAAAAGGCAAACCAACTTCTGTCAGAATGGAGAGATGACATGATAAAAGATTTTGCTGACCAGGACACATCCCCCATTCTGAACTTCTACTGTATGGCGCACGTACTTCTCGGATTTCACACCTACTGCTGCAAAGATATTCGGGAATATGAGAAGACTCTTGTGAGTAAACATGGTCAACTCGGTCGTGACTCTCTAGCATTTTTCCGCACTTGGAATTCTCAAAGCTCTATATTGGAGAGAGTAGTAAGAACAGTATCAGAAATATTCGGTCCAGCTGGTGACCATTATGGAATTCGGGATTTGTGGGAAGGCTATTGTCAAGAAAATGGTGTCAAGTCTGTAATAGGGAATTACAGAGATAATAGATTCAATGCCCTTTTCCAGACATCTGCAGAGGTCCTTCTTCATAGAGAACAATTCCTGGAAGTTTTGGAAATGGTTAAGAATCCAAATCTCAAATTAAAAGCTGTTAAAGCTGACCTGCAGTCACAATTTATTGGCATTATGTTGCAATGTTTTGGACTTGTTTACATAAAGATTACAGGACCTTTTTGGAATTTGATTACCAAGTCAGGGGTATCTTATCTTCAGCTTAAGCAACATGTTCAAGATATCCATACCTTTTTGGAAAATTGCAAAAAGAACCAGTCAATTATTTTACGTTCAGACATCCACTGGACTGAAGACATCACTGATGAAATGTTAAATTTACCTCATAGGAATCTGATGGTAGAATGCCTATTCACTGTTGATGAAGACACAAGAAATGAATTATTTTCATGTCTCAAGGTTGTTGCATCCGCAATGAACCGAACAATTGAAAAGCAGCTTGCTGACTTTCTTCCAGGAGGTAAATTTGGTGGACCCCCTTCAGAAAAAGATATTGATCGTACGCAGTAAGAATATTTTAATAAAATTTATAGCAAATTTTGTAATTCTACACTTAAACGATATAAAAATATATTTTTACAAATATCAAAGTGAATATTGCTAAAAGAAAATGTTCTTCAATTTACAGATATGCACAGACAACAAACTTGGGATGCGAACATCATTTTGGTGACCTAGACCATAGCCAAAGAAGACGGCCAAGTGCTTCAATGCATCACCATTCCTCTGTTCAACTACTGAAACGCAATAGAATGAAAATGATGAAATGGTTGCAAGATATGCCATTGGATGATCGTCGCAATCTGATGAAGACCGCACAAAAAGGAGGCAAAACTCTACGCAAAAAACATGTGGAAAGAGAAAAGTCTGTGTTAAAAGAAATAGTTGTAGAGAAAAAGAATAAGAAAATTATGAAAAATCGAAGTGACCACAGCATGCAACAACAGAATGAGGCAGAACTTCAATGTCTTGTTCAACAAGTGTGTGAACAACTACCGAAAAAATTACCATCAACCGGCGAATATATAGTTGTTGCTTACCAAGATTCCTGGTATCCTGGTATTGTGGAAGCTACATTCGAGGATTCATGTAGAGTACGGTTTATGGCTGCATCTCAGAAAATAGGTGTATATTTTTGGCCAGATAGAGATGATTTGCAAAATGTAAATCATGAGTTTATTTTGAAAATTGGACTGGTCCCAGAATGCATGAGTTCTGGTCGGCTATGGGAATTTCCATCCTTTACAGAAATTCAAAATCTTTTTGAAAAATTTTCTTCTGTTTATTTCTGAGATTTTCATATCTACTCTCAATTTTTTTTTTTTTTTTGGGGGGGGGGGGGGGGGTAGTAAATACCGGCCATGAATGCTCTTGAGGTGTTCAATGGCTACACCCCACATTAAGCTCCACTTTGGTGGGGAGGCAGGTAAATAACTACTCTCAATAAAGCTGTATTTAAATACCTCTAAAATACTTTGTTTTGTTCATGAATAGACTCCCACTGTATGATACCATGTGCCAGTTTTAAAAACTTTGAGATTTGCACATCTCAATTTATAATTTATGGCTTATGGTGAAGAGATACATCACATTTGACTGCATAATCAGAAAGAGCACATCATTTTACATAAGAGTACCAATGCAAATTAAGTTACTATTCTACCTATCTGCTTATTTTTTTGTGTTTTTAAAGTATTTTTAAGCGCTTTTATTTACAAATTTTATCTATTTTTTTTCTTATATTATAGCGTTTGAACGATGTGTAACCATTTTAGTTAGATATTAGATGTAACCATGTTCTTGTTTTTTTTTGGGGGGGGGGGGGCTGTTGCCACCCGGACTTAGGGGCTATGTGTCAGTGCTTGGATTACAAATTTTATCCAATTTTATTTTTCCCCAGTATATTATGGAGTAAATATATACAGGACCTTACTATGAAACACTGCAACTAACCTGTCGCAACCTTGCTGAAAGAATCATTTTAGTGTAAGGCTTAAGAAAAATGGTGTTGTGCTTAAATTACACAATTTCTTTAAAAAGATAGTAATAGTGCACTTACTATTATACAGACACTGTGTAGTGACTTCAAAGAAATTAAAGTTATATTGAAATACCTCACAATCTGTATGATACAACATGCTAGTTTGAAAAACTTTGAAATTTACCCATTTAATTTATAATTTATGGCTTATGGTGAAGAGATACATCATATTTGACTACATAATCAGAAAGAGCACATCATTTTACATAAGAGTACCAAGTTTCATGAGAATAACTTCAAAAATAAATAAATGGTGGCGAAATTACTGAATTTCTTGAAATGATGAGGTCCGTATTTTAGCCCACTTTTTTTAAAGGTTTAGTAAAGAAAAATGTCCACGGAAAAACATAAATTTCGGCACTTAAAATTCTCATAACTTTTGAACCACTGATGGTATTTGCATAATTCAAACGGTTTTAAGCATATTTTACACAGCTCTTTTCATGCAAGTTGATAAAATAACAATTATCTAAAAAGAAAAAATCAACTTGTAATGCTAATTGTATACACACCAGGGCGGCAATAGGTACGTATTTAGCATATGCACCGGGGCAGCGATAGGTACGTATTTAACATTCGCACTGGGGCAGCGATAGGTACGTATTTAGCATTCAAGCGTGGCGATAGGTACGTATATAGCATGTGCACATGGGCGGCAATAAGTAAGTATATAGCATGCGCTCCGGGGCGGCGATCGGTACGTATATAGCACGCGCACTGGGGCGGCGATAGGTACGTATATAGCATGTGCACCGGGGCGGCGATAGGTACATATTTATCATTTGCACTGGGGCGGCGATAGGTACGTATTTAGCGTTCGCACTGGGCCGGCGATAGGTACGTATTTAGCATTCGCACCGGGGCGGCGATAGGTACGTATTTAGCATTCGCACCGGGGCGGCGATAGGTACGTATTTAGCATTCGCACCGGGGCGGCGATAGGTACGTATTTAGCATCTGCACCGGGGCGGCGATAGGTACGTATTTAGCATTCGCACCGGGGCGGCGATAGGTACGTATTTAGCATTCGCACCGGGGCGGCGATAGGTACGTATTTAGCATTCGAATGGGGTGGCGATAGGTACTTATATAGTATCTGCACCGGGGCGGCGATAGGTACGTATATAGTACGTGCACTGGGGCGGCGATGGGTACGTATATAGTACGTGCACTGGGGCGGCGATGGGTACGTATATAGTATGCGCACCGGGGTGGCGATGGGTACGTATATAGTATGCGCACCGGGCGGAGATAAGTACCTATATAGAAGGCGCAGACAGAGGTGGTACTTTTTATAGAAATATGTCATACTTTTGCCCTGGGCACCACAAGAGGAATGGTGGGGAAGAAACAGCTTTCGCAAAAGGCAAAATGAGAAAGTAGCGGTGAAATGGGGCGACCAGGGAAGAGATAGGTATAAAGATAAAGAGACGGCTATAGAGAGAGGGAGAGAAATAGAAATTTGAATATAAAGATGTTACACACGCGATTTTTCTTCAATTATATGTTTTTATGACCCCGAGCAACGCCGGGTAGCCCCGCTAGTTACTATATAAAACACATTTTATATTGATTATCCATATTCGGAATTCAATATGACTTCAGACATTTTGATGTTAGCATATGCACAAGAGACAGAGAAAATCATATTTATTGAAACACATAAAAAATGTAAAACTAAATAATCAAAGAGAAGTAAGAGAAGATAACTTACCAGCCTTCAGTAATAATGTAACCATAGGCACATGATTTGTACAGACAGCTGAAATTAAAGGGGGAAAATGTCAGATAGCATTAACTGGAAACTATATGCACAGTGAGAAAAGAAAAATTATAAATATTCTTCACTAAAAATAATTATAATGTTACATAACATATTGGAAGAGAAAATATAAAACATCAATGAAACAAGAGGAAAATCAAAAATGTAACTTTGGAGTGTAACATTCTAATGATTAATGTAAATCTCGATCTTGTCTATTTACTTTTTCTTTACGTTAGAAAGCTACGACCTGTAATAATGGATCTTTGCATCCACTTAGCATAATCATGTGGTTGGTTCAGGTAAAGACTGGTTTTCCGCAGATCATCGTGCACATTTTATCATCGGCCTTCATCTCGGTCACATCCCAACGACTTAAAATATAAATAATTTCGATTGGCGCAATGTCTTCGATCGCCTTCAGATGTCATCATTACAGAAATGGTCGAACTGTGTAACTTCCAAGATTTTCCTCCGTTGTTGTCGGCAAGCACATGGAGCTGTACATATTTTTTCTCAAAGGTAATTAAATCAGAATAATTAGAAATGTTATTTCAAGGGGAGCAACTCTCATAACATTTCATCTAAACTATTGTACTCAATCCTAGGCATCAATAGTGAAACATGGGAATTGAGATGTAATATTAAAATTGGAAGGTGCACAAAGTGATTAAACTAATAATAGGATCAAAGAATCTCAATTATAAAAATAGATTGCAGTCCTTAGGTTTAACTTCTTTAGAAGAATGAAACCTTCAAAATAATTAATTGAGCAGTGGAAGTGACCCTGACTTGCTTTGTCCCCGCCATAAAAGGATCCACCTTTGCCTGGCTTGTAGTTGGAAAAGTAAAGAAATTTCGAATTCATACTAGTGAGGATTGAACTCATGACCTAGGAGTAACAAAACGACTGGTTATTGCATTGCAATAAGCAAATTCACCTTAATAACAAAAATAGTGAACCAACAAATTCTTTATTTTCATTGGTTAAACAGAATTAACTGAGATCGGAAAAAAAAAAGAAGGGACATCCTACATAAGGGCGCAGATGACGAGGTGTTCCATCAACTTGCACCGACTGCTCACTGATCACATTGGTTATGCGTCTAATTCCAAATTTGGTCGTGCACCTACTGCGTATATACGGCATCACCTATCTCATACCCCCCCCACCTTCAATTTAATAATTGAGGCGGGGGCATGGCATCAATGCCTTTTACCCAGATATGGTATCTATGCAAGACACCAGCCAGCGCCATAGACGGTGAGAGGTTGTCCTTCGGTGTAACATTATGCCAGTAGACAGCCTCCAATGCAGAGCAATTTTTCCTAGCCGCAATCGTTTTTACGCTTCTGTAACTACGTTCCACAATGCCATTACCGGACAGAACGTAAGTGCACCAGAACCTAAAATACACGCACCAGGTACTTGCAAATTCCTTAAATTGCCAGCAAGTGAACACAGTGTCATTATCTGCTAATATTTCGGTTGGCGGGCCTCTTTCATAAAAAACGGTCCCCAGCTAACGAATGATACTAGTTGAATCTTGCCGTCGCAGTGGTCTCCATATTGCCTCAGAAAATGGCACCCATTGTCCATGGCCAACCTGCTCCAGTTTTTCTCAACACTCAGATCTCCTTTTTTCCACTGAACCGGTGCTAGATCAATCGATTGGCAAGCTTTGCAGGCTCTAACAACAGATTGGACAAGTCCTTTAGGCACCATTGGGTCGACAGTCCTGGCAAAATATAGTGTCCTTTTAACGCCTGTGTGACCACTCTGTTGATGGATGGTGGCAACCTGACTTTCATTTAATTGGGTTATCTCCAGAATCGGTTCTTCTTTCTTGTACATACTCAACCATCTTTGCAGAACTCTAGTGAGACTGTCAGCTTTGCTTTAGAGTCACATCAATTGTCAACGCGTATTCCTCCACTAGTGATCATAGTGTTCCCAAGCGCCACCTCACCAGCATTTCACCAGCCGCTTTTGTGTTTAGGCGTGCCTTTCCTGTCAGGGTGTCAGACCCCCAGCAAACTTGTTTGGCGCTTGATGAATGAAGTTGCAACCCTAAGCCAGCCGCACACGGTGAAATGGCTAACCAATTTCCTACACAAGGAAAATATATGTTGACGTGTCATTACATGGGGAATTTCTGGAATCTGACCACCCCGTTTCCATCTGAGAGAATCACTCTCTCCCCAGACCTGTAGACCCAGGATCTTAGCCTCGTTTCTCAATTGTTCCGGATCTTTACAGACCAGTCCGTAATCTAGAAAGTGCTACCACACACAAATCGCAGAGACTAAACGTTGATGAAGATGTCGTCGACATATGCTGAACGTGGCATTCTTGATTTCCTTATCTTGAGACATTATCGTGGCAATAGCAGATTTTATAATAAGCGGCATCACATTTAGACCAAACTCAAGTTCAGTAAGGCAAAAACGCTTGCCTTTGATAATCACTGTTTGGAAAGGTCACAATGCTTTGTCAACGGGAATTTTTAGGTATGCATTCTTTAAATCTAAAAGCGACACATCTTTCAGAAAAACAACAATACATCGACAATTCAGAGCATTGTTTGCAACTGTTCCAACACAATAAAAAGGAGATTTTGCATCAATACGTGACAATGGATGAAGCATGGATCCACCACTTAACTTCGGAGTCAAATCGGAAGTCAGCTGAGTTGTCAGTAGCAGGTGACAAATACAAATGGGAATTACGAAAGACCTCACAGAAGTTGGCTAAAGCGCAGTCACACTCGAGTAAAGCACCTCCAAGTTAACCTCAAATGCACTCGGTACAGTTACAGAATTAAACGGGGAGATGTTAGGACAACCTAACAAAACAGAATCGAGTTATTTCCCTTGAATCAAAAGTAAGAGTTATCGCCCTTGGAAAAAGAAAAGCCGTCTGCCTGGAAAATGAAAAAGTAAACAGAACAGCTCTCACGATCAAACAAGCATCTCGCGTTCAGCAGTTTTGTACATTTCAATTTAATCAGTGTGTTTGTTAAAGGTTCTACTTTGTACGTCCTTCCTTTTCTTGAGCTGTAATTGAACCGATAACGTACAAACATCCAGACGTAACAGATAGCTAAATAGATCTGGATATTGTTGGAGAGAAGTGCATTCGAAAAGACAATTATTGAAATTTCCATAGAACCATGAAAATCTAGCAGTTGCAAGAGCAGTATGGAACACGATGCTGGGCCGGCTCCAGAGACAGAGAGCAAAAACAGGGTGATCAAAAAAGCTAGTAGAAAAGCTAAGAAAGTTAAAGAGGCTGAGCCTCAATCCCATGCCCTTGTGTCTGAAGAGATGACCGTCTCTCCTGCTTAGAACCCAGAACCCCCAAACCCCCACTGAGCAGAAATCCCCCTCCCTTTTTGATTCCACCCCAGCTAGCTCCTGCTCTCTGTCCAAAATTAAAGAGCCGGAGCCACCACAAGCAGCAGATCTGCGTCTCCTTCCCCAGTGAGGAAGGAAAAGTCTAGAAGGTTCCCCTTCTTACCAGGGGACCTTATCTGCTATGCAGATATCCATCATGCCGCTGCCGACCTCAACCTGAGACAGTGCAACACCATTCAGCTGCTGCATCTTCTAGTTCAGGCTAGTTGACCCAAAAAATTTCCCGGAGGCCCCCTTGATTATAACCTTCATAAGGAAGACAAGGGTAGGGCACACAAAGGCCCTGTGGAAGATAATTGAGGCAAGGGGGCAATTGTGAGCCTGAAATTGGTGGAGGAAGGCCATCACTCCCTCAAAGAGTTGGCAAGAAGATGCGAAGGGAGGGTTCCGATTTACGTCAACCCTTCTTTCTATAGGGCCTTAAAATTAACCTTTTCATTGGATGTTGGAGGCATTTCTCGAGACGGACGGGTTACGTCCGAATTGCTCATGGGCAATATCGGTCATGCCTGCGGCATCCTGGTTCCTAAGCACTTCAGACCGGTGGTTGACACTGATTAGTGCAGATGGCCATGCACTTAGTTCTAGGTAGTCTGAACACGAGGGGCATGAGGTGCTTAAACAAAGCTTCTAACATACTGGGGGACCTCATGTCCTTTAGCATAGATGTAGTTGCATTACAGGAAACTCACTATGATTCGATTGATGATCACCGACTGCTGTCGAGGCATTTCGATGTCTTTTCAGCATTTGGTAACCGTCATGCTAGGAGAGTTTCCTTGTTAGTAAGACGCACCCTGTCAGCAAGGGTAAACCTTGTTCACGTGGATGCTGATGACAGACTGGTCGTGGCCGATGTCGCCGTGAAAAGTGCCAGATTTCGAATTATCACGGTTTATGCGCCTAATTTCGTTCGGGAGAGGGCTTCCTTTTTCCGGAGGTTGGAGGGGTTCCTCGGTGGTTTGGAGCAGTTAATTTTACTGGTTGATTGGAATGCCATCCTTGATCCCAAGATAGATAAGGTGGGTGGGCCTAGAGGGTCAGATGGGTGTCTGATCTGATGGCCTTACTTGGATCAGTTGTTAGTGAGAAGAGGCAACATAGATTATATCTCTTGTCCCACGTTCCACTGGTTAGGCCATTCTGACCACAAATTACTTGTGGCCAGTTTGGAAATAGAAAATAGTACCCCTAAGTTAGCTGAGTAGTGGAAGTTAAATACCTCCTTACTGGAGATACGTGACATCCGGGACAGGCTAACACTTAATTTTCAAAAGGGCTTAGTGGGGGCGGTACAAGGGAGTAAGTGGTGGGTTAACACTAAATGTGCTATTAGGCGCTTTTCTGTGAAATATAGCCAATGCCTGAAGCAGAAAAATGTTTAGAAAATAAGCTGGCCCGGGCGGTGGATGGGGGGGGGGATTCCCTACGCATAGGATTAGCTAAGGGGGACCTAAAACACTCGGTTAACGAGCGGTATGAAGGTCAAGTAGTCAGGGCTAGGTTAGAAAGAGTGTCTAACGAAGCCATGAATGTTGACGCTGCAGAGCATAGAGCTCCACTACGTCGCAACTCGGATGGCTATATTCGTGAAGTTCAAACCCTGTAAGGACACACCCTTGTGTCGACTCAGGAGATTTGTGAGTGGTTTCGTGAGCATTTCGTGGATCGCCTCACCCAACTGTCCAGGCTCTGCATCAAGGAGTTTGGCAACTATTTAGCTGGCTCACCCTGTCTGGAGGCGGCCTGAGCGGCTAGTTGTGATGGGCGCATTATGGTGAGGTCCTGACTGCGTTGAAACAGGTCGGCTACGACAAATCTCTGGGACTTGATGGTTTAGCCTATAAATTGTTCTTGAGGCTGTCACACATCTTCGTACCTATTTTGACGGATGTGTTCAACTACTGGTTTGAACAGGGTTCTATCCCTGGTCAAGTCACCAGGGGAGTGATCACATTGCTTAAAAAAAAGGGCGGGCATGTTAGGGGTTTAGACGATTATAGGTTCATAACTCTGTTAAATACAGATTTAAAGATTTTGGCCAGAGTTCTTGCGAATCGGTTGCAGGCTGTTATTGGTGAATTAGTTAAACCTGATCGGAATTATGTAATTGCCTAAATAAAAAAAGTAGAATCTCATATTTTGGGGAGGCAAGGAGGTGAGTTAGCGGAAGGTGTTAATCTACAATAATGCCAAAGAAATCTTGCAATATATTCACTTTTAAACAGTCCTAGTATTAGAATTTTGTTTCTTGTACATAAAATGTATTACAATTCAACTTTGAGTTTTCTAACTTCTTTCTTTTAATGGATTCATGATATTTTTAAGGTATTGCAGCATATTTATGTGCACTTAGTGCAGATTACTTGGAAACAATTAATTTCTGGAGATTTTCAGTGGCACATTCTGATTCCTTGTACAAAAATACACTTATATGGTAAATTTCATTGCTTAATCTTGTGTTTTAACAAAGATATAACATTTTTACTGAAAAATTAGTGTAAAAAATGTGACGAAACGCATATGGTCTTAAAGAGGGGAAAATATCCAATTGTGCGAGGCACAAAAATAGTCATAACTTCCTTATTTTTAGTCAGATTTAAAAAATTTAAAAAGATTCTTTCTTAGATCATCGAGCTCTTTCTATATATGCCATTATTGAGATATTTTAAGCAATTTAAATTTTTTCATGTGTATTGCTAGTTTTATATAGTGGGGTTTGACATGACCAGTTGATCGATCAGATCGGGCCTCTCTGTCTAGCCCAGGTAAGAGCCAAAGTAGAGTGTTGCAGTGCACATATCCATTTTCCCGGATTATGGACTGCTCAGCCACCAGGATACAGTCCTTAAGCATCACAGGTTGCCATCCATGGCAAACTGGTGGCTCCAATGGGGGAAGAAAAATAAAGGAGCGAGAACAGGATTGAGTTTTGCAAAGAGAAAGGAAAAAAACAAAAACATCAATATTTGGTGCAATTTTGGTCAGGAAGGCGGTATCTTCAGACAGCCTGATCTGGTAGCACCAGGATATTGAAGTGAAACCTGACTAGTGAAGGTTGAGTACATGCATTGCATATGATATGGGAATGATACGATGGATGAGTAATGTGAGTCTTAAATACAGGTTTAGTTCTGATGACCTCAGAGATAGATTAAATTTGGTCAATATAGAGAAGTGACTTCAATAATATGGCCACGTTGAAAGAATGGATGAGAGTTTTGGGGCCTGTAGATGTCAAACAGTTAAGGTAGCAGGTCCAGTTCACAGGGGAAGACAAAGCAAAACATCGGAAGAAGTGATAAAAATGGACTTGAGAGAAAGAGGGATAAATAAAGACCTGCCAGAGATCACTTTGGAAGTCAATTTCTTAAAGCCGTCTAACACATGCCAGCATATAAAATGGATGTGATGATGATGAATGGCCATTACAATAAGGTAAAAATTGCATGAAAAACACATCAGTTAATGTTATCAAATCAATGTTTTTAAAAAACAATATTTAACATAACAATGAATACATAGATCAAAGTGTAATATCTTTCCTGTCCTCGGTTGGAGGAGAAGAGTTTTTTCTCAACTGAGGCAATTTTTATTTTTGTCCAATTCAGAGTGCCTCTTTGTGGAGAACTTTAATCCAAATCATGAAATACGCATTAATTGGCAAAACTTTGAACAGCCAAGGCATAAAAGTTGAAAAAGTATATGGAGTGTTTACAGAACAGGCCGTCTTGCAAAACAATGTTTTCTATTTTCATTGGAACTTTTAATTTTTATTCACTATCTTCAAGAGTCCTGTGAATAAAGCAAAAAAAACTTCATCTTGACCAAATATTAAACAGACCTACTTCTCTAACAGTGCATGTGCTCTTTTCATATGCGCTTATTACAAAAATAATTTATTAGATTTTTTAATTATGTTACAGTCCCTTCCTACAAATAAGAAGCGAAACAAATAAATTTAAGCTTGATATTTTTTAATAATTAAACAAACTCAAAATTTTTAAAAGAATATTTTACATTTATTTACAATGTAACTGCAAACTGCACTAATAATAATTTTTATTTTTAGCATTGCTCCATTCAATTTTGTTTTAATGTTTGGAAAAGTCTTACAGCTTTTTAATCTCATTTTAAAGTGAATTGTACTATAATTAACCACACACCTGGTAGTTCTGCACCCTTACTTGGTTTATTTAACAGCAATGAAAGCAATTTGTAAGATCCAGCTTTTTTTGTGAAATGATAATCATTTAAAAAAATTATTATCATTTCACAAAAAAAGCTGGATCTTGCAAATTGCTTTCATTGTTTTCAGCGCTTTAGGTAGAATTAAATGTTTTTTAAAAATTTTTTTATAAATAAACCAAGTGGGGTTGCAGAACTACCTGGTATAGTACCCAGGTGCGTGGTTACCCGACTCAGCGAAATGGACCTGTAGATCTTGTCCGGTCATACATCTAGAAGGAACCTCTGATGTAAACCTTGTGAGACTGTATATCAGTCATCTTGCCTCAGCTTGTCACTGAAACCATTTATATGTACACACGCACTAATGGAAAGTAGAAATTTCATCATGGATGCACTTTCAGCAGTCCTGCAACTTTCGCTTTCCCTACTTTAGTCCTAACTTTTCATGAGTGATGTTTCTGACAAAAAAGGAAAAAAATTCTGTTTTTTGGGTTGGTCGTTATTTTAGTGTGAGCAGTACATATAGATGCTTTGAATATTTTTCTGTATTTTTGTTGCTGTGTCACTAATAAGGATGCTGGAGGTAAACGCTTCATCTGAATTGCCGTTATCCACCTGATAGTCCAAGGACCTAAACGTTGAAATAACCTCCAAGGAGATTGTCCTATCAGCAAGTGCATAATACTGGGGTTGCTGTATTGCCATTTGGTGAATGGAATCTGGACAATGCAGTAGTTTCCAGTGGGGCTTCTCGATGCCATATTAGTGGGAACTGATACAGCTTTTCTTTCTTCGATAGTGTTTATTCATCCACTCTGTGTTTCTTCTACCAACGTTTTTACCAACCTCTTGCACATTTCCCAATATTACAGATTATTCAACCATGACCTAAAAATCTGATTCTCAAGATCACTATGAACACAAAATTTGTGCTTACATTAGGGACGGTTTTCCATGTGGTAGAGATATCTCCAACAAAGACTCTAAGTTGCTCTATATGTGTTTCTGTGTAGCCTTTGTTCACAGCACCGTTTTCATCTTTGCCCTATATCACCCCCCACAACAAGATTCTATCTGATTATCTTTCAGTCAACATTCACATCTGGAGTTCAATGTTGAATGGCTACTTTACGTCAACAAGATGATGAAGGAAGGTTTTTTCTCTGCCTATGAGCTGCTAATGGATATTTTACAAGCTTTCTTGATCTTTTCCTGACAACTTGCTCTGAACAGTGCACATCTACTCTTCTATCTCCTCTGGGATCTTCGGATCATTCAGTCTCCATTAAAATCAGGGAGACCTTTGATCTCCCTTTCCATCGCAGAGTATATGATACTCAAGAGTTGATTCCGATAGCTTCAGATCTTTCATCCCTGAAATGCTTCTTCATTTCATCTTCAGAAAGAATGTGTCACCTGTGGGTTGATTGTTGGTATTGAGAGTTTAAAAAATTCCAACATTGACCAAATAGCCAGCCATTGTTCACTCCTGAGTGTGCTGCTATCATTGCTCACAGAAACCATTATTTTAATCTTTATCCAGAGAATAGATGCCCTGAAATCAAAGTCGCCTTTAAAACTGGCTGCAACTATTGTAAACAGGTTATAGAAAACACAATCTGTTAAAGCAAGAATTGCTAAGCAAAGGCTTTGGCTCACATGAGTTTTGGAAAATAATAAATAGGCACTGAATAGATGTTAGACTTGTATTACCATCATTAATTATCCTCAGCATCCGATAAAGCCAAAATTTAACAAAGAACTTAACTAGAAATTCCACCCTTTGTGATTGGGGACACCAGCTTCTGGAAAACATACTCACTGATATACATATATCGGTCTAGGACGTAGCCAAACTTACCAAAAACCTTGATGCCAGCAAGATAACTGGTCTTGACAATATTCCAATCATTGTGCTTTAAGAATCTGCTGCCAAAACTGGCTTCTCATCATCATAATATTCAGTTTAACGTCCGTTTTACACACTGGCATGTGTTGGCTTCCAAACTAACCTCTCTCTGACCAGGTCTTTATTTATCCCTCTTTCTCTCAAGTCCATTCTTATTACTTCCTCCCATGTTTTACTTGTGCTACTTCAATTTAGGTTTACTAACCCAAGAAATCTCATCCATTCTTGCAATGTGGTCATACCATCAAAGTCTCCTGTTCTGTACACATTTCCTCATACTGTCCAGATTTAATCTTTCTCTGAGCTCATCAGAATTAAGCCAGTTTTTAACATTCATATTACCAAAACCTTGAGATTTTCAGTGACATTTTACCTATTTGAATTTTCTTATACATAAAGCTTAAAACATAATGATAACAAAATAATTATAGTTTTGGCATGACATCATAGATTTATGATTTACGTCAGGCTTCAAAACATGAATTCAAACATAAGCAATAATAAAAATAAAATAAATCAATCGGGAAACATTATTGATAGCATTTAAAATTATTATAATAGTCCAAAACAATTTATTTTGTTTTAACTATGTATTGGTATTAAAAACAATTTAATATAATTAAAATTTGAGCCTGTAGAATTGCAGTCTTTTAAAAAACAATTTTAGTCAATGAAAATTTATTCTTGCTTGAATAAAAGTGTCCTTACCGAGATGAAGTGGAGTGTTGCCTAATATATCCGTCTGATTAGGATCAGCACCTTTTTCCAGAAGAATTTTAGCTGGAAGAGAAAAGGCATTATGTGATAAAAACTTTAAAGAGATGACAGTTTTTAAAAATATATGGATCATTTGTTATTTTATCTGAGTATATAATCTCATGACAATAATATTAGGAATTAGGAGTTAGACGATTATGCAAGGGAAGTAACAGAATAAATTTTTATTACTTAATATATAGGGTTGTCTCCACCTATATATTTGCTCTTCATCGTCAACTCTATATATATATACATATATATATACATACTAATATATATACATACATATATATATATACATATACCTACATATATATATATACATACGTATACATATATACATACATACGTATACATATATACATACATACGTGTACATACATACATACATACATATATATACATATATATACATACAAGCCAAGGCTTTTTCAACCTCCTTTAAGTGCATCTGGACTCACCTAC
>OY744545.1:20552191-20604191 GCA_963556195.1 Sepiola atlantica | reverse complement strand
CAATAAAAAGTGGTGACCCAACAATAAAACGTAGGACCTATCCATAAAACGTAGTGACCCAACAATAAAACGTAGTGACCCAACAATAAAAAGTGGTGACCCAACAATAAAACGTAGTGACCTATCAATAAAACGTAGTGACCCAACAATAAAACGTAGTGACCCAACAAAAAAATGTGGTGACCCAACCATAAAACGTAGTGACCCAACCATAAAAAGTGGTTACCTAACAATAAAACGTAGTGACCCAGCAATAAAACGTGGTGACCCAACATTAAAACGTAGTGACCCAACAATAAAAAGTGGTGACCCAACAATAAAGTGGTGACCCAGCAATAAAACGTAGTGACCCAACAATAAAACGTGGTGACCCCACTATAAAAAGTGGTGACCCAACCATCCAACGTAGTGACCCAATCATAAAAAGTGGTGACCACACAATAAAATCGTGGCCAACAATAAAAAGTGGTGACCCAGCAATAAAACGTGGTGACCAAACAATAAAACGTAGTGACCCACCCAAAAAATGTAGTGACCCAACAATAAAACGTAGTGACCCAACTATAAAAAGTAGTGACCTAACCATAAAACGTAGTGACCCAACAATAAAACGTAGTGACCCAACCATAAAAAGTGGTGACCTAACAATAAAACGTAGTGACCCAGCAATAAAACGTGGTGACCCAACATTAAAACGTAGTGACCCAACAATAAAATGGAGTGACCCAACAATAAAATGGAGTGACAACCAATAAAAAGTGGTGACCCAACGATAAAACATAGTTATTAAACCATAATAAGGGGTGACCCAACAATAAAACGTAGTGACCAAACCAAAAAATGTGGTGACCCAAAACTAAAACGTAGTGACCCAACCATAAAACGTAGTGACCCAACCATAAAAAAGTGGTGACCCAACAATAAAACGTAGTGACCCAGCAATAACACGTAGTGACCCAATAATAAAAAGTGGTGACCCAACAATAAAGTGGTGACCCAACCAAAAAAGTGGTGACCCAGCAATAAAACGTAGTGACCCAACCAAAAAAGTGGTGATTCAACAATAAAATCGTTGTGACCAACAATAAAAAGTGGTTACCCAGCAATAAAACGTAGTGACCCAACAATAAAACGTAGTGACCCAACCATAAAAAGTGGGTACCCAACAATAAAACGTAGTGACCTATCCATAAAACGTAGTGACCCAACAATAACACGTAGTGACCCAACCCAAAAATGTGGTGACCAAACCATAAAACGTAGTGACCAACCATAAAACGTAGTGACCCAACCATAAAAAGTGGTGACCACACAATAAAATCGTGACCAACAAAAAAAAGTGGTGACCCAGCAATAAAACGTAGTGACCCAACAATAAAATGTGGTGACCCAACTATAAAAAGTGGTGACCCAACTATAAAAAGTGGTGACCTACCCATAAAACGTAGTGACCAAACAATAAAACGTAGTAACCCAACAAAAAAATGTGGTGACCCAATAATAAAACGTAGTGACCCAACAATAAAATGGAGTGACCCAACAATAAAATGGAGTGACAACCAATAAAAAGTGGTGACCCAACGATAAAACATAGTTATTAAACCATAAAAAGGGGTGACCCAACAATAAAACGTAGTGACCAAACCAAAAAATGTGGTGACCCAAAACTAAAACGTAGTGACCCAACCATAACAAAGGGGTGACCCAACAATAAAACGTAGTGACCCAGCAATAACACGTAGTGACCCAATAATAAAAAGTGGTGACCCAACAATAAAGTGGTGACCCAACCAAAAAAGTGGTGACCCAGCAATAAAACGTAGTGACCCAACCAAAAAAGTGGTGATTCAACAATAAAATCGTTGTGACCAACAATAAAAAGTGGTTACCCAGCAATAAAACGTAGTGACCCAACAATAAAACGTAGTGACCCAACCATAAAAAGTGGGTACCCAACAATAAAACGTAGTGACCTATCCATAAAACGTAGTGACCCAACAATAACACGTAGTGACCCAACCCAAAAATGTGGTGACCAAACCATAAAACGTAGTGACCAACCATAAAACGTAGTGACCCAACCATAAAAAGTGGTGACCACACAATAAAATCGTGACCAACAATAAAAAGTGGTGACCCAGCAATAAAACGTAGTGACCCAACAATAAAATGTGGTGACCCAACTATAAAAAGTGGTGACCCAACTATAAAAAGTGGTGACCTACCCATAAAATGTAGTGACCAAACAATAAAACGTAGTAACCCAACCAAAAAATGTGGTGACCCAATAATAAAACGTAATGACCCAGTAATAATAAGTGGTTACCCAACGATAAAACATAGTGATTAAACCATAAAAAGTGGTGACCCAACAATAAAAAGTGGTGACCCGACAATAAAAAGTGATAACCCAACAATAAAACGTAGTGACCTAACACTAAATCGTAGTGACCCAACCATAAAACGTAGTGACCCAACCATAAAAAGTTGTGACCTAACAATAAAACGTAGTGACCCAGCAATAAAACGTGGTGACCCAAAATTAAAACGTAGTGACACAACAATAAAACGTGGTGACCCCACTATAAAATGGAGTGACCCAACAATAAAATAGAGTGACCACCAATAAAAAGTGGTGACCGAACGATAAAACATAGTGACCCAACCAAAAAATGTGGTGACCCAACAATAAAACGTAGTGACCCAACTATAAAAAGTAGTGACCTAACCATAAAACGTAGTGACCCAACAATAAAAAGTGGGGACCTAACAATAAAACGTAGTGACCCAACAATAAAACGTAGTGACCCAACCATAAAAAGTGGTGACCTAACAATAAAACTTAGTGACCCAGCAATAAAACGTGGTGACCCAACATTAAAACGTAGTGACCCAACAATAAAAAGTGGTGACCCAACAATAAAGAGGTGACCTAACCAAAAAAGTGGTGACCCAGCAATAAAACGTAGTGACCTATCCATAAAACGTAGTGACCCAACAATAACACGTAGTGACCCAACCAAAAAATGTGGTGACCCAACCATAAAACGTAGTGACCAACAATAAAACGTAGTGACCCAACCATAAAAATGGTTACCACACAATAAAATCGTGACCTACAATAAAAAGTGGTGACCCAGCAATAAAACGTAGTGACCCAACAATAAAACGTGGTGACCCAACTATAAAAAGTTGTGACCTAACCATAAAACGTAGTGACCCAACAATAAAAAGTGGGGACCTAACAATAAAACTAGTGACCCAACAATAAAAAGTGGTGACCCAACAATAAAAAGTGGTGACCCAACAATAAAATGTAGTGACCTACCCATAAAACGTAGTGACCCAACAATAAAACGTAGTGACCCAACCCAAAAATGTGGTGACCCAACAATAAAACGTAGTGACCCAGCAATAATAAGTGGTGACCCAACGATAAAACATAGTGATTAAACCATAAAAAGTGGTGACCCAACAATAAAACGTAGTGACCTAACTATAAAACGTAGTGACCCAACAATATAACGTAGTGACCCAACGAAAAAATGTGGTGACCTAACAATCAAACGTAGTGACCAACCATAAAAAGTGGTGACCTAACAATAAAACGTAGTGACCCAACCATTAAAAGTGGTGACCTAACAATAAAACATAGTGACCCAGCAATAAAACGTAGTGACCCAACAATAAAAAGTGGTGACCCAACGATAAAGTGGTGACCGAACAATAAAATGGAGTGACCTAACAATAAAATGGAGTGACCACCAATAAAAAGTGGTGACTCAATTATAAAACAGTGATTAAACCATAAAAAGTGGTGACCCAACAATAAAACGTAGTGACCCAACCAAAAAATGTGGTGACCCAAAACTAAAACGTAGTGACCCAACCATAAAACGTAGTGACCAACCATAAAAAAGTGGTGACCCAACAATAAAACGTAGTGACCCAGCAATAAAACGTAGTGACCCAATTATAAAAAGTGGTGACCCAACAATAAAGTGGTGACCTAACAAAAAAAGTGGTGACCCAGCAATAAAACGTAGTGACCTATCCATAAAACGTAGTGACCCAACAATAACACGTAGTGACCCAACCCAAAAATGTGGTGACCCAACCATAAAACGTAGTGACTAACAATAAAACGTAGTGACCCAACCATAAAAAGTGGTGACCACACAATAAAAAGTGGGGACCTAACAATAAAACGTGGTGACCCAACATTAAAACGTAGTGACCCAACAATAAAAAGTGGTGACCCAACAATAAAGAGGTGACCTAACCAAAAAAGTGGTGACCCAGCAATAAAACGTAGTGACCTATCCATAAAACGTAGTGACCCAACAATAACACGTAGTGACCCAACCAAAAAATGTGGTGACCCAACCATAAAACGTAGTGACCCAACAATAAAACGTAGTGACCCAACCATTAAAAGTGGTGACCTAACAATAAAACGTAGTGACCCAGCAATAAAACGTGGTGACCCAACATTAAAACGTAGTGACCTAATCGATAAAACGTAGTGACCCAACAATAACACGTAGTGACTTATCCATAAAACGTAGTGACCCAACAATAACACGTAGTGACCCAACCCAAAAATGTGGTGACCCAACCATAAAACGTAGTGACCCAACCATAAAACGTTGTGACCACACAATAAAATCGTGACCCAACAATAAAACGTAGTGACACAGCAATAATAAGTGGTGACCCAACGATAAAACATAGTGATTAAACCATAAAAAGTGGTGACCCAACAATAAAAAGTAGGGGACCTAACAATAAAACGTAGTGACCCAACAATAAAACGTAGTGACCCAACAATAAAAAGTGGTGACCTAACAATAAAACGTAGTGACCCAGCAATAAAACGTGGTGACCTAACATTAAAACGTAGTGACCCAACAATAAAAAGTGGTGACCCAACAATAAAGTGTCGACCCAACAATAAAATGGAGTGACCCAACATTAAAATGGAGTGACCCAACATTAAAAAATGGAGTGACCACCAATAAAAAGTGGTGACCCAACGATAAAGTGGTGACCCAACTATAAAATGAGTGACCAACAATAAAATGGAGTGAATAACAATAAAAAGTGGTGACCCAATTATAAAACAGTGATTAAACCATAAAAAGTGGTGACCCAACAATAAAACGTAGTGACCCAACCAAAAAATGTGGTGACCCAAAACTAAAACGTAGTGACCCAACCATAAAACGTAGTGACCGAACCATAAAAAAGTGGTGACCTAACAATAAAACGTAGTGACCCAGCAATAAAACGTAGTGACCCAATTATAAAAAGTGGTGGGACCTAACAATAAAACGTAGTGACCCAACAATAAAACGTAGTGACCCAACCATAAAATGGAGTGACCCAACATTAAAATGGAGTGACCACCAATAAAAAGTGGTGACCCAACGATAAAGATGTGACCCAATAATAAAATGGAGTGACCTACAATAAAATGGAGTGACCACCAATAAAAAGTGGTGACCCAATTATAAAACAGTGATTAAACCATAAAAAGTGGTGACCCAACAATAAAACGTAGTGACCCAACCAAAAAATGTGGAGACCCAAAACTAAAACGTAGTGACCCAACCATAAAACGTAGTGACCAACCATAAAAAAGTGGTGACCCAACAATAAAACGTAGTGACCCAGCAATAAAAAGTAGTAACCAATTATAAAAAGTTGTGACCCAACAATAATGTGGTGACCTAACCAAAAAAGTGGTGACCCAGCAATAAAACGTAGTGACCTATTCATAAAACGTAGTGACCCAACAATAACACGTAGTGACCCAACCCAAAAATGTGGTGACCCAACCATAAAACGTAGTGACCAACAATAAAACGTAGTGACTCAACCATAAAAAGTGGTGACAACACAATAAAATCGTGACCCAACAATAAAATGTGGTGACCCAGCAATAAAACGTAGTGACCCAACAATAAAACGTGGTGACCCAACAATAAAAAGTGGTGACCCAACAATAAAAAGTGGGGACCTAACAATAAAACGTAGTGACTCAACAATGAAACGTAGTGACCCAACCATTAAAAGTGGTGACCTAACAATAAAACGTAGTGACCCAGCAATAAAACGTGGTGACCCAACATTAAAACGTAGTGACCTAATCGATAAAACGTAGTGACCCAACAATAACACGTAGTGACTTATCCATAAAACGTAGTAACCCAACAATAACACGTAGTGACCCAACCCAAAAATGTGGTGACCCAACCATAAAACGTAGTGACCCAACCATAAAACGTTGTGACCACACAATAAAATCGTGACCCAACAATAAAAAGTGGTGACTCAGCAATAAAACGTAGTGACCCAACAATAAAACGTAGTGACCCAACCAAAAAATGTGGTGACCCAAAACTAAAACGTAGTGACCCAACCATAAAACGTAGTGACCGAACCATAAAAAAGTGGTGACCCAACAATAAAACGTAGTGACCCAGCAATAAAACGTAGTGACCCAATTATAAAAAGTGGTGGGACCTAACAATAAAACGTAGTGACCCAACAATAAAACGTAGTGACCCAACCATAAAATGGAGTGACCCAACATTAAAATGGAGTGACCACCAATAAAAAGTGGTGACCCAACGATAAAGTGGTGACCCAATAATAAAATGGAGTGACCTACAATAAAATGGAGTGACCACCAATAAAAAGTGGTGACCCAATTATAAAACAGTGATTAAACCATAAAAAGTGGTGACCCAACAATAAAACGTAGTGACCCTACCAAAAAATGTGGAGACCCAAAACTAAAACGTAGTGACCCAACCATAAAACGTAGTGACCAACCATAAAAAAGTGGTGACCCAACAATAAAACGTAGTGACCCAGCAATAAAAAGTAGTAACCAATTATAAAAAGTTGTGACCCAACAATAAAGTGGTGACCTAACCAAAAAAGTGGTGACCCAGCAATAAAACGTAGTGACCTATTCATAAAACGTAGTGACCCAACAATAACACGTAGTGACCCAACCCAAAAATGTGGTGACCCAACCATAAAACGTAGTGACCAACAATAAAACGTAGTGACTCAACCATAAAAAGTGGTGACCACACAATAAAATCGTGACCCAACAATAAAATGTGGTGACCCAGCAATAAAACGTAGTGACCCAACAATAAAACGTGGTGACCCAACAATAAAAAGTGGTGACCCAACAATAAAAAGTGGGGACCTAACAATAAAACGTAGTGACCCAACAATGAAACGTAGTGACCCAACCATTAAAAGTGGTGACCTAACAATAAAACGTAGTGACCCAGCAATAAAACGTGGTGACCCAACATTAAAACGTAGTGACCTAATCGATAAAACGTAGTGACCCAACAATAACACGTAGTGACTTATCCATAAAACGTAGAAACCCAACAATAACACGTAGTGACCCAACCCAAAAATGTGGTGACCCAACCATAAAACGTAGTGACCCAACCATAAAACGTTGTGACCACACAATAAAATCGTGACCCAACAATAAAAAGTGGTGACTCAGCAATAAAACGTAGTGACCCAACAATAAAACGTAGTGACCCAACCAAAAAATGTGGTTACCCAACAATAAAACGTAGTGATTAAACCATAAAAAGTGGTGACCCGACAATAAAAAGTGGTGACCCGACAATAAAAAGTGGTGACCCAACAATAAAACGTAGTGACCTAACCATAAATCGTAGTGACTAAACAATAAAACGTAGTGACCCAACCATAAAACGTAGTTACCCAACCATAAAAAGTGGTGACCTAACAATAAAACGTAGTGACCCAACAATAAAACGTGGTGACCCAACAATAAAAAGTGGTGACCCAACAATAAAATGGAGTGACCCACCAATAAAAAGTGGTGGCCCACCAATAAAAAGTGGTGACCCAACGATAAAACAGTGATTAAACCATGAAAAGTGGGGACCCGACAATAAAAGGTGGTGACCCGACAATAAAAGATGGTGACCCATCAATAAAACGTAGTGACCTAACACTAAATCGTAGTGACCCAACCATAAAACGTAGTGACCCAACCATAAAAAGTGGTGACCCAACAATGAAATGGAGTGACCCAACCAAAAAAGTGGTGACCCACTAATAAAAAGTGGTGATCCAACGATAAAACAGTGATTAAACCATGAAAAGTGGTGACCCAACAATGAAACGTAGTGACCCAACCGAACAATGTGGTGACCCAACAATAAAACGTAGTGACCCAACCATAAAAAGTGGTGACCCAACAATAAAAGTTGTGAACCAGCAATAATAAGTGGTGACCCAACGATAAAACATAGTGATTAAACCATAAAAAGTGGTGACCCAACAATAAAAAGTGGTGAACCAACAATAAAACGTAGTGACCTAACCATAAATCGTAGTGACTCAACAATAAAACGTAGTGACCCAACAAAAATATGTGGTGACCCAACCATAAAACGTAGTGACCCAACAATAAAAAGTGGGGACCTAACAATAAAACGTAGTGACCCAACAATAAAACGTAGTGACCCAACCATTAAAAGTGGTGACCTAACAATAAAACGTAGTGACCCAGCAATAAAACGTGGTGACCCAACATTAAAACGTAGTGACCTAATCGATAAAACGTAGTGACCCAACAATAACACGTAGTGACTTATCCATAAAACGTAGTGACCCAACAATAACACGTAGTGACAGAACCCAACAATGTGGTGACCCAACCATAAAACGTAGTGACCCAACCATAAAACGTTGTGACCACACAATAAAATCGTGACCAAACAATAAAAAGTGGTGACCCAACAATAAAACGTAGTGACCCAACAATAAAACGTAGTGACCCAACCAAAAAATGTGGTGACCCAACAAAAAAACGTAGTGACACAGCAATAATAAGTGGTGACCAAACGATAAAACATACTGATTAAACCATAAAAAGTGGTGACCCAACAATAAAAAGTGGTGACCCGACAATAAAAAGTGGTGACCCAACAATAAAACGTAGTGACCTAACCATAAATCGTAGTGACTCAACAATAAAACGTAGTGACTCAACCATAAAACGTAGTGACCCAACCATAAAAAGTGGTTACCTAACAATAAAACGTAGTGACCCAACAATAAAACGTAGTGACCCAACCATAAAAAGTGGTGACCTAACAATAAAACGTGGTGACCCAACAATAAAAAGTGGTGACCCAACAATAAAATAGAGTGCCCTAACCAAAAAAGTGGTGACCCACCAATAAAAAGTGGTGACCCAACGATAAGACAGTGATTAAACCATGAAAAGTGGTGACCCAACAATAAAACGTAGTGACCTAACCATAAAACGTAGTGACCCAACAATATAACGTAGTGACCCAACGAAAAAATGTGGTGACCCAACAATAAAAAGTGGTGACCCGACAATAAAAGGTGGTGACCCCTCAATAAAACGTAGTGACCTAACACTAAATCGTAGTGACCCAACCATAAAACGTAGTGACCCAACCATAAAAAGTGTGACCCAACAATAAAATGGAGTGACCCAACCAAAAAAGTGGTGACCCACCAATAAAAAGTGGTGACCCAACGATAAAACAGTGATTAAAACATGAAAAGTAGTGACCCAAAAATAAAACGTAGTGACCCAACCATAAAACGTAGTGACCCAACCATTAAACGTGGTGACCCAACATTAAAACGTAGTGACCTAACCATAAAACGTAGTGACCTAACCATAAAAAAGTGGTGACCCAACAATAAAACGTAGTGACCCAACAATAAAGTGGTGACCCAACCAAAAAAGTGGTGACCCAGCAATAAAACGTAGTGACCCTACCAAAAAAGTGGTGATTCAACAATAAAATCGTTGTGACCAACAATAAAAAGTGGTTACCCAGCAATAAAACGTAGTAACCCAACAATAAAACGTAGTGACCCAACCATAAAAAGTGGGTACCCAACAATAAAACGTAGTGACCTATCCATAAAACGTAGTGACCCAACAATAACACGTAGTGACCCAACCCAAAAATGTGGTGACCCAACAATAAAACATAGTGACCAACCATAAAACGTAGTGACCCAACGATACAAAGTGGTGACCACACAATAAAATCGTGACCAACAATAAAAAGTGGTGACCCAGCAATAAAACGTAGTGACCCAACAATAAAATGTGGTGACCCAACTATAAAAAGTGGTGACCCAACTATAAAAAGTGGTGACCTACCCATAAAACGTAGTGACCAAACAATAAAACGTAGTGACCCAACCAAAAAATGTGGTGACCCAATAATAAAACGTAGTGACCCAGCAATAATAAGTGGTGACCCAACGATAAAACATAGTGATTAAACCATCAAAAGTGGTGACCCAACAATAAAAAGTGGTGACCCGACAATAAAAGGTGGTGACCCAACAATAAAACGTAGTGACCTAACACTAAATCGTAGTGACCCAACCATAAAACGTAGTGACCCAACCATAAAAATTTGTAACCTAACAATAAAACGTAGTGACCCAACCATAAAAAGTGGTGACCTAACAATAAAACGTGGTGACCCAACAATAAAAAGTGGTGACCCAACAATAAAATGGAGTGACCCAACCAAAGAAATGGAGTGACCCAACCAAAAAAGTGTTGACCCACCAATAAAAAGTGGTGACCCAACGATAAAACATAGTGATTAAACCATGAAAAGTGGTGACCCAACAATAAAACGTAGTGACCTAACCATAAAACGTAGTGACCTAACAATAAAACGTAGTGACCCAACCAAAAAATGTGGTGACCTAACAATAAAACGTAGTGACCCAACCATAAAACGTAGTGACCCAACCATAAAAAGTGGTGACCTAACAATAAAACGTAGTGACCCAGCAATAAAACGTGGTGACCCAACATTAAAACGTAGTGACCCAACAATAAAACCTGGTGACCCCACCATAAAAAGTGGTGACCCGACCATACAACGTAGTGACCCAACCATAAAAAGTGGTGACCACACAATAAAATCGTGACCAACAATAAAAAGTGGTGACCCAGCAATAAAACCTAGTGACCAAACAATAAAACGTAGTGACCCAACCAAAAAATGTGGTGACCGAACAATAAAACGTAGTGACCCAACCATTAAAAGTAGAGACCTAACCATAAAACGTCGTGACCCAACAATAAAACGTAGTGACCCAACGTGGTGACCCAACAATAAAAGTGGTGACCCAGCAATAAAAAGTGGTGACCCAACGATAAAAAGAGGTGACCCTACAATAAAACGTAGTGACCTAGCAATAAATCGTAGTGACCCAACCATAAAACGTGGTGACCCAACCATAAAAAGTGGTGACCCAGCCATAAAAAGTGGGGACCCAGCAATAAAACGTAGTGACTTAACCATGAAACGTAGTGACCCAACAATAAAACGTAGTGACCCAACCATAAAACGTAGTGACCCAACCATAAAAAGTTGTAACCCAGCCATAAAAAGTGGGGACTAAGCAATAAAACGTAGTGACTTAACCATGAAACGTAGTGCCCCAACCATAAAAAGTGGTGACCCAACAATAAAACGTAGTGACTTAACCATGAAACGTAGTGACCCAACAATAAAACGTAGTGACCCAACCATAAAACGTAGTGACCCAACCATAAAAAGTTGTAACCCAGCCATAAAAAGTGGGGACCCAGCAATAAAACGTAGTGACTTAACCATGAAACGTAGTGACCCAACCATAAAAAGTGGTGACCCAACAATAAAACGTAGTGACCTAACCATAAAACGTAGTGGCCCAAACCATAAAACGTAGTGGCCCAAACCATAAAACGTAGTAACTAAATATAAAGTGGTGACCTAACAATAAAACGTGGTGACCCAACAATAAAACTTGGTGACCAACAATAAAACGTTGTGACCTAACCATAAAACGTAGTGACCCAGCAATAAAACGTAGTGACCCAACAATAAAACGTAGTGACCAAACTATAAAAAGTGGTGACCCAACCATAAAACGTAGTGACCAAACTATAAAAAGTGGTGACCCAACCATAAAACGTAGTGACCCAACCATAAATAGTGATTATACCATAAAAAGTGGTGACCCAACAATAAAAAGTGGTGACCCAACAATAAAACGTAGTGACCTAACCATAAATCGTAGTGACCCAACAATAAAACGTAGTTACCCAACCAAAAAACGTAGTGACCCAACCATAAAAAGTGGTGCCCTAGCCATAAAAAGTGGGGACCCAGCAATAAAACGTAGTGACTTAACCATGAAACGTAGTGACCCAACCATAAAAAGTGGTGACCCAACAATAAAACGTAGTGACCTCACCATAAAACGTAGTGGCCCAAACCATAAAACGTAGTAACTAAACAATATAAAGTGGTGACCCAACCATAAAAAGTGGTGACCCAACAATAAAACTTGGTGACCGAACAATAAAACGTAGTGACCTAACCATAAAACGTAGTGACCAAACCATAAAAAGTGGTGACCCAACCATAAAATGTGATTACCCAACCATAAATACTGGTGACCCAACCATAAATAGTGGTGATCCAACAATAAAACTTAGTGATCCAGCAATAAAACGTGGTGACCCAACATTAAAACGTAGTGACCCAACAATAAAAAGTGGTGACCCTACAATAAAGTTGTGACCCAACAATAAAACTTAGTGACCCAACAATAAAGCGTAGTGACCCAGCAATAAAACGTAGTGAACAACCATAAAAGTGGTGACCCAGCAATAAGAAGTGGTGACCCAGCAATAAAAAGTGGTGACCCAACAATAAAACGTAGTAACCTAACCATAAATCGTAGTGACCCAACAATGAAACTGTTGTAGTCTCGTGCTGAGGGTCACAAAGATAACAACCACAAATTGTGACAGGTTAAAATATACAATGTATTTATTCATAGCAATACAGTAACGCCACTAAATTTGGTAGGAGATGACCGGATTCCTACCATGCGGTAAAACATGAATAGGAATGTCCTCGATATTTAACACCTACCCACATTAGGAGTATGTGACACAAGGTCGGAAAGTGGGATTTGAAAAGGCAGCGCCCGAGAACGTGAGCGCTTTAGCCATTAAAAATTGCCTGGACAGCCCCGTCGGCATTCCCCGGTAGGGGCGCCTCAGGCAGTAAGCTATCAACTTACTCCTCCCCAAAGAGGAGAGGCAAAGCCTGGGAGGGTGGACCTCCTAGAACTGCACAGGACAGACCCATAGACCGGCGGAATCATGCCCCGAAGGCCAAGACAACGCCGGCCTATAGGGTGTAGTATCCATCGGATCAGATACCACACGTGGACACTCACATGATAGGAATGTCCTCGATATTTAACACCTACCCACTATAGGAGTATGTGACACAAGGTCGGAAAGTGGGATTTGAAAAGCCAGCGCCCGAGAACGTGAGCGCTTTAGCCATTAAAAATTGCCTGGACAGCCCCGTCAGCATTCCCCGGTAGGGACGCCTCAGGCAGTAAGCTATCAACTTACTCCTCCCCAAAGAGGAGAGGCAAAGCCTGGGAGGGTGGACCTCCTAGAACTGCACAGGACAGACCCATAGACCGGCGGAATCATGCCCCGAAGGCCAAGACAACACCGGTCTATAGGGTGTAGTATCCATCGGAACAGATACCACACGTGGACACTCACATGATAGGAATATCCTCGATATTTAACACCTACCCACTATAGGAGTATGTGACACAAGGTCGGAAAGTGGGATTTTAAAAGCCAGCGCCCGAGAACGTGAGCGCTTTAGCCATTAAAAATTGCCTGGACAGCCCCGTCGGCATTCCCCGGTAGGGGCGCCTCAGGCAGTAAGCTATCAACTTACTCCTCCCCAAAGAGGAAGGGCAAGGCCTGGGAGGGTGGACCTCCTAGAACTGCACAGGACAGACCCATAGACCGGCGGAATCATGCCCCGAAGGCCAAGACAACACCGGTCTATGGGGTGTAGTATCCATCGGAACGGATACCACACGTGGACACTCACACGATAGGAATATCCTCGATATTTAACACCTACCCACGTTAGGAGTATGTGACACAAGGTCAGAAAGTGGGATTTGTAAAGCCAGCGCCCGAGAACGTGAGCGCTTTAGCCATTAAAAATTGCCTGGACAGCCCCGTCGGCATTCCCCGGTAGGGGCGCCTCAGGCAGTAAGCTATCAACTTACTCCTCCCCAAAGAGGAGAGGCAAGGCCTGGGAGGGTGGACCTCCTAGAACTGCACAGGACAGACCCATAGACCGGCGGAATCATGCCCCGAAGGCCAAGACAACACCGGTCTATAGGGTGTAGTATCCATCGGAACGGATACCACACGTGGACACTCACACGATAGGAATATCCTCGATATTTAACACCTACCCACTATAGGAGTATGTGACACAAGGTCGGAAAGTGGGATTTGAAAAGCCAGCGGCCGAGAACGTGAGCGCTTTAGCCATTAAAAATTGCCTGGACAGCCCCGTCGGCATTCCCCGGTAGGGGCGCCTCAGGCAGTAAGCTATAAACTTACTCCTCCCCAAAGAGGAGAGGCAAAGCCTGGGAGGGTGGACCTCCTAGAACTGCACAGGACAGACCCATAGACCGGCGGAATCATGCCCTGAAGGCCAAGACAACACCGGTCTATAAGGTGTAGTATCCATCGGAACGGATACCACACGTGGACACTCACACGATAGGAATATCCTCGATATTTAACACCTACCCACGTTAGGAGTATGTGACACAAGGTCAGAAAGTGGGATTTGTAAAGCCAGCGCCCGAGAACGTGAGCGCTTTAGCCATTAAAAATTTCCTGGACAGCCCCATCGGCATTCCCCGGTAGGGGCGCCTCAGGCAGTAAGCTATCAACTTACTCCTCCCCAAAGAGGAGAGGCAAGGCCTGGAAGGGTGGACCTCCTAGAACTGCACAGGACAGACCCATAGACCGGCGGAATCATGCCCCGAAGGCCAAGACAACACCGGTCTATAGGGTGTAGTATCCATCGGAACGGACACCACACGTGGACACTCACACGATAGGAATATCCTCTATATTTAACACCTACCCACTATAGGAGTATGTGACACAAGGTCGGAAAGTGGGATTTTAAAAGCCAGCGCCCGAGAACGTGAGCGCTTTAGCCATTAAAAATTGCCTGGACAGCCCCGTCGGCATTCCCCGGTAGGGGCGCCTCAGGCAGTAAGCTATCAACTTACTCCTCCCCAAAGAGGAGAGGCAAGGCCTGGGAGGGTGGACCTCCTAGAACTGCACAGGACAGACCCATAGACCGGCGGAATCATGCCCCGAAGGCCAAGACAACACCGGTCTATAGGGTGTAGTATCCATCGGAACGGACACCACACGTGGACACTCACACGATAGGAATATCCTCGATATTTAACACCTACCCACGTTAGGAGTATGTGACACAAGGTCGGAAAGTGGGATTTGAAAAGCCAGCGCCCGAGAACGTGAGCGCTTTAGCCATTAAAAATTGCCTGGACAGCCCCGTCGGCATTCCCCGGTAGGGGCGCCTCAGGCAGTAAGCTATCAACTTACTCCTCCCCAAAGAGGAGAGGCAAAGCCTGGGAGGGTGGACCTCCTAGAACTGCACAGGACAGACCCATAGACCGGCGGAATCATGCCCCGAAGGCCAAGACAACACCGGTCTATAGGGTGTAGTATCCATCGGAACGGACACCACACGTGGACACTCACACGATAGGAATATCCTCTGTTTGAGTCTTTGCAAACATGGTATTTATTATAGATTGTTGCTTCCATTAGTTCTTCAATAGGGGTGATTTGTACCCCACAACACCCCCTCCCGAGCTTTTCATTCCCCTGGAATGATCGTATAGCTCTTTTTCCTGGGATTGATCTCTATGAGATCGATCCTTTTTCTTTCTCTGGAAGATCGGCGTTGTCTGGCTGCTTGTGGTGTTACCAGGTCGAACGTGTCATATATATGGTCCATTACTTCTTCTTGTTCAACAGGAGGTTGTCTGTCGTCATCAGTGACACGTTACCGAATTTTGTTCAAATGCTTCTTGTGAGTGAATTTTGGACCTTCGATTATGTAAACCATCCGCCCGATCCTCTGCTTGACCTTTCCTAGTTCCCACATCATACTATTATTTTTCAACCATAAAACGTGGTGACCCAACCATAAAAAGTGGTGACCCAACAATAATACGTAGTGACCCAGCAATAAAACGTGGTCACCCAACAATAAATCGTAGTGACCCAGCAATAAAAAGTGGTGACCCAACAATAAAAAGTGGTGATTTAACAATAAATCGTAGTGACCCAACAATAAAACGTACTGACCCAACAATAAAACGTACTGACCAAACCATAAAATGAGGTGAACCAACAATAAAACGTAGTGCCCTAGCAATAAAAAGTGGTTACCCAACAATAAAACGTTGTGACCCAGCAAGAAAAAGTGGTGACCCAACCATAAAAAGTGGTTACTAACAATAAAAGTGGTGACCCAGCAATAAGAAGTGGTGACTCAACAATAAAACCTTGTGACCCAACCAAAAAAAGAGGTGAGCCAACAATAAAACGTAGTGACCCAACCATAAAAAGTGGTTACCCAACAATAAAAGTGGTGACTCTGCAATAAAAAGTGGTGACGCGACAAATAAACGTAGTGACCTAACCATAAAAAGTGCTAACCCAACAAGAAAAATTGTGTGTGTAACATCTTTATATTGAAACTTCTATTTCTCTCCCTCTCTCTATAGCCGTCTTATTATCTTTCTACTTTTTTCTTCCCTGGTCGCCCTATTTCACCGCTACTTACTCATTTTGTCTTTTGCGAAAGCTGCTTCTTCCCAACCATTTCATTCTACGTTTCCCAGGGCAATAGTATGACATATTTATATAAAAAGTACCACTTCTGTCTGCGCCTGCTATATAGGTACTTATATCCGCCCCAGTGTTCATACTATATACATACCTATCGCTGCCCCAGTGCACATAATATATACATACCTATCGCAACCCCGGTGCAGATACTATATAAGTACCTATCGCCGCCCCGGTGCGAATGCTAAATACGTACCTTTTGCTGCCTCGGTGCCCGTTCTATATATGTGTACCTATCGCCGCCCCGGTGCGCGTTCTATGTACGTTCTGATCGCCGCCCTGGAGCGCATGCTAAATACATACCTATCACCGCACTGGTGTGCATGCTATATACGTACTTATTGCCGCCCATGTGCACATGCTATATATGTACCTATTGCCGACCCGGTGTGCATACTACATATGTACCTATCGCTGCCCCAGTGCAAATACTAAATATGTACATATCGCCGACCCGGTGCGAATGCTAAATACATACCTATCGCCACCGCTATGCACTACTATATATGTACCTATTGCCACCCCAGTGCACATACTATATATATACCTATCGCCGGCCCAGTGCGCATACTATATTAGTACCTATCGCCACTGTGGTGCGCATACTATATACTTATCTATCTCTGCAAGGGCACACATACTGTATATGTACCTATCTCCAGCGTAGTTCGCATACCTAAGAACTCATTAATACGCCCCTGTCGTGTCAGAAATACAAAATAGTGTTCATTCATGTATTGTCACTATCATAAATATAAATATTTTTAGTTAAGAAAAAAAAAAATACATTTTTTTTGCTCCCCCAAGAAAATTTTTTTTTCATCCTGTAGAAGCGCCCCTGGGCCCTATACTGCAGAAGCACCCATGGCCCCTATTCTACATAAGCCTCCGGGTCCTATATTGTAGAAGCACCCTCGGTGCTGGGTCCTATGTTGTAGAAGCACATCTGGTCCCTATACTGGAGAAGCACCCATTGTCCCTATTCTGTAGAAACCTAAATTGTGTTTTTAACATGAGTTATCGTACTTCCTTAGCTATCCTCTAACAAATAAATTTCATTGTTTTATGAACTTGAGGTATTACGTAATTAAATTACAATATGACTCAGCAATTTCAAATTACTATAAAATATAATGAAAAATAACTGAAAAGCCCCCCACCCTGATGAAATATGTCCCATGGACCCCTAAGTGTAAGTTTATAGATTCGGGAATACTCTCATCATCTTACTCTGTGAAGTTTACATAAGAATACACTTTTATATGTTATGTATATTCTCTAACCTTGTTTTAAAAACCTAAATTGTGTTTTTAAACGTGAGTTATCGTTCTTCCTTAGCTATCCTCTAACAAATAAATTCAAGTTGGACTTGTAAAGCCAGCGCCCGAGAAGGTGAGCACTCTGGCCATTAAAAATTGCCTGGGCCGCCCCGTCGGGATTCCCCCGGTAGAGGCGCCTCAGTAAGCAATAAACTTACTCCTCCCCAAAGAGGGGAGGCAAAGCCTGGGAGTGTGGACCTCCTAGAACTGCACAGGACAGACCCATAGACCGGCGGAATGAAGCCCCGAAGGCCAAGACGATACCAGTCTATGGATTGCAGTATCCATCGGAACAGATACTACACCTTGATCTTAGCCAAAAGAAGTGAATTAATGTAATTTTCGGTTAAAAAAAAATGGCGTCTAAAAGCTATGTTGAATTAGAGAAAAAAGGTCTGGGGGAGTCTAAAATTATTTGTTGACATTAAACCTCGTGTAATAAGTTGTTAAATAGTATTATACAATGTTTGTTGAAAGAAAATCATAGTTATTATTACTTGTTAATTTATTAATGTAATTTAAACAGTGTATAGTGGATAGACCGCTGTACTGTCGTAGATTGGTTATAAATACTGATAGAAATCTTTCCAAAAATTGTAATTTCGGATGCTCACTCTTCATCTCTAGAGTGAAAATTCCCACTTTCCGACCTTGTGTCACATTCTACTTTGTGGGAAGTAGATAAATAGCTGTAATTTCGGATGCTTCCTCGGTCTTTTTGCTAAGATCAAAGTGTAGTATCTGTTCTCGGCATTTTTTGCCTTGAGATCAAGTGTCGGTTTTACACTGTCGAATCAAAAATCAGATTATCATTTTATTTTTTAATTCTTTTTCCTTTTGGGCATATCTTCTCCCCTAAAGCTCCCACCGACGATTACACATACTCGCCACCCTTCCCCTGAATTTCACCTGAGGCGCCCCATCTTCGAATACCGATCTCCCCCAGATTTGGCCTGATGCGCTCATACCGGCGAATGCCGACATTTCCCCCTCCCCAGATTTGGCCTGAGGCGCTCATACCGGCGCATGCTGACATTCCCCCTCCCCAGATTTGGCCTGAGGCGCTCATACCGGCGCATGCTGACATTCCCCCTCCCCAGATTTGGCCTGAGGCGCTCATACCGGCGAATGCCGACATTCCCCCTCCCCAGATTTGGCCTGAGGCGCTCATAACGGCGAATGCCGACATTCCCCCTCCCCAGATTTGGGGCTGAGGCGCTCATACCGGCAACCGACATTCCCCCTCCCCAGATTTGGCCTGAGGCACACCACCGCCGAATGCTGCATTTCCCCCTCCCCAGATTTGGCCGGACACCACCGCCGAATGCCGCATTTCCCCCTCCCCAGATTTGGCCGGGCCCCCTACCGCCGAATGCCGACACTTCCCCTCCTCCAAATTTCGCCTTAGGCGCTCATACCGCTGAATGCCGACACTCCCCCTCCCCCAAATTTCGCACCGCGTATGTCAAACCGCCACCCTCCTTCCAGAATTTCGCCTGAGTAGCTCCACCGGCGGATACCGATACTCTCCTCTCCCCCCAATTTTTCCTGAGGCGCTCACACCGGCGAATGTCGACACTCCCCCTCCCCAAATTTGGCCTGAGGCGCTCATACCGGCGAATGCCGACACTCCCCCTCTCCCAAATTTGGCCTGAGGAGCCCCGCCACCGAATACCGAGACTCTCCCTCCCCCCAAATTTGGCCCGAGGCGCCCCATCGCCGAATGCCGACACTCCCCCATCCCCAGATTTGGCCTGAGGCGCTCATACCGGCGAATGCCGACATTCCTCCCTCCACAGATTTGGCCTGAGGCGCCCCACCGCCGAATGCCGACACTCCCTCTCACCAGATTTGGCCTGTGGCGCTCACATCGGTGAATGCCGACATTCCCCCCCCCCCCCATTTAGCCTGAAAGGAGGAGGTAATGCCTGGAAGTATTATATCAGGATAACAGAACGGCCATAGTGAGGGGGGGGAGAAATATTAGCGTCTATTAATAATTAAGAAAGAAAGGTAGAAAGTGTGGGAGTGAGAGGGAAAGAAGAAAGAAAGGAAAAAAATGGTTGTAGTGTGAGTGAATTTCCTCCCGCCACTCCCTTACTCTGACGTCATATCTAGTTTATCGTGACTTTGCATTATTTTTCTTCTCAAATTAGTATAAATAACGTTGAAAAATGGAGTTAAAAGCCACCCCCCATTGGAGAAAAGTGCTCAGTCGACCCCGGAAGAGTCAATTTTTTTTTCCGGTTCCGAGATATTAGACGCGCCTGGGCTGGCCGGTCGGAATGATGTCACCCGTGTGACCGTTTGTTGGGTACTTTCGGAGGAGAAGCTTTACATACATACATACATACATACATACATACATACATACAGACAGGTGGGATTTATATAATAGATAATATAAAATGAAGTAATAAAATAAGGTGTCAATCAAATTTTATTAGAATTCAAAGTTCAAGCAAAGTATCCTTAACGAACTTTGACTTGATTTGGGTTGCCCATATCAGGATTTTGGAATTTTAAGTGAGTTTATTGAACTTTCTATATTATAATATCAATGCTCTATCCAGTATATTGAGCTTCAGTTTTTATCCGGATGTTTCACTAATTATAAGATATTAGTTGACGCTTATATCTTTTGTTGGATTGCTTCATATATATATATATATATATATATATATATATATAAAAATATGAATATGTACATGGATATATATAAAAATATCAATATATATATATATATATATATATATATATATATATATATATATAATATATATATATATATATATATGTGTGTGAGTGAGAGAGAGATAGGGTTCTGTATGCTATAAGAACTAAATATACGTTGTTTTTAGAAAGGATGCTAAAATTTGATGTTTTTTGCTTGACATCTATTTATGATGTTACGCTGAACAAGTGGCCACATGAAATCATCTAAAATATAATATAATATAAAATACTTCAAATTAGGCGTACAACCATTTCTTGATACAGAAATGGTCGTACGCCTAATATTTGTTGCGTTTGACCATTTAAAACTGATATAAATAATGTGCTATATTTTATTTATTTCAAGCTGCTTCATATATATATATATATATATATATATATATATATATATATATATATATGTATATATTGAAAACAAACTTAAGAATACTGTCACCACTGATCAATACATTGTAATCCAGCAACGCCTCACTGAAATAATTAATAACTTCGAATATTCACACAGAATCACTATCCAAAAAAAACTCAACTCTCTCTACAAAGGCTCCATCTTACTTCCGAACAAAACACAGAACTTTATTAACTTATCCGACCATGAACTCACCAAACAACAAAAGGAATTTCTTAACCTCGGACCTAACTGCCATTTATTTGGTAGATAAAACCACCAAAATAAAAAGTCCGAAATCGAACTCCTTTTTGAAAACATCGTCAAACTGGAAACCGAACAACATATTACTACACATCCCGGAATTAAGGATTTTACTCAAGGCTGAAGCCATAAAAACAGGTACGATAAAAAACAAAAATCTACATCAATCTTAACACATAATTTAAAAAAAGCTGCGCATGAACTTCAAAACCATCCAAACATAATTGTTAAAAAAGCAGATAAAACGAACATCTATGTCGTTCTCAACAAATCAGACTATTGCACTAAATTACAAACAATTTTAGATGACCATTCGAAATTTGAACAAATTAAAAGAAACCCCATAGATAAACTCAAGACACAAGTAAACAAACCTATTACAGCCAATAATGCCGTAATTGATAACGTTAAACTCCCCAAAATAATTGGAGATTATAAACCAGGTTACTTGTACGGTACTGTAAAAATTCATAAACCAAACTCTCCTCTCCGTCCAATAATTTCTCAAGTCACTACCCCCATATATCAATTAACTAAAACTATTAATGATCTTATATCCCTTATTTACCTAGTAAATATAGTGTAAAATCCACACATGAGCTCTTACATACCCAAAAAACAGATAATAAAATTACTGCATCACTCGACGTTGAAAGTCTGTTTACAAATGTCCCTGTATACAAAACAATTGATATAATTATTAATAACATATATAATAACCCATCCCTCCCCCTCTAAAAATTGATCCTGAAATACTTAAAAAGTTATTATTAATTTGCACAACTGAAGTCCCTTTCCATGACCATAAGGGCAACATATATACGCAAATTGACGGAGTTTCTATGGGATCTGTCCTTGGACCGACCTTTAGTAATTTTTACATGGCCGACCTCGAAAATAAAATATTCAATATAATCACTAAACCTTCCATTTATGCCCGCTACGTTGATGATATTCTTATTTTAGTAAATAGTATAGATGAAATAAAAATACTACAAGATACTTTTCAATAAATTCACTCATGAGCTTAATGGTAACAATAAAATTCCGTTTTTAGATGTTCTCATTGACTCCAACAGTGATGCATTCATCACCTCTCCCTATAAAAAACCTACATCTATTAACACCTGTATTTTAAGTTTTAAAAGTGAATGCCCATATAGATATAAAATTGCTATGGTCAAAAATCTATTAAACCGTGCAAAATAAATCTCCTCATCCAAAAAAATATTTTTAATGAATTAAAAAACATAAAGCAAGTCCTAATTAATAATCAATTTCCCAATTATATGGTTGATGAACAAATAAAATTAATGATTAGAAATTTAGATAATCCTACTAATAATAAGCTAAATAATTCCCACTACATAAATCTATTCTATTGTAACCAAATGCATCCAAACTTTAAATTGGATGAAAAAGCTCTTAAAAATATAATACATCGCTATATATCCCCCACCAATTCTGATGATAAAATACGATTTATCATTTATTATAAAAAAAATGAAAACATCAAACTATGTTGTTAAAAATAACACTTTTCAAACCCAAAATACAATGTAATATATCAGTTCAAATGCCCTATGGGAGAATGTATCTCCGACAACAATAAAAAAAACTAATTCTTACATAGATTCCACTTCCACAACACTATCCCGAAGACTCACCCTACATCTCTCCGACACTAGCTCTATATGCCAACACCTAAAAAAACATAATTGCACCCCTCCCAATATAGAAACATCCTTGTTAACAATACCAAAATAATACACCATGATACCAATATCAAAAAATAAAAAATACTCGAAGCCCTCTACATAAAAACTACACATCCCACAATTAATAATGTACATTATGAAACTAGTCGCAACATTTTAAAGTGTCTAGCATAATAATTAACATTACCAAATTCTTAGCCATTAGGTAGTTATGCGTTTGAATTGTATGCACTTTATTTAACGTCATCAATTTCTTAACGGTTTAAACAGGCAAACTTTTAAATCTCTCATGTGTAGAACGCCATCACGTTCTCATGTACATTTCAACTTTACAGACGCTTTTTCAAGTTATAATTCAAAAATGAGCACAACAGTAAAGTCATAATTTGTAAAGACACTAAAACTAATACCGTCTGAAGATGATTTGACGATTCAAATCGAAAGTACTTGCAAAAAAGAAAAAAGAATGGAACAAGAAACCCATGGATCATATTTACATCAATTTGACGGAACATCAGATGAACAATTCGGAAAATTGAAAAAATAAAAAAAGTCGCATCAAACAAAACCACTCCGTGTTATTTAATAATGTTTGCATATATATATATATATATATATATATATATATATATATATATATATATATATATATATGTATATATATATATATATATATATATGTATGTACGTATAAAATAAATAAAAAGATATATATTAACAAAAAATACGTCCTATGAAGTTAAGGGTGACTAATAATGCAATTTTCTGCATTTTAATCACTTAGGAAAGTGAGACAATCGAAATAATAGTAAGCAAAATAACAACGAACGGTACAATCACCAATAAAAATAATTACATAAAAATACATTGAATATTTAGGTGATAAAAATCGTACATATTTCTAGACAGAGCGTCTTGGTCCAGTGGTAGAACGCTGGACTATAGACATCAATATCGAAGGTTCGATCTCTGTGTAAGTTAGCCATGCTGATCACGGCTGTGAGCCAGAAACACGTGTCCATGGATTACTGTTATGTAAGAGAGAGAGAGAGATAGAGATATTTTTCACTTAGAAGATAGTTTATTCAGTAAACACCGGGATTAGTCCAATAAAAATAAGCTCGATGATACTCGATTACAGGATACAGAGCATTTATATGTGTTGTTTTTAAGGTTTACCAAAACATTTCGTTCAAGAAATCATTCATCACAACAAAAGACTTTTTTCCTTTCATAGTTTATTTATTTTTCAGATTTTTCAAAGTTAAAGAATTTTTTCCCTACACGTGTTACTCTACTCAAGCAGGTTCTTGCTTGGCAGTTCATCAGGGGGGTTATATACCTGGAATAAGAACCCCAACAACTGACAATACCCAATATGGTGTTGCCCTAATTGAGGCAATTTAAGAAGAAAACATAAGAAAAAAGAGAAAACCTCTTAAGAAAGTAGTTTAAGAGATTTTCACAGTATGGTTGTTACTATGCATACCCACAAGAAATTAGTCCCAATGTAGTCCAAAAGAATCGGGAACAATGTGCGAGAATGCACCTCCTCATTGGGCGGCACAACGATGAAAGTATCCCCCCCCCCCCAAACAAAAACAAAAACGGTCAACACACAATCCACAAGTTAGCGTTCCAACCCACTGATAGTGTGGGCATTCTGCATTTATTCCATCAAAAAAGACAGTATTAACGTCAGTTAGCAATGTATGTGGTCGTACGAACCTTTTTCTAGGGCTGACCTGCTCCCACTCGGGATAAACATATAACGAGGCAAATGATCATAATCCCGCAGAAACCCCCTTTAAGAAAATACTTGATAAATACTAGATAGAAAATATTCATCCATAATACTGTATCTAAAAATTTAGTTTTTATTTTAAAATTAATCTTTTGAAAATTAAGCAACTACGGCGAGATATCTTTAAAAATAAAAGGATTCAGTTTTTAACCAAAAACTTATTAAACCTGACTCTCAGTATATTTCTTTATTAATAAATGTTAGCATAAATGATTTATTGTGTTTAAAAATAGATTTGAAGTCACTTAAATGACTCTATTTCAATGATGGAATACATTGTGGCATGGATCCTGGCCTTGCTCGGTCGAATTGTGGCGTGGCTCCTGGCTATGCACAGTCGTATTGTCACGTGGCTCCTGGCATTCCTCGGTCGAATTGTGGCGTGGCTCCTGGCCTTGCTCGATCGTATTGTGGCATGGAACCTGGCCTTGCTCGGTCACATTGTGGCTTAGAACCTAGCCTTGCTCGGTCGAATTGTGGCGTGGCTCATGGCCTTGCTTGGTCGAATTGTGGCGTATCTCCTGGTCTTGCTCGTTCGAATTGTAGCATGTCCACTGGCCTTGCTCGGTCGTATTGTGGCGTGGAACCTGGCCTTGCTCGGTCGAATTGTGGTGTGGAACCTGGCCTTGCTCGGTCGAATTGTCACGTGGTTCCTAGCCTTGCTCGGTTGAATTGTAACGCGGCTCCTGGCCTTGCTCGGTCGAATTGTGGTGTGGAACCTGGCCTTGCTCGGTCGAATTGTCACGTGGTTCCTAGCCTTGCTCGGTCGAATTGTAACGTGGCTCCTGGCCTTGCTCGGTCGAATTGTGGCCTTGCTCCTGGCCTTGCTCGGGTGATTTTTAGAGAGCATCTTTGGGATTTTACCAAAAACCACGACGACAATTACTCTAAATGATAAAATGTGGTTTTACAACATGTAAATGGCGAAGGAAGGAAATGGAGGCTATTAAACAGCGTATATGTTATGAATGGAAATAAATGTAATATTGAGAGACTGAGAGGTCATCAGTTAGCAAGTGCTAACTAAAACCATGAACAGAGTTTTGTAAATGAAAAATCAAGGAAAACATGATTAAATAACAAAATATTTATATAACTATAATTTTATATTAATATAAAAGTCATTTTTTGTCAAGAAATGTTCATTCAGAAAATTTTTATGCCAACTCGTGTTTGGTAAAGAAATTTCAGTAAGTAGACACGAGACGTGTCTATATATTTGTAGTGTCAGTGTGCGGGTGTGAGTAATGGGCCGTGTGGCACCATGTATGTGTGGCCTACCTATGTTCTGTTAATGCGTGTGAGTTGGTAGCAATTTGCTTCTGTTCGCCTGACCTCTGGATAGTGCGTATGAATATGTGCGTGAGATGATGGAGCTTGTGCGTGCGCTTGAAGTGTTCCTTTCGTTTCACCTGCCCCCCTCCCCCGGCCAAAGACAGAAGGAGTATAGGTTCTGGTCCTCTTTCGATGTCCGCCGGCCTCGATCTGCTTTCGTTTGTTCATTTGTATCGTTTTTATTTGAGTCTGATTGTTACATTTTGGGTTTACATTGAGCTGGAACCATTTTCATAGGCCGTACCTAGGTAAAAGTAAATAATAAAATAACGTGTCAGTCACGTAAAGGCGGGAAGTAGACATACACACGAGAAGTTGTAATATAATTGTATTAGTATAGAGATTACACACCAACACAAGCCTTTCCGCATACAAGGAAATATATGAATAATATTGAATGGTGAAATAAACAGAGTCTACTTGGCTACGGTTTCCGGTATTGAAATCGGAAATTGATAAGCGGTGTTTATCAAAAAACAGTCCCTCATAATTTTAGGCCGCTTAGATTTTGGTGGAACACCGGATAAAATAATATCACGTGATCTAACGCTTTTCAGAAAAGGAAGTTGGTACCGTTCTAATACCAGAGCATGAAAAAAACAAAAAATTCTAATTATAAAAATAAGTTTGATTTTCTTATATGTTAATAATTTTAAAACATTATTAATTGCACAAAAACATCTCACATAAAATATAATGGGACGTGGTTAGGGGTTGTCAATTTCCGATTTCAAAAGCGGAAGCCGTCACCAAGTAGACTGTTTCTATTATACCCGTTAAATAAATGAATATATAAAAATGTCTTTTCTATTTTACCCGTTAAATAAATGAATATATAAAAAATGTCCTTTCTATTTTACCCGTTAAATAAATGAATATATAAAAAATGTTTTTTCTATTTTACCCGTTAAATAAATGAATATATAAAAAATGTCTTTTCTATTATACCTGTTAAATAAATGAATATATAAAAATGTCTTTTCTATTTTACTCGTTAAATAAATGAATATATAAAAAATGTGTTTTCTATTTTACCCGTTAAATAAATGAATTTATAAAAAATGTCTTTTCTATTTTACCCGCTAAATAAATAAATATATAAAAAATGTCTGAATCCAAAATCTTGGACGAAAAAATTCGACTCGCTTTGCGATTCGTCAGAATCTGTGAAAATCCACTTTTGCCATGTGGAAACTTTATCTAAAGAATTGGACCACAAACGAGGAACTTGATTAATCGAAAGAATGATCAGATGTTTTTGAAATTCGGCTGAGAAAAAAAAGGAAATACACGGCAAAACTGTGGAAATTCATTAAGAAAAGGTGATTTACTATGAAAACTTTGCTAATCAGGGCTTTTAATAATTAGTTTTTGTTTCCAACGATTAAAAAAAACAGTTTTTGCTTCTTAAATTTCTTACCCTTTACACTTGTTTTTAAGAGAAAGCGAAATGTTTCGACAGAATTGCTTCAAGCGAACTTAGGCAGGTAGCACATGTTTAATTTGTGTTAGTTTTGGGATTTCTTTTTTAAATAATCCCTGACGTTAACTGAAAAGGCAGACGCGAGATAGAAAAAGGCGGAGAAAAGATAAAGACGTTTGGGAGGAAGGAAATGAAAGGATTACGAGAGAGAGAGAGAGAGGGGGGGGACTAATGTGAAAGTGGTAGGGGGAGGTAATAAGAACTAAGAGTTGTTAAAAAAAATGCCCCGGGCTCGGCAATTCAATGATGTCAAACGTTGACACTTCAAACAGTTTTTCTTTCTCTTGAGTTGTGTAACTTTATCAGCTAATTATTTTACTTTTCTTTTTGTCTAGAAGAGCGTCGGAAATATTTTGCTAAGTTTTTTTTTGTTTGTTTCTTTTTAAATTCATGTAGAAAAAAAAGTAAAAAAAAGAAAACTTCGAAAAGAACCAAAGGAAAATGTATTTAATGTTTCTTGTTCATACAAAAATCCACAAAATCCGAATCAAACGAAATAAATTGATGTTTTACAAGTCAAAAGAAGAAGAAAACCCATAGTTTCGGCCCAGGAATTGTCGTCAATTAGAACATATTTAACCTATTGTAATACCGGTGATCGCGAGCACAACTCTAATCGGGGGTCTGGTAACACTGTTGGGCTACGCAGTGGTGTACTGGCAATTTCTCAGCGAGCCGCTCCAGTCAAACAAAAGTTAAATGTGGTTATATCGGTCCAGTCGGCAAACGTCACCGAAAAGAGCCTAGAAACAAGTTGCAGCTGAATCATCTAAATTATTAAATGAAAGTTGGTTAACTGTATAAGCGGCCTCAACTGAATGGAAGTTACAAACATCAACCCGGCATAAAGAATGTACCGGAAAATTGAATAAAGCTGACCAAGAGCAAGGTTGTGAAACAAAACTTCTTTCCCAACCTTCTCCTCAGGTCTAGTAACTTATAACCGTCAATTAGGTAATGAATTGGCAACATTGGGAACTCTCCAGTAGTGAGGAAGGAAAAAAAAAACAATTCTCTACTGTATAGATTCTTTGAAGTAAGCGGCCATCGCCATTGGAAGAACATCTTCAGTCGCTAGCAGCTACACCACGAATACAATAAACGAGTTATTACCATGAGAATCCAAAAGCCCCTATTTTAATGGCACGTTTTTAATTATAATGAAATACATATGCCCCCCCCCCACCGCATATTCGGACCACTTCCACATTCATTTCTAGGGTAGCATAGGCCTCATTTGATACCGCGTCGAAGTCAACGTCACCCCAAAAAATCAAATCGACCCAGACAACCTAATTTATGTAAATTGGTCCCTGTTTTATTTTCTACAATATGAACAAATGTTAGCGCATTTGGATTTCCTAAATACAAGAATAATAAAAAAATAAAATGATAAAAGTCAAAATAATTAAAATTCCACACGTTTGTTTTGTTAGGTTTACTCAGCATTAAATAACGATTTTCAAACAGAATTCGGATCATGTGGGCATGATGAAGTCAATAATTGGTAAGATCTGCTTTATTTACTCCAGCATGTTTTTGTGTCGGTACCGACTTTAAAGTGTGAATTTAAGACGCTACAACCTACACAATCGAAAAATAATCTCAAATCCACGGTGAACATTTTCTCTCTTCAGGTACATTAATTTTAATTATTTTTTAAGAAGTCCATTTTTCTTTTTAATTTTCATTTATTTAAAATCAACGAGAGTGGAAAAGTGTTTTTAGTTATTGTTTAATTCCTCAACATCAAAATACGTGGTTATATCATTACAATGGAAATATATTCATGCACAGATATATAAAAAAAAAAAGAAGATAAGATTAATCTAGTCAAATTTAAATGTAATTTTAATTAATTTAATGGTCTCCAATTCACGGCATTTTTTGTAGGCCAGAGTGATCTTACTCTAGGGTGCTGGCCTTTTAATCACACTTTCCCGACCTTGGGTCACATCTTACCGTTGTGGGGGGTAAATTATAGGATTGACATTTGTCCGAATCCTATAAAGTTGACTGACCGACGGCGTGGGCGAAAACACAAGCCACGCCCCCAAATTCCAGGTAAAAACAAAATCAAAATTTTGTTTTAAAAAAAATCAGCTCCAGGGACCAACTTATCATTTTTGCCAAAAGAAACAAAATGTTTGTGTCGTGGCCTGCTCGCTACTATGTCCGACACACCACGTGATTTTAATCCCATTTTTGTGCCAAACTCATGGGGCTTCGTGGCTGGGAAAAATATCAGCAAACATTAACATCATAAGTACACTAAGCTGCCCTTACCCTCTTGGGGGCAAGGGACGGCTCATGCGACTACTATTCATGTTTACCCCCATGTGGTCGTAATTTCAAACTAGACGGACATTCTTTCCGAATCGTTGTACTTCTTAGCAAGACTTAAATGGGGGGGTCATTTTGCGTTAAATATATATGCGTAACAGATCCCCCACTCTAAATTCTATTTTTTCAGGGTGTTCTCACGTAACCGACTAAAAAAAGTAGAAATCATTTTTTATGGGTGGGTGGGTTGTACTTTAAAATGTTAACATAATTTCTTTTAAATTTGACAGCTTTAATATTTTCTCTTTATGCATTGTATCCAAGATTTTTATAACTCATTGTGAGATTTTCATCTATATATTTCTCTTGTGCCATTTTTACCGAGCCATTTTTTCCGGTGCTATTTTTTACCTAAATTCACTTTAGATATATTGTTCGCAAGGCCTAAGACTGATGGACAAGTAAGGCATAAATTTAAGTTTATTTGCACCAAATTTGGTTGATGGCATTGGGGGGGGGGTCACCCTATATTTATGTAAACAGAGAACCAGTTTATTGTGTTTCGACTTTTTTGCGCGCTACTACAACGCTTGCTCCGATTCATAGAAAAGCGAGCCAAGTTATATGACGAAACATTATCAACAATCCAATGAACGGAGCGGATAGTTTTCATGATGTTAAGTGTCCTCCCATATGTGTTATCTGCTTTTAAAGGCAATTACAGGACACAACCGACGTAAGTATCCGCCTCGCCCTGGTATTTATGCGATTCATTTATTCTTGTGTTTAGTGGCGTGTGACGAAAACGACGCAGGATGGCCGCGTTTACGTTTAACAAAACAATTGGGTGGAAAAAAGCCATAAATCGTCGATAATACGTATACACAATTTTTCAATGTCATAAAACATATGCGGAATAACCATAAAACGAAAAGGTTGCAAACATCTTTACTTACTGATCTAACGACCTAAATAATAAAAAGGCTTTATCCGGCTGAGTTGTGATTTTCGCTTGGTTTGAGAAAAACAATATTTACTGTTATGTCCTGTAATTTGGATTTCATCTTCAATCCGGAACGCTTATCTTCTCGTCTGCCGATCTTCTCACAATTTGTGACGCAGACTTAATGAAGCGTAGTGTTTTGCGGGCGGACCCCCGCTGTTTGTTGATTCACAAATCTTGGATAGGGATCTGCTCGCACTTGATTAGATATAAAAAGAAATTAACGTGGTGGGGGTAAAATCGGGGCGGCCATCTTGAGCTAATAATTGTAAGGCGGAATCCAAAATGAGACGATGATTTTCATAGCTGATAAGGCCATTGTATCCGACGTGCTTTCCACGTATTTTAATTGTTCATTAAGGACTGAATGTGTTTGCTGTTCAGATGTGGCGAGTTTTATGAAGAGCGTTTAGTCAGAATGGAAAAGAAACGCTCGAAGAACATTCCAAGATTAACTGAAGAAAATTAAAAAATAATAATAAAACGGAAAGAATGGAAGTCATTTTGATTCCTTTTGTTTTTATCGAATTTAACAAATATTTTCTCTTTTTTAATGTTATTTTTTTTCGCATCAGGATTTACCACCCTCTTCCCCCTTCTATGTCTCTCTTTATATACATTTATGTTTGGAAGGTATCTGTCTATAAAAATGTCGCCTTTTCAAGACTCCTCAGTGTGGCTGGACATTGCTAGATTCGTAATTCAGGTCCTAGTAGCGTTTGGTGCTCTATCAACTTAGCCACTGAATCTGCTACTGGAAGTGGAAGGAATGATATCGCATTAAATGAAATTATTAGTTTTGTCTAATTTTGTACGATACTGATGAATCAGATTATTCAATTCTTTCTTCCGCAAGTTGTGTATATATATATATTATAGGCAGCATCTTCTCTTGCAGGCAAGGATTGTTGAATATAAGAGACAACTCATGTCTAGATATCCTTTGGTAGATCCTTTCAATAGTCCGAATCAGGATCTTAGTTTCGGAGGGGAATTGGCTGATGAATTTACCATAGTTTGGATTTGTCTCCCAAGTACTCATTCCCCTGAAGATGGACCCGGATTGGTCTGAAAGTACTTGGGAGACAAATCCAAACTATAGCAAACTCATCAGCCAATTCCCCTCCGAAACTAAGATCTTGATTCGGACTATTGAAAGGATCTACCAAAGGATATCTAGACATGAGTTGTCTCTTATATACAACAATATATATATATATATATATATATATATGTATATATATTTGTTGTATATAAGAGACAACTCATGTCTATGAAGCAATAAAGATAAATATATATTTATATTACATCTTATGGTGATAGGTCAATGCTCGATATACTAGATCGAGCAATAATATAAGAAAATGAATGATTAAAATAAAAATTGGATAAAATACAATATTAATTCATCAAATATTCAAACGACGAATATAAAAAAATATTTCTTTTCCTTAATCCATGGATTTTTAAAATAAGCTTTTTTTCATCAGAGGAAAATCAGAAAAAAATCATCAAACATGTTATTACTGTTTAGCAAATATTTGAAAATATAAAACGTAGTGAGTAAAACACCCATCTTCGATGAAAAATATAAAATTATAATGTGTCCACATCAATATCCAGGGGATTGGATAAAGGAAGCAGATATAAGGTAAACATTGAATTGTAATCCATAGATTCCGAACAGTAAGAATTCCAAGTCCAACATATAAAAGGATTCAGAATCCTAAATAAGTCAGTTGATAATAAAATGACTCACCAAAAATATAAATATATCTCTCCACAAAGTTCGTGAGAAATCAAAAAATAAATACATCTATCGCCAATCAAGTACTTTCTATGTAGAGCCAAGAATATTAAAAGGGCTGTGCAATTAGTTAAAATTCTAAAAAAATATGTTCATTTAAAAATGCTAAACATCAAAAACAACGAAACTGCAATATTCACATCTGCTAAAACATGAATGATTGAAAGAACAGTTGTAGTAAAGCTCTCTAGAATCTCATCTATACTTGTTCATCCATTCTTTTACAAGTCATCTTTTATTTGACGTGCTACGGATGCACATAAATGTAAGAATTATCAGTGAAACTGGAAATAAAATCTATAAATCGACAACAAAGAAGACGTTACGGTTTTCCCTCAATTTCTATAGATTTTTATTACAAATCGTTTGTCATGTATTAAAATAAATGAAACGTATTTTAAAATAGATGTTATTTCTTTTTAAATAAAAAGTATTTTTTCGATTACTAAAATTATTCTCAATTAATATTCCGATTTAGAAAAGATCGCGATTGAACAAATGCAAAATACCCAAGTATTTAAAGTTATCTAGACATTTTTTTGTCATGTATATGTCCGATTTTTTGTTCCATTTTCTACCGAGAGCTATCCTCCTTTGTTTTCATTCAGGTTAGGGCAATCTTTCATTTTTTACCAAATGATTATTATGTTTTTAATAACATTTGGAAAGTTAAATTTCATTATTGATCATTAATTATTGACTAAAAACTATAACTAATGCTTTAAGGTAATGATGTTTTAATCTCTCTTTATAAATTTGGTGGATTTGAATTTATTATATAATTTGGATTATTCTCATCTTGAGTGTTATTCTCACACTCGCTGCAACCTCCGGCCTTCTTCGAACTCGAGAATCTGGACGGAATTTCGAACGGAACCCTTTATTTAATCCACGGGGGTAGCATAACCGGGAGAAGTCTTCAGTAATTCGCAATTCTTTGTATGGCTCACACCGAGGATTGAACTATCAACCGACTATCACTTAGAACTGAATTTTACTTCCCTCCCCCCTTGCACCACGGGTCCTTGCGGACAATTCTAGTATGCATTTTAGGAGCCTTAAACCTATTCTTGTTTTCAATGTGTCGTCACTATAGATCACTACTTTTATTAGTCCAGATTCCCGAGTTCGACAGAAATATTCCCGAGTTCGAAAAGGTACACCTGAAGGCCGGAGGTTACAGCGGTCGAAACGTTGTGATGATAACAATCAAGTTGAGAACAGTAGTCCGAATAATCCAAATTATCAATCGTCATCTCCAAAATTCAGAAACTTAAATTTATTGGATTTAAATATTTCCTCAAACGTTCAACCAAATGAGATTTACTGAAAATGTTAATGCCAAAATAACTTTCTATTCGACAGTTTAAATGATTCAAAATTCCTCGTAGTTTTTGAACGGTCATGATCTTATTCAATGTTTGTTTTTATTTTGTTTTTTTTTGTTTTTTTTGTAACTTAAAGGCGAACCCACAAGTTATTCGCTTTCCTCTTCCTCAAGTCTGAAAGTTATTTTAATTTCTTTTATCAAAATAATGGCTTTATTTTAGTTTTATCACTACTTTTAACATCTTCATATTCTTGTTTTGAAGTTCTTTTAGATTAATAATTGGTCTCGTTTTCGGATGGTTAAAAGCAAGTTGAACTTAAAACAGGGAATCATTACTGAAAAAAAAGGTTGGAAAACTACTTTTCTAGTATTTTTTATGCGGAAACAAATCGAAGAATTGCCGAGAAAAAGCCACGAAACAATTTATCCAATGGACACTCTCCCGCTATTTAGAAAAGATACCAAAGACATGTAATCCATATTAAACGTCATATTCGCCTATTCTGAGCATAAATGCTAATTGTCCTCAAATTTCCTTTTCATAATCATTCGACTCAAGTTAATTTACTGGCTCCATGAAGGGGGTTTGGATATCGAATAATTCCATTTCGACACTGGCGGACAATCGTTTCTTGAGCCAACTAAAGAATTGCCCGTTTTTTTTTTTATTCCTTCTGTTGCAGCAACTAAACAGATTTGATTGGAAAGACAGATGCAGTGTTCGTGTCTCCCAAATAACACGATTGTTTATTTCGCTCATCCAATCATTCGTTTAAGTTCGTTTAAACAATGTATTTCTCATTGGTACGCATGGTTGGGCATCTTCCTTCTCGACTGCACACAGGCCGGGTAAAGGGACAGACATACAATTTCGTAGAAACGGACGGCTTCACCGAATCCGTAACAGTCAAAAAGTTAAAATCACGTCTCTCATTTGACAAAAACAGTTGGTCTAATTATTATACGCGCAGGTTGTCGGTAACGTGGAACGCCGAAATGACAACTCGTCCGGAAAAAATATAGTTACATCAACATGGCCGCTTAAATATCGGTAGAGTTTTGGCTTCATTTCTTTCAAACAATAATAAATTAAAAGCCGGTTTTGGAAATTTTTTTTAATTACTTTTATTCACCCTAAACTAGGCACTTTGCTTTTGAGACGTAAGGGGCTACTGTGAATGAGGGTTGATATTCATAGCGGGAATCCTAAGTGGGGAGTTGTGTAGCGAGATGTTTGTTCACATTACATTTACATTTTTGCATGTTAGTACAGTCAAGGAAACGGATAAAGGGTGGATTCTAAAGGCAAGAAGTTCGACGTAATAAGCTATTAGAGTCGAAAATCTTCCGGCATCTGGTAATCTATTCAGGGTGGGATTTAACAGTTTGTCGGGTGGATTTACGTCGAGGGGACACAGAACAACAAGTTCGTCGGAGCACATTCCATTGAAGTATTTTAAAACAAGAGCAGGGATGCAAGATTGTGGCGATGAGACAGGGGCTGGAGCTCGGTGGACAGTGTGGGATCTATTAGATTAGAGGCTATTTTTGGACCATGTCTAAGAGGGAGAGACAAGTGGTTGGTGCACCAGCCCAGATATGGCAACAATACTCCATGCATGGGCGGATGGTGGCTTTGTAGAGATAAATTACTATTAGCAATGGCAATCGGTGGTTGAAAGGGTTCTTATAATAGTTAAAGGAAAGGACTATTGATATTCAATATTTCTCATCTGGATTTTTCTATAAAACGTTTATCCGATATCGGCCGAAATGTTTTTACTATAACAACAAAGATGACAATAGTAGTCACACTTATCAAAACAGTAAAGCGACAAAACAAAATAAATTATTTTCTTTGTGATTTCTTGGAGGCGAAATTGCTTTTAAACGGTCCCACTAAAACAATGGCTCTTTGATTTACCTTTTTAACGTCGAGACGTCTTCTATATAAAACAATAGGCTTCGGAATCTTTTTACTGGCTATTGATACTTTTTATTTCTTATCTTTATTTTTCTATAAAGAAGTTTCCTATATCGGTTGAAACGTTCTGAATATAATAACCAACATGACAAGTCAATTATCAAAATAGTAAAGAGACAAAACACAATAAATTACTTTCTTTTGCGTTTTTTTTAACGATCCCACTTCCCTCAAACACTAACCGGGTTGGTAATTAAATATCTTTCATGAGTTCGGCTGTCAGCCCCCCTCCCAACTGTTTTACAATAACATCATGGGGTCTGCGTTTGAGCTGGACAACCATGAGCAGCAAATAATTCAAGGTTGGGACTTGGCATTTCTCCAGTTAATCTACTTTCCCGGATAACGCCGGGACACGGGTTAGGTAGTTTATCTATATAATGAAATAAAGCGAGTCTTTTTTTTTATCGAATCTTGTATCCTATGAAAAATAAAAGTGTAAATGATTTCATCTCAAAAACATGCAGCCACGTAATTACACACGCCGACATCCAAAGTCAACCGTTCGCTCTAAAGAACGGACTACTATCCTCGGGACCTTTATGTTTCCAACAAGAAGGATGAATAAAAGAGAAAAAAATGTCTATAATTGAAAAGGACATATTTATATCGAACACTCATGTCTTCAAAAAGAAATTATTAAAACAAAGAACACTTTGTTATTTGGCTTTAATAAATTTCTAAATTGTTATTAAAATAGTAATTTTAAGAAGGGGTCCTGGGCTTGGAAGAGGACAGGGGTCCTCATGTTTTTTTTATTGTTGAAATCTATTATTTATTATTTATGTATTCTATTTAAATAAAACTGTGATAGTGTAAAGTACTAAAATGAATGCATTACCGTTTCTTTGTAAACAAGTCAACTCTTTAAATAATAATTTTAATAAGAATAATTAGTAGGAAAATGAATTTGTGATTTTCGAGAATTTAATTAAATTTAACTTTCAAAATTATATTTTATATATATATATATATATATATATATATATTGGAAAAAACGACATAGTTATAAAATAAAATTAAAGTAAAATAACTCCCGGGCAACGCTGAGTAGGTACAAGTTATTAATAAAAACTTCATTTACGTTTGTACGTACGTTATCATTTAAAAAAAATGATAACGTCCGATCGCCAATTCATATTTGAAAGTTAACTGATGTCGCTAAGATAAAGAATGTATATTTTACCCATTATAAAATTAATTGTTCCAAAATTGTATAGTGTCGCCCAGAATATTTAATCAGTTTTACAAATCTGCTCGTTGCATTCGTTTTTATTTTATTTTAATGTGGTTTTATTACAAACATACTTGTTACCATTGTAATTTAATTGAAAAAGTGGCATTCGTTTGATTTATTTAATGAATATTTAGCTGACAATTACTTTTACGAAAACAATGTTCTATGATATCGTTAACAAACGGTGTTTTCTATATCTCTCTGTATAATTTACTGTTAATAATAATAATATTCCGTTTGAAATAATAACTGCCCGCAAGACCCAATACTCTTAATACAAAATGGTGTTCTCCTTCCGTAAAGATAATTGTCATTCTCAGCTAAATATTTTTTAAATAAATGAAACAAATATATATTTTCTTTATTTCTTATGAATATTTGTTTAAAAAGAATTCAATTTCTATAATTTTGAATAAATAAATTCAAAATTGTAGAAATTTAATTCTTTTTAATACAAATATTGTGTTAAAAAAATAGTCAGCTAAATATTCTTTAAATCAATAAAAGAAATGTCACTTTTAAAATGTATTTATTTAACAGTGTACTGTTTTAGTCAACGGGACGACATAATTTGATTTTGGAACAATTCTATTTTAAAATGGATAACATTGGCATTGTTTAGCGACATCTGATCAATCACCAATCATGATCTTTTTTAATCGGACGATCTCGTTTTTATGTATGTGAAAGGTGATAACGTACGTTCGAACATGAACTGCCTTAGCGTATTATTATACAGATCCTGACAAATATTTATTATTTCAAAAGAAATATTATTAAGAGTAAATTATACGGATAGATGAAGAAAGTGACCGTGTAATTTCCGTTAGTTAATAACCAATTTTCGTGTCTCCTACCAACAATCTCTTATTCGATTCAGAGTATCGATTGACTGGCACAGTGGATTTCATTAGAAACTCCTTGACATTAAAATATGTTTGTTCTTGTAAACGCTTGAAGTGCTGGTGTCATTAGAGAAGCGATTATCGAATTAGCTTCCTCGTTTCTTTTCATTCCAAGCAATTATCGCCGTACCAACGACGATGCAGGGTTCGACGACTAGAGCTGAAAGCCATGACGATTCGCGTGTCAATTGAAAAAAATTATTAAAATAAAATCTTTATTCGAAATGGAAAAAAATATTTGCACGCAGTGAAAAGGTTAACACATGATCTGATATGCATCGTCTGTTAATTAACATATCAGTGATTAAATGCGGAAGAATATTGAAATAAATGATTCAGGAAAATAAAATATTCGTTTTTGTTTTCGAATACCTTTCATATTTCTTGCTGGAATTTGTTTCAAATTGGACAGTTTATTCTTAAAAGTCTATCAATTCGATAAATGAAAACAACTTGGTAATAGTTCACTGACAAATAAGCTCTTCTTTAAAATGGGAAACTTTAGAAATTCGAATATTGTTATATCCACTTAACGACGTTCAAAATTTCTGCTCGAAGCAAACACATAATTACGGTTGGGATTTAACTAATCAGAAACAATCTCTTATGTGAACAGAGCACTAATTTCCGAAGGTTGTTTAAGGGGGTGTATCGGCACTGTTCGCTCTCTTAAGTCACGACAAGGTACAACTGTGTAATCAAACCATGGTTCAACTACCAAACTTGGGACGCAAACTAAGCGGCCGTTAGCCACGGGCGACCGGCGTCCGTAAAAAGGCTTTAACATCCAATATGGCGACTGACAGCACGTGGACTTCCTCCCAATTCCATTGGATCACATCGGCTTACTTCAAAACAATAACGATATAAACTTTTCTACATATTATGAACTCTCAAACATTTTTCCTCGTCCAGACTCATCGACTTATCCTATTACAAACAGATTATCTATTATTAAATGTTTTACAAATATTATTAACTGTATTGTTGATAGAAATGATAAAATGTAATTTTCTCACTCTATTCTTTAGGCACAGTACCTGGGTGTGTTATTTTTTATTGAGCTTTTATAAAACTAGTACGAAGAAAACTATTTGTAATTTCGTGGAAAAAATACGCAAATACTAAGTATAGTATTTGCATGAGATAGTAACTACGATGAATGTGTTTACGTATTTTTATTAGGAAAAACACATTCGAAATTATGTGTTTGAGCAAAAATAATTCTTTTGTAACGAATGCCGAATACTTTTTACGTCGACTTTTCTGCGAATTGTCAAATTATTTAATGATTTTAGGTTATACTAATTTCTTTAAATTTATAAAACACGTATCCAGTTTAAAAACATCCTTACGTGAGATTCGAACTCGGGTATTGACATCGTAAAAATCATGCAAACTATTCTTAGTAATGTGTATTCCTGTTTTGTCAATCAATCACGTTTCTATGTGCGTAGGGACAGAGAAACTCCATAACTTTTTCATAGAAACAAGATCATAGATTAACAAAAAGATACAACATTTATTGATGAACACAATTTTGAAAAACTATTAATATATCATTACTTTGTTGTAGCAGGATTAAGATGCGTGTATTTCAAAGATGGCGGTCATAATTAGTCTTTTAAGTTGGGGAATTAAATTTTAGCTTTTTAAAAAATTTGATCCATAAACTGTTCGATTAATAATTAATTTGGTTATTAAAAAATCAATGAAATATATTATGAATTGATATCGATAAAAATAGAACATAAATATATTTTGATAGTAAAATGTTTCGGTGGAGTGATCCGTACTGAAAGCACTATTTACTGTAAAATCTTATGCCATGAAGTATATTGTGTAGATATAAAAACAGGATTTTAAACTGTAATCTAACGAAATATGAAAGCGGATTTGTCAGAAATATTTAAAACTAAAGTCGTTAAAGTGATTCATGTACGCTAGGGACCTCCAAAGCGTACCACAAAATCGGTGACGTCATAATTATTTGCGTACTTTACATAAGATACTTAAATGCGTTTTTAATTCTTTGTTTTAAATCTCCCCAAAATAAAGTTTATATATAATATATTAGTATATTATTTTAAAGTAAAATAGTTTATTTAAAGATTAAATTATCGAACTGTGAAAGAACCCCATTTTTTATCTTAAGATTTTAGTACGAAATTCGATTTTTTCTATTATTATGTAATCACGGATACTTTACCCAAAAGTGCTTACCAAAAAAAAAGTAAATCTAATGTGTTATTTAAGACTCTTTCGCTTTATATAACATTAAAATTTCGATCGATCAGAATATTTTCCCTAATATATTTTACGAAAAAAAGCATTTTATAGATAAATGAGTCCAATAATGAATAAATATCGATAATATCGATAATAATCTTACCATTACTTGATTTTTGCTAAATTTATTAAACACAGGGTTAGGGTTAGCGCATAACAATTGGTTACTACATGGGAACGTTGTTTTAAGGCGCAAATAAAGTACACACGTTTTTAGTTTCTCATTTTCATTATTATTAAATGTAAAAAATCATTAGCAGTTTATTTTATGTTTCTTCCTTTGAATGGTAAAATGTTATGATGATAATATATATATTAAAGTTATATCGTGTTACATATAGAGGGATAACTTCTATGGTTAGATTTGGGGGTCCATAATGTACGCAATCTTGTCCAGTGTAAAACGAATTAAATGGATTATGAATTTCGTTCGGTGAATCTGAGTGACGTGGGATGTCTTGATAGATAGTAATTTCTCAAACTTCTTCTGAATTCTACTAAAACTAACTTTGTTTTTATTGGTTTTTAATTCGATGATTGTTTTAATTTTAACATACAACATAGCTCTGTTTAGGAATACAGTTTCTTCTCTGGGGAAATGCTTAAGAATTTGTGATCAAATTCAACTTTCCGCTTTTTCTTTCTATGGGACTGATTTGATATTCAGGTTGCGATCCATTTCTAAATTGTAACAAAGCATCGGCCAGTCAAACACGTCAGCCATTTTAATCTTTTGTTAATTAAAATAAAAATTACTACGTAACCTCGAATTGAAAAAAAATTAAAATCATCCAAACTGGCTTTCAAATTCTTGTCAAGTTATCATCTCTTAAAAGATAGTTTCGAAAGCTATTTAGCTCTCCTCCCATCATTACCTCCAACTTTGTGTAGCAATTCCTTGGTTGTATATTATTTCCCCTATCTTTCCAACAACAAAAAAACACTAATTAAAAGAGATAAAAATTACTTCGTCACCTCGAAATTTTAAAGGAATTTGCAAGCACTTAAACTGTCGAATTGAAAGTCATTAAAACTGGCTTTAAAATTCTTGGCCAATCCTCATCTCTTAAAATATTATGTTTTGGAAGCTATTTAGCTCTCTGTTCACCCAACCATAAGTAGAAATTTAAAAACATTATTTAAGATACCCCACCTCAAATAACGTTTTAAAAATCTTATTTAAAAACTATTCTTAGCAAGTCTTCATGCATTAAAATATGAAGTTTTGAAAGCTATTTAGCTATCCTATCTCAACTAATCTTAAATAACTTGAAAAATTGTATTGAAAATGTAATACAATTAGGAAATTAAATAAACCATAACGTATTTCGCTTCATTCGTTAACAAGAATCTTTGGTTAATACTTGAAAAAAGAAGGAATGAATTACTTTGTGACTTCCCGAAATTTAAAAAAGAATTTAATGGTGGAATAAAAAGTTATTTAAACTGACTTGAAAATTTTTAGCAAATCTTTGTATTAAAATAATGAAAGTTTGGGAAGCTATTTAGCCCCCCCCCCCAAAAAAAAAAAACAACTTGAGTAGCAATTAAAAAAAAGCCCCCCCCCCTCTCCTTTAAATAAAAATCTGATGTAGCAATTTCTTTTCGAAGATTGAAACTATTATTTACCCTCTCCCAAAACCTATCCCTCGCTTCAATTGTGAATTCAATAAGCATGTCCTGGTGATACCAGATCAGGCTGCCCTGTGGCTCCCTGAGACGAAATTCACCTACATTGACGTTTTTTGTTTTTTTTTTGTTTTTTTGTTTTTTTTGTAAAACTTAATTATGTTCTACAAAACCAAAAACAAAAACAACAGCCCCTCTCCCTTTCTCCCTCCCCTTTTTTATTTTATTTTTAGAACTTGAAGCATAAATCTTTTACTATAATGACCAGATTCGGCATTAAATAACCCAAAAAGGGTTGATATGCCGTAAAACAAAACTACCAATAAGCATGTCCATATAGCTCAATGGAAAAATTCGAAAGTTTGTTTTTTAAATGTATAACTCCTATATTACCATCAAAATGGGTCACTATTATTGAACTCAATAATACAATATAGCGTTTTAAATACTGTACATATCGTAGAGATGAAAGGCCAAAAGACAACTATTTGCATACCTAATTTTCATATTTATTTTTTTAAACAGTTCATAATAAATTAAGTTTTGGTGTTATTCATGTTATCCTATTTTTTGTGCAATAGTTTTATCGATTTTAACAGTAATTAATTAAAGTAAATTAATGAAAAACGATTAATTATTACACCTTTTTGAATATTTGCTGATTAATTTCCAGCGAAGGTAATTTAAATTAAACTAAATAGAAAGACAATATACGATGCATCAGTTCAGAAAGAAGAGAGGATAACTCCTGTCTCTCCCCCCTGTCTCTCCCGTTAGCGACGTCACATGGCGAAGGGAAAGTCTGACTAACTGCTCCATCCCATAAGCGGCAGACGCCACATTTTTTTATACTGTTTTTAAATTCAATGAAAATATTGCTCATGCTCATGAGAATTGATTTCCTTTCTTTTCATTTCTGTACGATCTGATTTAAGAGATAAATAAATTTGTATCAAAATTATCAAAATGTTAATATCTATTTATATGAATAAATGTTAATATCTATTTATATGAATAAATGTTAATATCTATTTATATGAATAAATGTTAATATCTATATGAATAAATGTTAATATCTATTTATATGAATAAATGTTAATATCTATTTATATGAATAAATGTTAATATCTATTTATATGAATAAATGCGAAAGTTGTTGTCTTGTATTTACAACAAACTTATAAATGAAATGTTTATTTTACATTTTGGCTTCAGGTAGTGAACTTTGCGAAGCGATAGCGATCTGGGGCAAAGTCAGTTCTTTATAAAAATGAAAAATTAAATAACAGATTAATCGGATAAAATGGTTACTTAAGTTCAATGTTTTAACCGCTTGCAGCTATATGTCCAATCATTTTGGATAAATAGTTGAGGTATTCCAACAGTCCTATATTACACTTGGCCCTTATTTAAAATTATTTTTTATGATCAACCAAAATATCCCAGACAACGTCGGGTAGGGGCATCTAGTATGTAATACTTTATTTCATCTGCATTTCCACAGAATCTTCAGACAATCTTTATTGTTTGAAACTTTTGTTGAAATGCAGATGAAATAAAGTAAATATAAATGACTTTGTGGTCAGAGTTTATCCAGATAATTTTGTGGATATGTTTATCTATTTATCACCAAATAGACTTTATCAATTACGATTTAAATAACATCCATTGGAATTTTTTTAAAATTAAGTTTTATTTATAATAAAAAGTCAATGTGAAACTGAATATAATAACTGAGTATAAGCGGTACTTTTCTGTATTTTATCCAACCCTGGAATGTGTTTGTGATTTTCATTTTTGTACTTGATAAAGTCTAATGCTGATGAGGAAAATCATATAAGGTTTTTCAAGCTTTACTTTGATGTAGTTTTTTTTAAACGCGCGTATATATAGATAAACATTGTTTATTTTCGGAGCTTGATTATAATATTTAAAATTTTAATTATGTCATCAATTTTATAATCTACCGAATTATAATTATATATATGTTCTATTAGATAAATTAATAGAACATATATATAATTATAATTATATATGTTTTATTAGATAAATTAATAGAACATATATATAATTATAATTATATATGTTCTATTAGATAAATTAATAGAACATATATATAATTATAATTATATATATGTTCTATTAGATGAATTAATAGAACATATATATAATTATAATTATATATGTTTTATTAGATAAATTAATAGAACATATATATAATTATAATTATATATGTTTTATTAGATAAATTAATAGAACATATATATAATTATAATTATATATGTTCTATTAGATAAATTAATAGAACATATATATAATTATAATTATATATGTTTTATTAGATAAATTAATAGAACATATATATAATTATAATTATATATATGTTCTATTAGATGAATTAATATTGCTAGTAAAAATATGTGACTGGGGAAGCATATTTTGACTTGTATATATGACGAACGAAAATATGCAACACTGACCACCAAGGAGGAGTAATGCTTATGAGAATGGTCTCGTAACAAGAGAACATATATGACAATACCTCAAAAGAGGAGGGGATGCCTGGGAGGATGGTATGCTGACAATAGAATATATACTACATTAACCTCTTTCTTCAAAAAGGTGAAAGTAATACTTGGCAACAGATACTACACTACCCCTAAAATGGGGAGGTAATGCCTGGGAGGACAATACCATGACAACATAACAGATACTACACTGTCCCCACAAAAAGGAGGAAAAGGCGTGGGGGATTGGTCTTATGTCAACAGAGCAGATATCGTTTCCTCGTGAATTGAGCATTGAAAGATAATACATTCAACTGCAATAATATAGTAAACTGAATTGAGCATTGAAAGATAATACATTCGTCTGAAATAATATAGTAAACTGAATTGAGAGTTAAAAGATAGTAGTAATTTTGGTTTCAGACGACAGATACCAAATCTACATTTTTAAATTTATTTTTTATTTATTGATATCGCTCCAGACAAGACATGAAGCAATTTGATGTCAGGAGCGAAAAACATACAACTTCAAGGTCAAAAACTAGCCAACGATAAGTGTTAGATGGAGAGATTTCGACACAGAAAACAGCAATTCTTCCCCTTTTGTCAGAAACATCGCTCATGGAATGTGAGGACTAAAGGACAAAATAAGGGAAGCGAGAGTTACTAGGGTGCCGAAAGTGAACCCAAGTTAGTCACTTTCTACTCTCCCTAGTAATAGATTAGAATAAAATGTGTTTAAAAACTACCAATACAACAGCAAGTAGATTTTTTTCTCGCAAGGTGAACTTTGATGGTGACTCGATCGATAAACAGTGAATTGTTTCTGCTTTACCATCCGTTTCATGTGTGAAGTGGGCTGTTCGGGTGTGAGACAGTCGACACTCAACAGCTTTTCATGGCAAATAAAGACACGAGAAATAACAAACATGTTTTACATACGTCTGCGTCTTGTCCGTTGGTCTGTCTATCACGCTTCAGTCTGTCACGATTGAGTGTGAAATATCCCCCCCTCTCTCTCTCTGGTTCGTCGGTCCCCCTTCCCGTTTGGTCCTATTTTTTTTTGTTGCGGTGGCATGCAGATGATTTCATATAAATCCCATAATCACTTGAGCGTATGATTTTCGCCTGAATTTCCGTCGACTTCCGAGCAGGTTTAATGGTTACACATCGGATATCAATTCACTTTTTTTCATACTTAGTTTTTTTTATTTTTCATATTTTACAATATCCATTCTTTCTTTCTATCATATCTTTTCGTTTTTTTCTTTCGCTCTAATTTTTCTTTTTTTCTTTCATATTTGTATAGTGTTTTTGTTATTATCACACTTTCTCGCTTTCGTTCAACCATTTCTCTATCATATTTTTTCTTTTCTTGTTTTTCTTTCAGTCCTTCTTTCATATTATATTTTGTTATTTTTTTCTTTCTATCATGTTTTTTTTCTGACTAATTTCTCAATTTCTTTCTTTATCACTTGTTTGTTTTCTATCATATTTCTCTTTCTTTCTTTCAGGTTTTCTTCATCTCGAGTGTTCGTTTTCTCTGTTTTTCTTTATTTCTTGTTCTTCATTTATCTCTTCCCCTCTCCCTCATTGTCTCTGCCTCTCTCTCTCTCCTTCTCTCTCTCTTCTCCTCATTACTCTATTCTTTTCTCCCTCTCTCATGTTTGTATCAGGCATTCATTAACTTGCAGGTTTGGTTAAGGCGTTAGAATAGCAGACAAGTGAATCGAGGTAAGATTTCAGGAAGCAATGGCGAACCAAAAACAAAATGGACGATTTTCATCTATCGTGAATCGGATGCCACACACACGTACGCACACACACGGAGGCGCACTTAGATAGTAAACTAATGATTATTTTGCCAAATGACAGAATGCTGAAATGTGAAATGATTTATGTTTTGTTATTAGACAAACGGAAACATTATTCCCCAGGGAAACGATTATTTTTTTTATAAAGCTGACATTTGCATGAACGAGGTGTCACCTGCTGAGTGCTTTCTCATTCCTCATACCCGCCATCGTAACATGTTCTGATGATTGACTTTTAGAGCATCATCATCTACATCTTCATCATCAGCAGCATCAGCATCAGATGACCCCCCCCCTCTCCGATTATTATGATGAGGTGACCATATTGTGTGCACATTCTATCTTTTCTGAAATAAAAATATGAATCTTTTTATTTTGGTGGGAGTGGAGTAAAATAAATTTTCAACGGCACGGGTAACGTCATATATATATATATATCAAATATTTATATATATCAAATATTTATATATATATATATATATATATATATATATCAAATATTTATTATCCAGACATGTTTAATATTTACTAACAATCCTCAGTGTGGCTCATATCTGTACTGCCGTTCGAACGATGTGAACCAGTCATTATTAGTTAACTCCAACACAACTATGTTTAATGTGAGATAAATAATTTGTGTCATTCAAGTTTTCAAAATATTCAGATTATTAGTTAAGCATTTAAACAGTTTTTAGATTATAATTTTTATTTTCATTAATTGTTCAATTTAAAGAATTTTTTTAGTTTTCTATACGAGTAATAGTCATCACAACTTATGGTTCGGCCGATCTTCCAACAAAATAATCCACTTTTCCGCATTTCGTCCATGACAATTATTTTACGTTAAACTTGCAGAACACAATTATTTTACGTTAAACTTGTAGAACAAATTTATTTTACGTTAAACTTGCACAACACATTTATTTTACGTTAAACTTGCACAACACATTTATTTTACGTTAAACTTGCACAACACATTTATTTTACGTTAAACTTGCAGAACACAATTATTTTACGTTAAACTTGTAGAACAAATTTATTTTACGTTAAACTTGCACAACAAATTTATTTTACGTTAAACTTGCACAACAAATTTATTTTACGTTAAACTTGCACAACAAATTTATTTTACGTTAAACTTGCACAACAAATTTATTTTACGTTAAACTTGCAGAACAAATTTATTTTACGTTAAACTTGCACAACACAATTATTTTACGTTAAACTTGTAGAACAAATTTATTTTACGTTAAACTTGTAGAACACAATTATTTTACGTTAAACTTGTAGAACACAATTATTTTACGTTAAACTTGCGGAACAAATTTATTTTACGTTAAACTTGTAGAACAAATTTATTTTACGTTAAACTTGCAGAACAAATTTATTTTACGTTAAACTTGCAGAACAAATTTATTTTACGTTAAACTTGCAGAACACAATTATTTTACGTTAAACTTGCAGAACACAATTATTTTACGTTAAACTTGCACAACAAATTTATTTTACGTTAAACTTGCAGAACACAATTATTTTACGTTAAACTTGCACAACACAATTATTTTACGTTAAACTTGTAGAACAAATTTATTTTACGTTAAACTTGTAGAACACAATTATTTTACGTTAAACTTGCAGAACACAATTATTTTACGTTAAACTTGTAGAACAAATTTATTTTACGTTAAACTTGCAGAACACAATTATTTCACGTTAAACTTGCACAACACAATTATTTTACGTTAAACTTGTAGAACAAATTCATTTTACGTTAAACTTGTAGAACAAATTTATTTTACGTTAAACTTGTAGAACAAATTTATTTTACGTTAAACTTGTAGAACACAATTATTTTACGTTAAACTTGCAGAACACAATTATTTTACGTTAAACTTGCAGAACACAATTATTTTACGTTAAACTTGTAGAACAAATTTATTTTACGTTAAACTTGTAGAACAAATTTATTTTACGTTAAACTTGCAGAACAAATTTTTTTTACGTATAACTTGTAGAACAAATTCATTTTATGTTAAACTTGTAGAACAAATTCATTTTATGTTAAACTTGTAGAACAAATTTATTTTACATTAGACTTGCAGAACAAATTTACAACTGTTTAAAAATTGAACGGTTATTTTCTTAATAAAAGCATCGTCTATTCTGTGAGAAAACGGTTATAGAGAACCGAAGAGATCATCGCTCGTTTTCGAAGTCGATTTTGTACTCTATCAAAGGCAAGAAAGAGTGCTGTGGGCGGTACCACCCAAGATATGGTCGTAGTTCTCTATTTTAAAACGTATTTGACTCTTATATAAGTAGAGGATGGCATCAGAAGTTATGTACTTTTAGGAGCGGTAGATGGACCGAAAAGTTTCTAAGGTCATAACAAGAGGTCCATTTTGTTAAGCCAAACTAGGATGTTTAGAGTCTGAACTTTCGATATTTCGACATGAAACTGCATCCAATGGCAATGAAATAAAATCGTAAAAAAAGAACAATGCCAAATTATCGAAAGTCTATAAATACAAGTTAATATTTGAAAATGACTGCATTAGACAAACTACACAAATATCTACACAATGAAGATGCAAACACACACACACACACACACACACACACACACACACACACACACACACACACACACACACACACACACACACACACACACACACATATATATATGAGCCTAATTTCTGATTTCAAAAATGATACTTTTCTTTTTTCTTAAACGTAATTTTCCATTGCTGGTCCTAATGATAAATAATTATTGTTATTTAACTAATAGTAAAGCAAAAATCTATAGATTATATGAAGATACGATGTAAATTTATTTTAGTTGTGTAAAAGCAACAACAAAAATACAATAAAATTTTGCATAAATTCGCTAGTTAACCTTTAAAAAGATGTGTTCGCTTTTGTGTTCGCTCAATCAACGTGAACTGAACATAAGATTGAACGGATACAAAAGGGACATAAAAAAACAATAACTCTCTCAGTGCACTTTTCTCCCAAGCATTAGAGCACGATCATGCTTTCAAATTTGAACAAGCCAAAATCACCATTCACAACAAAGCTCGGCGAAGACTACTGGAAACCGCACTAATCACAGCCTTTAACACCATTAGACAACGAAATGGCTTCTATAATCTCTTCCCTTTAATAAGCAAAATTATCCTGACCGAACAATAACTGAACCTAGATCATGATCTAGGTTCAATTTTTTCTCTTCGCTCTCAGTTGTACTTACACACAAGTCCCCGCATGTGAACACAATCCAGATACCCTCACGAATATTTAGATATTTAAACTCCTTTTCTGCCCTCAATTTAATCTCAAACCATCATCACTCCATGCACAAAATTACCAAAATCACCTAAACTAATATCACTTCTCTCCTTCTGTTTCTTTTTCTTTTTTTTCTTTCCTCCTCTCACTGTCACATTATCAGCACATTTCAACAGTTTCCTTCTAACATACTCATATCCACACATTCCTGACATAGCCAGCTGGTCGAACACTCCCACCCTCCAAAAATTTCACACCAAAAAGATACAGCAGTGAGCTCTAAAAATAACTGGATATAACTGCAAGATTGAATATCTATCACGCAAAGAAAATATTTGCGCTGACTTGTTGTCTCGTATTCCCAATCAGCTAGAGCAACTATCAGATCCTCCAGATGTTGAGTTTGATGATAAATCTTACCAAATTAATATGATTAACTCCCATGATCTGGATGATAGGCGAAAGTTAGATGAATTGCATGTAGTGATTGAAAAACCAGAAGCGAAGCCACCTCAGTTAGTGACGTAACTACCCAATGGTATTTCTTCCCCCTTTATCTTTAATTGGTTTGGGCCAAAGTTGAGCTGGGCTCGGTTATTTTTTAACCAATCTTCCCCCAATATCATGGCTCGATCCAGATCTGGGACAATATATAGTCTCGACCAAGTCTTAATCCCCCACCTTAATGGGTAAGTAGAACATACCACTTAATTCCATTTTCTGCCCATTAGCCTGGGTAATTGTCAAGTTCGAAGTTTTTAATCTTGTAGTGGCAGTATCTAACTCCTTAAAAAACAGTTGTCTTCAGTAGCGAGACTTCTGATCCGGAATCCATAAGTACTTCTACTTGTTTTCCCATAATTTCTACCTGACACACCATGTCCGATCCCTGGGTGAGGAGTTCGTATTCTACGGCTCCTTTCCTTTTTGGAGGTTTAAGTACCTGCCAATTCTTTTTCGGACATGCCAGTTTGGGACGGTTTTTATTGTCTCTGTGACACTCAGATATTCGAGGGTGTATATTTCCCCGTGGTCCTTCTCTCCTCGAGGACTTTATGTGGTTACATTCTTGTGTCCTAGGCTTTTGATGAAACCGGTGACTTCCATGAGATTTTGATGGTACCCTGGCCTTTCTTTTTTCTGGGGGCGAATTCACTTGCTTCTTCCTCGGATAACCAGGCCTCATCTTGTTCTAGCCCATTACGGTTAAAAGGCTTTCGCCGAGACTTGCTAGACATTTGAGAAGCGCTTCTACCGAACATATTATTTCTTATAGTTTTTTGAGTTGGTTTGCTACAACTGTAACAACCATGACCCTCCCTAGACCATTTCTTTGTATACTCTTCGGACTTGGGTACCCTTAACATAGTACGGGCGCCCATTGGTCCCTGCCGCCAACTTGGTTTGTTTGGGATACTATTGTTAAAACTTGATGGTTCTCTAATACGACAACCCCTGAGTCGCTCGCAGAGTCTTTCGCTTTCTCGGGCTGATGACAAGGCTTCCGATAATGTTGTCGGATTTGCTCTTGCCACATCTTCCTTAATAAATGTGTTGTTCAATGCATCAATGAAGAATTCAGCCAGTTGAACCTGTACTGCTGAACCTTCTCTTAGCTCTGCATCACGATATGCTAGCCTTGCAAGCCGATTCATTCGCTTAGCTAGCCCTGCGAGAGCGTCTCCTCGATCTTGCCTTATTTTAATTAAGGCTCGGGCGGCACCAGTGGAGTTTGTGAACTCGCCGTACTGTGCTGATAATTGATCCAGCAATTCCTTACTGGTGATATTCGGATGGTCGTCGAGATATTCTCCGATCCATTCCGATGCCATACCATCCGAAAAATCATAAGCCAGATTTATCATCTCTGGGTCCGTAAGTTTATAAATCCGTTCTTTCTTTTTTAAAGCTGCTAGCCAGAATTTTAAATCGGATGGTTTCCCAGTAAAGATTGGGATTTTTGACCCGCGAGAGACTACT
>OY744545.1:20424995-20547495 GCA_963556195.1 Sepiola atlantica | reverse complement strand
CTTAACAAAATGGCTACTTCCAACCCAACCCCCTTTAAATAGAGTAGTCTCTGGCAGGTCAAAAATCCCAATCTTTACTGGGAAACCATCCGATTTAAAATTCTGGCTAGCAGCTTTAAAAAAGAAAGAACGGATTTATAAACTTACAGATCCAGAGATGATAAATCTGGCTTATGATTTTTCAGATGGTATGACATCGGAATGGATCGGAGAATATCTCGACGACCATCCGAATATCACCAGTAAGGAATTGCTGGATCAATTATCAGCACAGTACGGCGAGTTCACAAACTCCACTGGTGCCGCCCGAGCCTTAATTAAAATAAGGCAAGATCGAGGAGACGCTCTCGCAGGGCTAGCTAACCGAATGAATCGGCTTGCAAGGCTAGCATATCGTGATGCAGAGCTAAGAGAAGGTTCAGCAGTACAGGTTCAACTGGCTGAATTCTTCATTGATGCATTGAACAACACATTTATTAAGGAAGACGTAGCAAGAGCAACTCCGACAACGTTATCGGAAGCCTTGTCATCAGTCCGAGAAAGCGAAAGCCTCTGCGAGCGACTCAGGGGTTGTTGTATTATAGAACCATCAAGTTTTAACAATAATATCCCAAACAAACCAAGTTGGCGGCAGGGACCAATGGGCGCCCGTACTATGTTAAGGGTACCCAAGTCCGAAGAGTATACAAAGAAATGGTCTAGGGAGGGGCATGGTTGTTACAGTTGTAGCAAACCAACTCAAAAAACTATAAGAAATATGTTCGGTAGAAGCGCTTCTCAAATGTCTAGCAAGTCTCGGCGAAAGCCTTTTAACCGTAATGGGCTAGAACAAGATGAGGCCTGGTTATCCGAGGAAGAAGCAAGTGAATTCGCCCCCAGAAAAAAGAAAGGCCAGGGTACCATCAAAATCTCATGGAAGTCACCGGTTTCATCAAAAGCCTAGGACACAAGAATGTAACCACAAAGTCCTCGAGGAGAGAAGGACCACGGGGAAATATAAACCCTCGAATATCTGAGTGTCCCAGAGACAATAAAAACCGTCCCAAACTGGCATGTCCAAAAAAGAATTGGCAGGTACTTAAACCTCCAAAAAGGAAAGGAGCCGTAGAATACGAACTCCTCACCCAGGGATCGGACATGGTGTGTCAGGTAGAAATTATGGGAAAACAAGTAGAAGTACTTATGGATTCCGGATCAGAAGTCTCGCTACTGAAGACAACTGTTTTTTAAGGAGTTAGATACTGCCACTACAAGATTAAAAACTTCGGACTTGACAATTACCCAGGCTAATGGGCAGAAAATGGAATTAAGTGGTATGTTCTACTTACCCATTAAGGTGGGGGGATTAAGACTTGGTCGAGACTATATATTGCCCCAGATCTGCATCGAGCCATGATATTGGGGGAAGATTGGTTAAAAAATAACCGAGCCCAGCTCAACTTTAGCCCAAACCAATTAAAGATAAAGGGGGAAGAAATACCATTGGGTAGTTACGTCACTAACTGAGGTGGCTTCGCTTCTGGTTTTTCAATCACTACATGCAATTCATCTAACTTTCGCCTATCATCCAGATCATGGGAGTTAATCATAATCATTGGTAAGATTTATCATCGAACTCAACATCTGGAGGATCTGATAGTTGCTCTAGCTGATTGGGAATACGAGACAATAAGTCAGCGCAAGTATTTTCTTTGCGTGATAGATATTCAATCTTGCAGTTATACCCAGTTATTTTTAGAGCTTACTGCTGTATCTTTTTGGTGTGAAAGTTTTGGAGGGTGGGAGTGTTCGACCAGCTGGCTATGTCAGGAATGTGTGGATATGAGTAAGTTAGAAGGAAACTGTTGAAATGTGACAGTGAGAGGAGGAAAGAAAAAAAAGAAAAAGAAACAGAAGGTAAGATGTGATATTAGTTTAGGTGATTTTGGCAATTTTGTGCATGGAGTGATGATGGTTTGAGATTAAATTGAGGGCAGAAAAGGAGTTTAAATATCTAAATATTCGTGAGGGTATCTGGATTGTGTTCACATGCGGGGACTTGTGTGTAAGTACAACTGAGAGCGAAGAGAAAAAATTGAACCTAGATCATGATCTAGGTTCAGTTTTTGTTCGGTCAGTATAATTTTGCTTATTAAAGGGAAGAGATTATAGAAGCCATTTCGTTGTATGATGGTGTTGGAGGCTGTGATTAGTGCGGTTTCCAGTAGTCTTCGCCGAGCTTTGTTGTGAATGGTGATTTTGGCCTGTTCAAATTTGAAAGCATGATCGTGCTCTAATGCTTGGGAGAAAAGTGCACTGAGAGAGTAATTTTTTTTTTATGTCCCTTTTGTATCCGCTCAATCTTATGTTCAGTTCACGTTGATTGAGCGAACACAAAAGCGAACACATCTTTTTAAAGGTTAACTAGCGAATTTATGCAAAATTTCATTGTATTTTTGTTGTTGCTTTTACACAACTAAAATAAATTTACATCGTATCTTCATGTAATCTATAGATTTTTGCTTTACTATTAGTTAAATAACAATAATTATTTATCATTAGGACCAGCAATGGAAAATTACGTTTAAGAAAAAAGAAAAGTATCATTTTTGAAATCAGAAATTAGGCTCATTATATATATGTGTGTGTGTATGTGTATGGGTATGGGTATGTGTGTGTGTGTGTGTGTGTTTGCATCTTCATTGTGTAGATATTTGTGTAGTTTGTCTAATGCAGTCATTTTCAAATATTAACTTGTATTTATAGACTTTGATAATTTGGCATTGTTCTTTTTTTACGCTTATATTTCATTGCCATTGGATGCAGTTTCATGTCGAAATATCGAAAGTTCAGACTCTAAACATTCTAGTTTGGCTTAACAAAATGGACCTCTTGTTATGACCTTAGAAACTTTTCGGTCCATCTACCGCTCCTAAAAGTACCTAACTTCTGATGCCATCCTCTACTTATATAAGAGTCAAATACGTTTTAAAATAGAGAACTACTTCCATATCTTGGGTGGTACCGGCCACAGCACTCTTTCTTGCCTTTGATAGAGTACAAAATCGACTTCGAAAAGGAGCGATGATCTCTTCGGTTCTCTATAACCGTTTTCTCACAGAATAGCCGATGCTTTTATTAAGAAAATAACTGCTCAATTTTTAAACAGTTGTAAATTTGTTCTGCAAGTTTAACGTAAAATGAATTTGTTCTGCAAGTTTAACGTAAAATGAATTTGTTCTGCAAGTTTAACGTAAAATGAATTTGTTCTGCAAGTTTAACGTAAAAAAAATTTGTTCTACAAGTTTAACGTAAAAAAAATTTGTTCTACAAGTTTAACGTAAAAAAAATTTGTTCTACAAGTTTAACGTAAAAAAAATTTGTTCTGCAAGTTTAACGTAAAAAAAATTTGTTCTACAAGTTTAACGTAAAATACATTTGTTGTGCAAGTTTAACGTAAAATAAATTTCTTCTGCAAGTTTAACGTAAAATAAATTTGTTGTGCAAGTTTAACGTAAAATAAATGTGTTGTGCAAGTTTAACGTAAAATAAATTTGTTCTACAAGTTTAACGTAAAATAAACTTGTTCTGCAAGTTTAACGTAAAATAAATGTGTTGTGCAAGTTTAACGTAAAATAAATGTGTTGTGCAAGTTTAACGTAAAATAAATGTGTTGTGCAAGTTTAACGTAAAATAAATGTGTTGTGCAAGTTTAACGTAAAATAAATTTGTTGTGCAAGTTTAACGTAAAATAAATTTGTTGTGCAAGTTTAACGTAAAATAAATTTGTTCTACAAGTTTAACGTAAAATAAACTTGTTCTGCAAGTTTAACGTAAAATAAATGTGTTGTGCAAGTTTAACGTAAAATAAATGTGTTGTGCAAGTTTAACGTAAAATAAATGTGTTGTGCAAGTTTAACGTAAAATAAATGTGTTGTGCAAGTTTAACGTAAAATAAATTTGTTGTGCAAGTTTAACGTAAAATAAATTTGTTGTGCAAGTTTAACGTAAAATAAATTTGTTGTGCAAGTTTAACGTAAAATAAATTTGTTGTGCAAGTTTAACGTAAAATAAATTTGTTCTACAAGTTTAACGTAAAATAAACTTGTTCTGCAAGTTTAACGTAAAATAAATGTGTTGTGCAAGTTTAACGTAAAATAAATGTGTTGTGCAAGTTTAACGTAAAATAAATGTGTTGTGCAAGTTTAACGTAAAATAAATGTGTTGTGCAAGTTTAACGTAAAATAAATGTGTTGTGCAAGTTTAACGTAAAATAAATGTGTTGTGCAAGTTTAACGTAAAATAAATGTGTTGTGCAAGTTTAACGTAAAATAAATGTGTTGTGCAAGTTTAACGTAAAATAAATTTGTTGTGCAAGTTTAACGTAAAATAAATTTGTTGTGCAAGTTTAACGTAAAATAAATTTGTTCTACAAGTTTAACGTAAAATAAACTTGTTCTGCAAGTTTAACGTAAAATAAATGTGTTGTGCAAGTTTAACGTAAAATAAATGTGTTGTGCAAGTTTAACGTAAAATAAATGTGTTGTGCAAGTTTAACGTAAAATAAATGTGTTGTGCAAGTTTAACGTAAAATAAATGTGTTGTGCAAGTTTAACGTAAAATAAATTTGTTGTGCAAGTTTAACGTAAAATAAATTTGTTGTGCAAGTTTAACGTAAAATAAATTTGTTCTACAAGTTTAACGTAAAATAAACTTGTTCTGCAAGTTTAACGTAAAATAAATGTGTTGTGCAAGTTTAACGTAAAATAAATGTGTTGTGCAAGTTTAACGTAAAATAAATGTGTTGTGCAAGTTTAACGTAAAATAAATGTGTTGTGCAAGTTTAACGTAAAATAAATGTGTTGTGCAAGTTTAACGTAAAATAAATGTGTTGTGCAAGTTTAACGTAAAATAAACTTGTTCTGCAAGTTTAACGTAAAATAAATGTGTTGTGCAAGTTTAACGTAAAATAAATGTGTTGTGCAAGTTTAACGTAAAATAAATGTGTTGTGCAAGTTTAACGTAAAATAAATTTGTTGTGCAAGTTTAACGTAAAATAAATTTGTTCTACAAGTTTAACGTAAAATAAATTTGTTGTGCAAGTTTAACGTAAAATAATTGTGTTCTACAAGTTTAACGTAAAATAAATAATTGTCATGGACGAAATGCGGAAAAGTGGATTATTTTGTTGGAAGATTGGCCGAACCATAAGTTGTGATGACTATTTTTATATTAAACTCGTATAGAAAACTAAAAAAAATTCTTTAAATTGAACAATTAATGAAAATAAAAATTATAATCCAAAAACTGTTTAAATGCTTAACTGATAATCTGAATATTTTGAAAACTTGAATGACACAAATTATTTATCTCACATTAAACATAGTTGTGTTGAATTGAAGTTAACTAATAATGACTGGTTCACATCGTTCGACAGGCAGTACATATATGAGCCACACTGAGGATTGTTAGTAAATATTAAACATATGTCTGTGGATAATAAATATTTGATATATATATATATATATATATATATATGACGTTACCCGTGCCGTTGAAAATTTATTTTACTCCACTCCCACCAAAATAAAAAGATTCATATTTTTATTTCAGAAAAGATAGAATGTGCACACAATATGGTCACCTCATCATAATAATCGGAGAGGGGGGGTCATCTGATGCTGCTGCTGCTGCTGATGAAGATGTAGATGATGATGCTCTAAAAGTCAATCATCAGAACATGTTACGATGGCGGGTATGAGGAATGAGAAAGCACTCAGCAGGTGACACCTCGTTCATGCAAATGTCAGCTTTATAAAAAAAATAATCGTTTCCCTGGGGAATAATGTTTCCGTTTGTCTAATAACAAAACATAAATCATTTCACATTTCAGCATTCTGTCATTTGGCAAAATAATCATTAGTTTACTATCTAAGTGCGCCTCCGTGTGTGTGCGTACGTGTGTGTGGCATCCGATTCACGATAGATGAAAATCGTCCATTTTGTTTTTGGTTCGCCATTGCTTCCTGAAATCTTACCTCGATTCACTTGTCTGCTATTCTAACGCCTTAACCAAACCTGCAAGTTAATGAATGCCTGATACAAACATGAGAGAGGGGGAGAAAAGAATAGAGTAATGAGGAGAAGAGAGAGAGAAGGAGAGAGAGAGAGAGAGAGAGAGAGAGGCAGAGACAATGAGGGAGAGGGGAAGAGATAAATGAAGAACAAGAAATAAAGAAAAACAGAGAAAACGAACACTCGAGATGAAGAAAACCTGAAAGAAAGAAAGAGAAATATGATAGAAAACAAACAAGTGATAAAGAAAGAAATTGAGAAATTAGTCAGAAAAAAAACATGATAGAAAGAAAAAAATAAGAACAAAATATAATATGAAAGAAGGACTGAAAGAAAAACAAGAAAAGAAAAAATATGATAGAGAAATGGTTGAACGAAAGCGAGAAAGTGTGATAATAACAAAAATACTATACAAATATGAAAGAAAAAAAGAAAAATTAGAGCGAAAGAAAAAAACGAAAAGATATGATAGAAAGAAAGAATGGATATTGTAAAATATGAAAAATAAAAAAAACTAAGTATGAAAAAAAGTGAATTGATATCCGATGTGTAACCATTAAACCTGCTCGGAAGTCGACGGAAATTCAGGCGAAAATCATACGCTCAAGTGATTATGGGATTTATATGAAATCATCTGCATGCCACCGCAACAAAAAAAAAATAGGACCAAACGGGAAGGGGGACCGACGAACCAGAGAGAGAGAGGGGGGGGGTATTTCACACTCAATCGTGACAGACTGAAGCGTGATAGACAGACCAACGGACAAGACGCAGACGTATGTAAAACATGTTTGTTATTTCTCGTGTCTTTATTTGCCATGAAAAGCTGTTGAGTGTCGACTGTCTCACACCCGAACAGCCCACTTCACACATGAAACGGATGGTAAAGCAGAAACAATTCACTGTTTATCGATCGAGTCACCATCAAAGTTCACCTTGCGAGAAAAAAATCTACTTGCTGCTGTATTGGTAGCTTTTAAACACATTTTATTCTAATCTATTACTAAGGAGAGTAGAAAGTGACTAACTTGGGGTTACTTTCGGCAGCCTAGTAACTCTCGCTTCCCTTATTTTGTCCTTTAGTCCTCACATTCCATGAGCGATGTTTCTGACAAAAGGGGAAGAATTGCTGTTTTCTGTGTCGAAATCTCTCCATCTAACACTTATCGTTGGCTAGTTTTTGACCTTGAAGTTGTATGTTTTTCGCTCCTGACATCAAATTGCTTCATGTCTTGTCTGGAGCGATATCAATAAATAAAAAATAAATTTAAAAATGTAGATTTGGTATCTGTCGTCTGAAACCAAAATTACTACTATCTTTTAACTCTGAATTCAGTTTACTATATTATTTCAGACGAATGTATTATCTTTCAATGCTCAATTCAGTTTACTATATTATTTCAGACGAATGTATTATCTTTCAATGCTCAATTCAGTTTACTATATTATTTCAGACGAATGTATTATCTTTCAATGCTCAATTCAGTTTACTATATTATTTCAGACGAATGTATTATCTTTCAATGCTCAATTCAGTTTACTATATTATTTCAGACGAATGTATTATCTTTCAATGCTCAATTCAGTTTACTATATTATTTCAGACGAATGTATTATCTTTCAATGCTCAATTCAGTTTACTATATTATTGCAGTTGAATGTATTATCTTTCACGAGGAAACGATATCTGCTCTGTTGACATAAGACCAATCCCCCACGCCTTTTGCCTCCTTTTTGTGGGGACAGTGTAGTATCTGTTATGTTGTCATGGTATTGTCCTCCCAGGCATTACCTCCCCATTTTAGGGGTAGTGTAGTATCTGTTGCCAAGTATTACTTTCACCTTTTTGAAGAAAGAGGTTAATGTAGTATATATTCTATTGTCAGCATACCATCCTCCCAGGCATCCCCTCCTCTTTTGAGGTATTGTCATATATGTCCTCTTGTTACGAGACCATTCTCATAAGCATTACTCCTCCTTGGTGGTCAGTGTTGCATATTTTCGTTCGTCATATATACAAGTCAAAATATGCTTCCCCAGTCACATATTTTTACTAGCAATATTAATTCATCTAATAGAACATATATATATAATTATTATTATATATATGTTCTATTAATTTATCTAATAAAACATATATAATTATAATTATATATATGTTCTATTAATTTATCTAATAAAACATATATAATTATAATTATATATATGTTCTATTAATTTATCTAATAAAACATATATAATTATAATTATATATATGTTCTATTAATTTATCTAATAAAACATATATAATTATAATTATATATATGTTCTATTAATTTATCTAATAAAACATATATAATTATAATTATATATATGTTCTATTAATTTATCTAATAGAACATATATATAATTATAATTCGGTAGATTATAAAATTGATGACATAATTAAAATTTTAAATATTATAATCAAGCTCCGAAAATAAACAATGTTTATCTATATATACGCGCGTTTTAAAAAAAAACTACATCAAAGTAAAGCTTGAAAAACCTTATATGATTTTCCTCATCAGCATTAGACTGTATCAAGTACAAAAATGAAAATCACAAACACATTCCAGGGTTGGATAAAATACAGAAAAGTACCGCTTATACTCAGTTATTATATTCAGTTTCACATTGACTTTTTATTATAAATAAAACTTAATTTAAAAAAATATTCCAATGGATGTTATTTAAATCGTAATTGATAAAGTCTATTAGGTGATAAATAGATAAACATATCCACAAAATTATCTGGATAAACTCTGACCACAAAGTCATTTATATTTACTTTATTTCATCTGCATTTCAACAAAAGTTTCAAACAATAAAGATTGTCTGAAGATTCTGTGGAAATGCAGATGAAATAAAGTATTACATACTAGATGCCCCTACCCGACGTTGTCTGGGAATATTTTGGTTGATCATAAAAAATAATTTTAAATAAGGGCCAAGTGTAATATAGGACTGTTGGAATACCTCAACTATTTCTCCAAAATGATTGGACATAGCTGCAAGCGGTTAAAACATTGAACTTAAGTAACCATTTTATCCGATTAATCTGTTATTTAATTTTTCATTTTTATAAAGAACTGACTTTGCCCCAGATCGCTATCGCTTCGCAAAGTTCACTACCTGAAGCCAAAATGTAAAATAAACATTTCATTTATAAGTTTGTTGTAAAGACAAGACAACAACTTTCGCATTTATTCATATAAATAGATATTAACATTTATTCATATAAATAGATATTAACATTTATTCATATAGATATTAAGATTTTGATAATTTTGATACAAATTTATTTATCTCTTAAATCAGATCGTACAGAAATGAAAAGAAAGGAAATCAATTCTCATGAGCATGAGCAATATTTTCATTGAATTTAAAAACAATATAAAAAATGTGGCGTCGGCCGCTTATGGGATGGAGCAGTTAGTCAGACTTTCCCTTCGCCATGTGGCGTCGCTAACGGGAGAGACAGGAGTTATCCTCTCTTCTTTCTGAACTGATGCATCGTATATTTTCTTTCTATTTAGTTTAATTTAAATTACCTTCGCTGGAAATTAATCAGCAAATATTCAAAAAGGTGTAATAATTAATCCTTTTTCATTAATTTACTTTAATTAATTACTGTTAAAATCGATAAAACTATTGCACAAAAAATAGGATAACATGAATAACACCAAAACTTAATTTATTATGAACTATTAAAAAATAAATATGAAAATTAGGTATGCAAATAGTCGTCTTTTGGCCTTTCATCTCTACGATATGTACAGTATTTAAAACGCTATATTGTATTATTGAGTTCAATAATAGTGACCCATTTTGATGGTAATATAGGAGTTATACATTTAAAAAACAAACTTTCGAATTTGTTCATTGAGCTATATGGACAATACATGCTTATTGAATTCACAATTGAAGCGAGGGATAGGTTTTGGGAGAGGGTAAATAATAGTTTCAATCTTCGAAAAGAAATTGCTACATCAGATTTTTATTTAAAGGAGAGGGGGGAGCTTTTTTTTAATTGCTACTCAAGTTTTTTTTTGGGGGGGGGGAGGGGCTAAATAGCTTCCCAAACTTTCATTAATTTAATACAAAGATTTGCTAAAAATTTTCAAGTCAGTTTAAATAACTTTTTATTTCACCATTAAATTCTTTTTTAAATTTCGGGAAGTCACAAAGTAATTCATTCCTTCTTTTTTCAAGTATTAACCAAAGATTCTTGTTAACGAATGAAGCGAAATACGTTATAGTTTATTTAATTTCCTAATTGTATTACATTTTCAATATAATTTTTCAAGTTATTTAAGATTAGTTGAGATAGGATAGCGAAATAGCTTTCAAAACTTCATATTTTAATGCATGAAGACTTGCTAAGAATAGTTTTTAAATAAGATTTTAAAACGTTATTTGAGGTGGGGTATCTTAAATAATGTTTTTAAATTTCTACTTATGGTTGGGTGAACAGAGAGCTAAATAGCTTCCAAAACATAATATTTTAAGAGATGAGGATTGGCCAAGAATTTTAAAGCCAGTTTTAATGACTTTCAATTCGACAGTTTAAGTGCTTGCAAATTCCTTTAAAATTTCGAGGTGACGAAGTAATTTTGATCTCTTTTAATTAGTGTTTTTTTGTTGTTGGGAAATAATATACAACCAAGGAATTGCTACACAAAGTTGGAGGTAATGATGGGAGGAGAGCTAAATAGCTTTCGAAACTTTATCTTTTAAGAGATGATAACTTGACAAGAATTTGAAAGCCAGTTTGGATGATTTTAATTTTTTTTCAATTCGAAAGGTTACGTAGTAATTTTTATTTTAATTATTAACAAAAGATTAAAATGGCTGACGTGTTTGACTGGGCGATGCTTTGTTTATAAGTTACAATTTAGAAATGGATCGCAACCTGAATATCAAATCAGTCCTATAGAAAGAAAAAGCGGAAAGTTGAATTTGATCACAAATTCTTAAGCATTTCCCAGAGAAGAAACTGTATTCCTAAACAGAGCTATGTTGTATGTTAAAATTAAAACAATCATCGAATTAAAAACCAATAAAAACAAAGTTAGTTTTAGTAGAATTCAGAAGAAGTTTGAGAAATTACTATCTATCAAGACATCCCACGTCACTCAGATTCACCGAACGAAATTCATAATCCATTTAATTCGTTTTACACTGGACAAGATTGCGTACATTATGGACCCCCAAATCTAACCATAGAAGTTATCCCTCTATATGTAACACGATATAACTTTAATATATATATATTATCATCATAACTTTTTACCATTCAAAGGAAGAAACATAAAATAAACTGCTAATGATTTTTTACATTTAATAATAATGAAAATGAGAAACTAAAAACGTGTGTACTTTATTTGCGCCTTAAAACAACGTTCCCATGTAGTAACCAATTGTTATGCGCTAACCTTAACCCTGTGTGTAATAAATCTAGCAAAAATCAAGTAATGGTAAGATTTTCACGAAATTTTCGATATTTATTCATTATTGGACTCATTTATCTATAAAATGCTTTTTTTCGTAAAATATATTAGGGAAAATATTCTGATCGATCGAAATTTTAATGTTATATAAAGCGAAAGAGTCTTAAATAACACATTAGATTTACTTTTTTTTTTGGTAAGCACTTTTGGGTAAAGTATCCGTGATTACATAATAGAAAAAATCGAATTTCGTACTAAAATCTTAAGATAAAAAATGGGGTTCTTTCACAGTTCGATAATTTAATCTTTAAATAAACTATTTTACTTAAAAAAAATATACTAATATATTATATATAAACTTTATTTTGGGGAGATTTAAAACAAAGAATTAAAAACGCATTTAAGTATCTTATGTAAAGTACGCAAATAATTATGACGTCATCGATTTTGTGGTACGCTTTGGAGGTCACTAGCGTACATGAATCACTTTAACGACTTTAGTTTTAAATATTTCTCACAAATCCGCTTTCATATTTCGTTAGATTACAGTTTAAAATCCTGTTTTTATATCTACACAATATACTTCATGGCATAAGATTTTACAGTAAATAGTGCTTTCAGTACGGATCACTCCACCGAAACATTTTACTATCAAAATATATTTATGTTCTATTTTTATCGATATCAATTCATAATATATTTCATTGATTTTTTAATAACCAAATTAATTATTAATCGAACAGTTTATGGATCAAATTTTAAAAAAAGCTAAAATTTAATTCCCCAACTTAAAAGACTAATTATGACCGCCTTCTTTCTAAATGGACGCCATCTTTGAAATACACGCATCTTAATCCTGCTACAACAAAGTAATGATATATTAATAGTTTTGCAAAATTGTGTTCATCAATAAATGTTGTATCTTTTTGTTAATCTATGATCTTGTTTCTATGAAAAAGTTATGAAGGAGTTTCTCTGTTCCTACGCACATAGAAACGTGATTGATTGACAAAACAGGAATACACATTACTAAGAATAGTTTGCATGATTTTTACGATGTCAATACCCGAGTTCGAATCTCACGTAAGGATGTTTTTAAACTGGATACGTGTTTTATAAATTTAAAGAAATTAGTATAACCTAAAATCATTAAATAATTTGACAATTCGCAGAAAAGTCGACGTAAAAAGTATTCGGCATTCGTTACAAAAGAATTATTTTTGCTCAAACACATAATTTCGAATGTGTTTTTCCTAATAAAAAATACGTAAACACATTCATCGTAGTTACTATCTCATGCAAATACTAAGTAGCGTATTTTTTCCACGAAATTACAAATAGTTTTCTTCGTACTAGTTTTATAAAAGCTCAATAAAAAACACACCCAGGCACTGTGCCTGTAGAATAGAATGAGAAAATTACATTTTATCATTTCTATCAACAATACAGTTGATAATATTTGTAAAACATTTAATAATAGATAATCTGTTTGTAATAGGTCGATGTCGATGAGTCTGGACGAAGAAAAATTTTTGAGAGTTCATAACATGCAGAAAAGTTTATATCGTTATTGTTTTGAAGTAAGCCGATGTGATCCAATGGAATTGGGAGGAAGTCCACGTGCTGCAAGTCGCCATATTGGATGTTAAAGCCTTTTTACGGACGCCGGTCGCCCGTGGCTAACGGCCGCTTAGTTTGCGTCCCAAGTTTGGTAGTTGAAACATGGTTTGATTACACAGTTGTACCTTCTCGTGACTTAAGAGAGCGAACAGTGCCGATACACTCCCTTAAACAACCTTCGGAAATTAGTGCTCTGTTCACATAAGAGATTGTTTCTGATTAGTTAAATCCCAACCGCAATTATGTGTTTGCTTCAAGCAAAAATTTTGAACGTCGTTAAGTGAATATAACAATATTCGAATTTCTAAAGTTTCCCATTTTAAAGAAGAGCTTATTTGTCAGTGAACTATTACCAAGTTGTTTTCATTTATCGAATTGATAGACTTTTAAGAATAAACTGTCCAATTTGAAACAAATTCCAGCAAGAAATATGAAAGGTATTCGAAAACAAAAACGAATATTTTATTTTCCTGAATCATTTATTTCAATATCCTTCCGCATTTAATCACTGATATGTTAATTAACAGACGATGCATATCAGATCATGTGTTAACCTTTTCACTGCGTGCAAATATTTTTTTCCATTTCGAATAAAGATTTTATTTTAATAAATTTTTTCAATTGACACGCGAATCGTCATGGCTTTCAGCTCTAGTCGTCGAACCCTGCATCGTCGTTGGTACGGCGATAATTGCTTGGGATGAAAAGAAACGAGGAAGCTAATTCGATAATCGCTTCTCTAATGACACCAGCACTTCAAGCGTTTACAAGAACAAACATATTTTAATGTCAAGGGGTTTCTAATGAAATCCACTGTGCCAGTCAATCGATACTCTGAATCGAATAAGAGATTGTTGGTAGGAGACACGAAAATTGGTTATTAACTAACGGAAATTACACGGTCACTTTCTTCATCTATCCGTATAATTTACTCTTAATAATATTTCTTTTGAAATAATAAATATTTGTCAGGATCTGTATAATAATACGCTAAGGCAGTTCATGTTCGAACGTACGTTATCACCTTTCACATACATAAAAACGAGATCGTCCGATTAAAAAAGATCATGATTGGTGATTGATCAGATGTCGCTAAACAATGCCAATTTTATCCATTTTAAAATAGAATTGTTCCAACATCAAATTATATCGTCCAGTTGACTAAAACAGTACACTGTTAAATAAATACATTTCAAAAGTGACATTTCTTTTATTGATTTAAAGAATATTTAGCTGACTATTTTTTAACAGAATATTTGTATTAAAAAGAATTAAATTTCTACAATTTTGAATTTATTTATTCAAAATTATAGAAATTGAATTCTTTTTAAACAAATATTCATAAGAAATAAAGAAAATATATATTTGTTTCATTTATTTAAAAAATATTTAGCTGAGAATGACAATTATATTTACGGAAGGAGAACACCATTTTTTATTAAGAGTATTGGGCCTTGCAGGCAGTTATTTAAAACGGAATATTATTATTATTAACAGTAAATTATACAGAGATATAGAAAACACTGTTTGTTAACGATATCATAGAACATTGTTTTCGTAAAAGTAATTGTCAGCTAAATATTCATTAAATAAATCAAACGAATGCCACTTGTTCAATTAAATTACAATTGTAACAAGTATGTTTGTAATTAAAATAAAATAAAAACGAATGCAACGAGCAGATTTGTAAAACTGATTAAATATTCTGGGCGACACTATACAATTTTGGAACAATTAATTTTATAATGGGTAAAATATAAATTCTTTATCTTAGCGACATCAGTTAACTTTCAAATATGGATTGGCGATCGGACGTTATCATTTTTTTTAGTGATAACGTACGCACAAACGTAAATGAAGTTTTTATTAATAACTTGTACCTACTCAGCGTTGCCCGGGAGTTATTTTACAACTATGTCGTTTTTTACAATATATATATATATATATAATTTTGAAAGTTAAATTTAATTAAATTCTCGAAAGATCACAAATTCAGTTTCCTACTAATTATTCTTATTAAAATTATTATTTAAAGAGTTGACTTGTTTACAAAGAAACGGTAATGCATTGGTTTTAATACTTTACACTATCAGTTTTATTTAAATAAAATACATAAATAGTAAATAATAGATTTCAACAATAAAAAAACATGAGGACCCCTGTCCTCTTCCAAGCCCAGGACCCCTTCTTAAAATTACTATTTTAATAACAATTTAGAAATTTATTAAAGCCAAATAACAAAGTGTTCTTGTTTTAATAATTTCTTTTTGAAGACATGAGTGTTCGATATAAATATGTCCTTCTTAATTATAGACATTTTTTCTCTTTTATTCATCCTTCTTGTTGGAAACATAAAAATCCCGAGGATAGTAGTCCGTTCTTTGGAGCGAACGGTTTACTTTGGATGACGGCGTGTGCAATTACGTGGATGCATGTTTTTGATATATGAAATCATTTCCACTTTTATTTTTCATAGGATACAAGATTCGATAAAAAAAAAAAAGACTCGCTTTATTTCATTATATAGATAAACTACCTACTAACCCGTGTCCTGGCGTTATCCGGGAAAGTAGATTAACTCGAGAAATGCCAAGTCCCAACCTTGAATTATTTGCTGCTCATGGTTGTCCAGCTCAAACGCAAACCCCATGATGTTATTGTAAAACAGTTGGGAGGGGGGGGGGCTGACAGCCGGACTCATGAAAGATATTTTATTACCAACCCGGTTAGTGTTTGAGGGAAGTGGGATCGTTAAAAAAACGCAAAAGAAAGTAATTTATTGTGTTTTGTCTCTTTACTATTTTGATAATTGACTTGTCATGTTGGTTATTATATTCAGAACGTTTCAACCGATATAGGAAACTTCTTTATAGAAAAATAAAGAAATAAAAAGTATCAATAGCCAGTAAAAAGATTCCGAAGCCTATTGTTTTTATGTAGAAGACGTCTCGACGTTAAAAAGGTAAATCAAAGAAGAGCCATTGTTTTAGTGGGACCGTTTAAAAGCAATTTCGCCTCCAAGAAATCACAAAGAAAATAATTTATTTTGTTTTGTCGCTTTACTGTTTTGATAAGTGTTACTACTATTGTCATCTTTGTTGTTATAGTAAAAACATTTCGGCCGATATCGGATAAACGTTTTATAGAAAAATCCAGATGAGAAATATTGAATATCAATAGTCCTTTCCTTTAACTATTATAAGAACCCTTTCAACCACCGATTGCCATTGCTAATAGTAATTTATCTCTACAAAGCCACCATCCGTCCATGCATGGAGTATTGTTGCCATATCTGGGCTGGTGCACCAACCACTTGTCGCTCCCTCTTAGACATGGTCCAAAAATAGCCTCTAATCTAATAGATCCCACACTGTCCACCAAGCTCCAGCCCCTGTCTCATCGCCACAATCTTGCATCCCTGCTTTTGTTTTAAAATACTTCAATGGAATGTGCTCCGACGAACTTGTTGTTCTGGTGTCCCCTCGACGTAAATCCACCCGACAAACAGTTAAATCCCACCATGAATAGATTACCAGATGCCGGAAGATTTTCGACTCTAATAGCTTATTACGTCGAACTTCTTGCCTTTAGAATCCACCCTTTATCCCTGTTTCCTTGACTGTACTAACATGCAAAAATGTAAATGTAATGTGAACAGACATCTCGCTGCACAACTCCCCACTTAGGATTCCCGCTATGAATATCAACCCTCATTCACAGTAGCCCCTTACGTCTCAAAAGCAAAGTGCCTAGTTTAGGGTGAATAAAAGTAATTAAAAAAATTTCCAAAACCGGCTTTTAATTTATTATTGTTTGAAAGAAATGAAGCCAAAAATCTACCGATATTTAAGCGGCCATGTTGATGTAACTATATTTTTTCCGGACGAGTTGTCATTTCGGCGTTCCACGTTACCGACAACCTGCGCGTATAATAATTAGACCAACTGCTTTTGTCAAATGAGAGACGTGATTTTAACTTTTTGACTGTTACGGATTCGGTGAAGCCGTCCGTTTCTACGAAATTGTATGTCTGTCCCTTTACCCGGCTTGTGTGCAGTCGAGAAGGAAGATGCCCAACCATGCGTACCAATGAGAAATACATTGTTTAAACGAATGATTGGATGAGCGAAATAAACAATCGTGTTATTTGGGAGACACGAACACTGCATCTGTCTTTCCAATCAAATCTGTTTAGTTGCTGCAACAGAAGGAATTAAAAAAAAAACGGGCAATTCTTTAGTTGGCTCAAGAAACGATTGTCCGCCAGTGTCGAAATGGAATTATTCGATATCCAAACCCCCTTCATGGAGCCAGTAAATTAACTTGAGTCGAATGATTATGAAAAGGAAATTTGAGGACAATTAGCATTTATGCTCAGAATAGGCGAATATGACGTTTAATATGGATTACATGTCTTTGGTATCTTTTCTAAATAGCGGGAGAGTGTCCATTGGATAAATTGTTTCGTGGCTTTTTCTCGGTAATTCTTCGATTTGTTTCCGCATAAAAAATTACTAGAAAAGTAGTTTTCCAACCTTTTTTTCAGTAATGATTCCCTGTTTTAAGTTCAACTTGCTTTTAACCATCCGAAAACGAGACCAATTATTAATCTAAAAGAACTTCAAAACAAGAATATGAAGATGTTAAAAGTAGTGATAAAGCCATTATTTTGACAAAAGAAATTAAAATAACTTTCAGACTTGAAAAAGAGGAAAGCGAATAACTTGTGGGTTCGCCTTTAAGTTACAAAAAAAAACAAAAAAAAAACAAACAAACACTGAATAAGATCATGACCGTTCAAAAACTACGAGGAATTTTGAATCATTTAAACTGTCGAATAGAAAGTTATTTTGGCATTAACATTTTCAGTAAATCTCATTTGGTTGAACGTTTGAGGAAATATTTAAATCCAATAAATTTAAGTTTCTGAATTTTGGAGATGACGATTGATAATTTGGATTATTCGGACTACTGTTCTCAACTTGATTGTTATCATCACAACGTTTCGACCGCTGTAACCTCCGGCCTTCAGGTGTACCTTTTCGAACTCGGGAATATTTCTGTCGAACTCGGGAATCTGGACTAATAAAAGTAGTGATCTATAGTGACGACACATTGAAAACAAGAATAGGTTTAAGGCTCCAAAAATGCATACTAGAATTGTCCGCAAGGACCCGTGGTGCAATGGGGGAGGGATAGAAAAATTCAGTTCTAAGTGATAGTCGGTTGATAGTTCAATCCTCGGTGTGAGCCATACAAAGAATTGCGAATTACTGAAGACTTCTCCCGGTTATGCTACCCCCGTGGATTAAATAAAGGGTTCCGTTCGAAATTCCGTCCAGATTCTCAAGTTCGAAGAAGGCCGGAGGTTGCAGCGAGTGTGAGAATAACACTCAAGATGAGAATAATCCAAATTATATAATAAATTCAAATCCACCAAATTTATAAAGAGAGATTAAAACATCATTACCTTAAAGCATTAGTTATAGTTTTCAGTCAATAATTAATGATCAATAATGAAATTTAACTTTCCAAATGTTATTAAAAACATAATAATCATTTGGTAAAAAATGAAAGATTGCCCTAACCTGAATGAAAACAAAGGAGGATAGCTCTCGGTAGAAAATGGAACAAAAAATCGGACATATACATGACAAAACATGTCTAGATAACTTTAAATACTTGGGTATTTTGCATTTGTTCAATCGCGATCTTTTCTAAATCGGAATATTAATTGAGAATAATTTTAGTAATCGAAAAAATACTTTTTATTTAAAAAGAAATAACATCTATTTTTAAATACGTTTCATTTATTTTAATACATGACAAACGATTTGTAATAAAAATCTATAGAAATTGAGGGAAAACCGTAACGTCTTCTTTGTTGTCGATTTATCGATTTTATTTCCAGTTTCACTGATAATTCTTACATTTATGTGCATCCGTAGCACGTCAAATAAAAGATGACTTGTAAAAAAATGGATGAACAAGTATAGATGAGATTCTAGAGAGCTTTACTACAAATGTTCTTTCAATCATTCATGTTTTAGCAGATGTGAATATTGCAGTTTCGTTGTTTTTGATGTTTAGCATTTTTAAATGAAAATATTTTTTTAGAATTTTAACTAATTGCACAGCCCTTTTAATATTCTTGGCTCTACATAGAAAGTACTTGATTGGCGATAGATGTATTTATTTTTTGATTTCTCACGAACTTTGTGGAGAGATATATTTATACTTTAGGTGAGTCATTTTATTATCAACTGACTTTTATTTAGGATTCTGAATCCTTTTATATGTTGGACTTGGAATTCTTACTGTTCGGAATCTATGGATTACAATTCAATGTTTACCTTATATCTGCTTCCTTTATCCAATCCCCTGGATATTGATGTGGACACATAATTTTATATTTTTCATCGAAGATGGGTGTTTTACTCACTACGTTTTATATTTTCAAATATTTGCTAAACAGTAATAACATGTTTGATGATTTTTTTCTGATTTTCCTCTGATGAAAAAAAGCTTATTTTAAAAATCCATGGATTAAGGAAAATAAATATTTTTTATATTCGGCGTTTGAATATTTGATGAATTAATATTGTATTTTATCCAATTTTTATTTTCATCATTCATTTTCTTATATTATTGCTCGATCTAGTATATCGAGCATTGACCTATCACCATAAGATGTAATATAAATATATATTTATTGCTTCATAGACATGAGTTGTCTCTTATATACAACAAATATATATATATATATATATATATATATTGTTGTATATAAGAGACAAATCATGTCTAGATATCCTTTGGTAGATCCTTTCAATAGTCCGAATCAGGATCTTAGTTTCGGAGGCGAATTTGGCTGATGAGTTTGCTATAGTTTGGATTTGTCTCCCAAGTACTTTCAGACCAATCCGGGTCCATCTTCAGGGGAATGAGTACTTGGGAGACAAATCCAAACTATGGTAAATTCATCAGCCAATTCCCCTCCGAAACTAAAATCCTGATTCGGACTATTGAAAGGATCTACCAAAGGATATCTAGACATGAGTTGTCTCTTATATTCAACAATCCTTGCCTGCAAGAGAAGATGCTGCCTATAATTTTTATGTATATATATATATATATATATATATATACAACTTGCGGAAGAAAAAATTGAATAATCTGATTCATCAGTATCGTACAAAATTAGACAAAACTAATAATTTCATTTAATGCGATATCATTCCTTCCACTTCCAGTAGCAGATTCAGTGGCTAAGTTGATAGAGCACCAAACGCTACTAGGACCTGAATTACGAATCTAGCAATGTCCAGCCACACTGAGGAGTCTTGAAAAGGCGACATTTTTATAGACAGATACCTTCCAAACATAAATGTATATAAAGAGAGACATAGAAGGGGGAAGAGGGTGGTAAATCCTGATGCGAAAAAAAAATAACATTAAAAAAGAGAAAATATTTGTTAAATTCGATAAAAACAAAAGGAATCAAAATGACTTCCATTCTTTCCGTTTTATTATTATTTTTTAATTTTCTTCAGTTAATCTTGGAATGTTCTTCGAGCGTTTCTTTTCCATTCTGACTAAACGCTCTTCATAAAACTCGCCACATCTGAACAGCAAACACATTCAGTCCTTAATGAACAATTAAAATACGTGGAAAGCACGTCGGATACAATGGCCTTATCAGCTATGAAAATCATCGTCTCATTTTGGATTCCGCCTTACAATTATTAGCTCAAGATGGCCGCCCCCATTTTACCCCCACCACGTTAATTTCTTTTTATATCTAATCAAGTGCGAGCAGATCCCTATCCAAGATTTGTGAATCAACAAACAGCGGGGGTCCGCCCGCAAAACACTACGCTTCATTAAGTCTGCGTCACAAATTGTGAGAAGATCGGCAGACGAGAAGATAAGCGTTCCGGATTGAAGATGAAATCCAAATTACAGGACATAACAGTAAATATTGTTTTTCTCAAACCAAGCGAAAATCACAACTCAGCCGGATAAAGCCTTTTTATTATTTAGGTCGTTAGATCAGTAAGTAAAGATGTTTGCAACCTTTTCGTTTTATGGTTATTCCGCATATGTTTTATGACATTGAAAAATTGTGTATACGTATTATCGACGATTTATGGCTTTTTTCCACCCAATTGTTTTGTTAAACGTAAACGCGGCCATCCTGCGTCGTTTTCGTCACACGCCACTAAACACAAGAATAAATGAATCGCATAAATACCAGGGCGAGGCGGATACTTACGTCGGTTGTGTCCTGTAATTGCCTTTAAAAGCAGATAACACATATGGGAGGACACTTAACATCATGAAAACTATCCGCTCCGTTCATTGGATTGTTGATAATGTTTCGTCATATAACTTGGCTCGCTTTTCTATGAATCGGAGCAAGCGTTGTAGTAGCGCGCAAAAAAGTCGAAACACAATAAACTGGTTCTCTGTTTACATAAATATAGGGTGACCCCCCCCCCCCAATGCCATCAACCAAATTTGGTGCAAATAAACTTAAATTTATGCCTTATTTGTCATCAGTCTTAGGCCTTGCGAACAATATATCTAAAGTGAATTTAGGTAAAAAATAGCACCGGAAAAAATGGCTCGGTAAAAATGGCACAAGAGAAATATATAGATGAAAATCTCACAATGAGTTATAAAAATCTTGGATACAATGCATAAAGAGAAAATATTAAGTTTGTCAAATTTAAAAGAAATTATGTTAACATTTTAAAGTACAACCCACCCACCCATAAAAAATGATTTCTACTTTTTTTTAGTCGGTTACGTGAGAACACCCTGAAAAAATAGAATTTAGAGTGGGGGATCTGTTACGCATATAAATTTAACGCAAAATGATCCCCCATTTAAGTCTTGCTAAGAAGTACAACGATTCGGAAAGAATGTCCGTCTAGTTTGAAATTACGACCACATGGGGGTAAACATGAATAGTAGTCGCATAAGCCGTCCCTTGCCCCCAAGAGGGTAAGGGCAGCTTAGTGTACTTATGATGTTAATGTTTGCTGATATTTTTCCCAGCCACGAAGCCCCATGAGTTTGGCACAAAAATGGGATTAAAATCACGTGGTGTGTCGGACATAGTAGCGAGCAGGCCACGACACAAACATTTTTTTTCTTTTGGCAAAAATGATAAGTTGGTCCCTGGAGCTGATTTTTTTTAAAACAAAATTTTGATTTTGTTTTTACCTGGAATTTGGGGGCGTGGCTTGTGTTTTCGCCCACGCCGTCGGTCAGTCAACTTTATAGGATTCGGACAATGTCAATCCTATAATCTACCCCCCACAACGGTAAGATGTGACCCAAGGTCGTGAAAGTGTGATTAAAAGGCCAGCACCATAGAGTAAGATCACTCTGGCCTACAAAAAATGCCGTGAATTGGAGACCATTAAATTAATTAAAATTACATTTAAATTTGACTAGATTAATCTTATCTTCTTTTTTTTATATATCTGTGCATGAATATATTTCCATTGTAATGATATAACCACGTATTTTAATGTTGAGGAATTAAACACTAACTAAAAACACCTTTTCACTCTCGTTGATTTTAAATAAATGAAAATTAAAAAGAAAAATGGACTTCTTAAAAAATAATTAAAATTAATGTACCTGAAGAGAGAAAATGTTCACCGTGGATTTGAGATTATTTTTCGATTGTGTAGGTTGTAGCGTCTTAAATTCACACTTTAAAGTCGGTACCGACACAAAAACATGCTGGAGTAAATAAAGCAGATCTTACCAATTATTGACTTCATCATGCCCACATGATCCGAATTCTGTTTGAAAATCGTTATTTAATGCTGAGTAAACCTAACAAAACAAACGTGTGGAATTTTAATTATTTTGACTTTTATCATTTTATTTTTTTATTATTCTTGTATTTAGGAAATCCAAATGCGCTAACATTTGTTCATATTGTAGAAAATAAAACAGGGACCAATTTACATAAATTAGGTTGTCTGGGTCGATTTGATTCTTTGGGGTGACGTTGACTTCGGCGCGGTATAAAATGAGGCCTATGCTACCCTAGAAATGAATGTGGAAGTGGTCCGAATATGCGGTGGGGGGGGGGGGGGCATGTATTTCATTATAATTAAAAACGTGCCATTAAAATAGGGGCTTTTGGATTCTCATGGTAATAACTCGTTTATTGTATTCGTGGTGTAGCTGCTAGCGACTGAAGATGTTCTTCCAATGGCGATGGCCGCTTACTTCAAAGAATCTATACAGTAGAGAATTGTTTTTTTTTTCCTTCCTCACTACTGGAGAGTTCCTAATGTTGCCAATTCATTACCTAATTGACGGTTATAAGTTACTAGACCTGAGGAGAAGGTTGGGAAAGAAGTTTTGTTTCACAACCTTGCTCTTGGTCAGCTTTATTCAATTTTCCGGTACATTCTTTATGCCGGGTTGATGTTTGTAACTTCCATTCAGTTGAGGCCGCTTATACAGTTAACCAACTTTCATTTAATAATTTAGATGATTCAGCTGCAACTTGTTTCTAGGCTCTTTTCGGTGACTTTTGCCGACTGGACCGATATAACCACACTTAACTTTTGTTTGACTGGAGCGGCTCGCTGAGCCACAGAATTGCCAGTACACCACTGCGTAGCCCAACAGTGTTACCAGACCCCCGATTAGAGTTGTGCTCGCGATCACCGGTATTACAATAGGTTAAATATGTTCTAATTGACGACAATTCCTGGGCCGAAACTATGGGTTTTCTTCTTCTTTTGACTTGTAAAACATCAATTTATTTCGTTTGATTCGGATTTTGTGGATTTTTGTATGAACAAGAAACATTAAATACATTTTCCTTTGGTTCTTTTTGAAGTTTTCTTTTTTTTACTTTTTTTTCTACATGAATTTAAAAAGAAACAAACAAAAAAAAACTTAGCAAAATATTTCCGACGCTCTTCTAGACAAAAAGAAAAGTAAAATAATTAGCTGATAAAGTTACACAACTCAAGAGAAAGAAAAACTGTTTGAAGTGTCAACGTTTGACATCATTGAATTGCCGAGCCCGGGGCATTTTTTTTAACAACTCTTAGTTCTTATTACCTCCCCCTACCACTTTCACATTAGTCCCCCGTCCCCCTCTCTCTCTCTCTCTCTCTCTCTCTCTCGTAATCCTTTCATTTCCTTCCTCCCAAACGTCTTTATCTTTTCTCCGCCTTTTTCTATCTCGCGTCTGCCTTTTCAGTTAACGTCAGGGATTATTTAAAAAAGAAATCCCAAAACTAACACAAATTAAACATGTGCTACCTGCCTAAGTTCGCTTGAAGCAATTCTGTCGAAACATTTCGCTTTCTCTTAAAAACAAGTGTAAAGGGTAAGAAATTTAAGAAGCAAAAACTGTTTTTTTTAATCGTTGGAAACAAAAACTAATTATTAAAAGCCCTGATTAGCAAAGTTTTCATAGTAAATCACCTTTTCTTAATGAATTTCCACAGTTTTGCCGTGTATTTCCTTTTTTTTCTCAGCCGAATTTCAAAAACATCTGATCATTCTTTCGATTAATCAAGTTCCTCGTTTGTGGTCCAATTCTTTAGATAAAGTTTCCACATGGCAAAAGTGGATTTTCACAGATTCTGACGAATCGCAAAGCGAGTCGAATTTTTTCGTCCAAGATTTTGGATTCAGACATTTTTTATATATTTATTTATTTAGCGGGTAAAATAGAAAAGACATTTTTTATAAATTCATTTATTTAACGGGTAAAATAGAAAACACATTTTTTATATATTCATTTATTTAACGGGTAAAATAGAAAAGACATTTTTTATATATTCATTTATTTAACGGGTAAAATAGAAAACACATTTTATATATATTCATTTATTTAACAGGTATAATAGAAAAGACATTTTTTATATATTCATTTATTTAACGGGTAAAATAGAAAAAACATTTTTTATATATTCATTTATTTAACGGGTAAAATAGAAAAGACATTTTTTATATATTCATTTATTTAACGGGTAAAATAGAAAAGACATTTTTATATATTCATTTATTTAACGGGTATAATAGAAACAGTCTACTTGGTGACGGCTTCCGCTTTTGAAATCGGAAATTGACAACCCCTAACCACGTCCCATTATATTTTATGTGAGATGTTTTTGTGCAATTAATAATGTTTTAAAATTATTAACATATAAGAAAATCAAACTTATTTTTATAATTAGAATTTTTTGTTTTTTTCATGCTCTGGTATTAGAACGGTACCAACTTTTATGGTTGGGTCACCACATTTTTTTGTTGGGTCACTACGTTTTATTGTTGAGTCACTACGATTTATGGTTAGGTCACTACGTTTTATTGTTGGGTCACCACTTTTTATTGTTGGGTCACCACTTTTTATGGTTTAATCACTATGTTTTATCGTTGGGTCACCACTTATTATTGCTGGGTCACAACTTTTATTGTTGGGTCACCACATTTTTTGGTTGGGTCACTACGTTTTATTGTTGGGTCACCACTTTTTATGGTTTAATCACTGTTTTATCGTTGGGTCACCACTTTTTATTGGTGGGTCACCACTTTTTTGGTTGGGTCACTCTATTTTATTGTTGGGTCACCACTTTTTATGGTTGGGTCACCACTTTTTATGGTTGAGTCACTACGATTTAGTGTTAGGTCACTACGTTTTATTGATGGGTCACCACCTTTTATTGTCGGGTCACCACCTTTTATTGTCGGGTCACCACATTTTTTCGTTGGGTCACTACGTTATATTGTTGGTTCACTACGTTTTATGGTTAGGTCACTACGTTTTAGTGTTGGGTCACCACTTTTCATCGTTTAATCACTGTTTTATCGTTGGGTCACAACTTTTTATTGGTGGGCCACCACTTTTTTGGTTGGGTCACTCCATTTTATTGTTGGGTCACCACTTTTTATTGTTGGGTCACCACGTTTTATTGTTGGGTCACTACGTTTTATTGTTAGGTCACCACTTTTTATGGTTGAGTCACTACGTTTTATGGTTGGGTCACTACATTTTATTGTTGAGTCACTACGATTTATGGTTAGGTCACTACGTTTTATTGTTGGGTCACCACTTTTTATTGTCGGGTCACCACTTTTTATTGTTGGGTCACCACTTTTTATGGTTTAATCACTATGTTTTATCGTTTGGTCACCACTTACTATTGCTGTGTCACTACGTTTTTTTGTTGGGTCACCACATTTTTTGGTTGGGTCACTACGTTTTATTGTTGGGTCACTACGTTTTATTGCTGAGTCACCACTTTTATTGTTGGGTCACCACTTTTTATGGTTGGTCACTACGTTTTATTGTTGGGTCACCACATTTTTTGGTTGGGTCCTATGTTTTATCGTTGGGTCACCACTTTTTATTGGTGGTCACTCTATTTTATTGGTGAGTCACTGCGTTTTATTGTTGGGCCACTTTGTTTGGTCACGATTTTATTGTGTGGTCACAACGTTTTATGGTTGGGTAACTACGTTTTATGGTTGGGTCATCACATTGTTGGGTTGTGTCACTACGTGTTATTGTTGGGTCACTACGTTTTATGGATAAGTCACTACGTGTTATTGTTGGGTCACTACGTTTTATCGATTAGGTCACTACGTTTTAATGTTGGGTCACCACGTTTTATTGCTAAAAACCATTGTTGGGTCACTACGTTTTATGGTTGGGTCACCACATTTTTTTGTTGGGTCACTACGTTTTATTGTTGAGTCACTACGATTTATGGTTAGGTCACTACGTTTTATTGTTGGGTCACCACTTTTTATTGTTGAGTCACCACTTTTTATGGTTTAATCACTATGTTTTATCGTTGGGTCACCACTTATTATTGCTGGGTCACAACTTTTATTGTTAGGTCACCACTTTTAATTGTTATCGATTAGGTCACTACGTTTTAATGTTGGGTCACCACGTTTTATTGCTGGGTCACTACGTTTTATTGTTAGGTCACCACTTTTAATGGTTGGGTCACTAGGTTTTATTGTTGGGTCACTACGTTTTACTGTTAGGTCACCACTTTTAATGGTTGGGTCACTACGTTTTATTGTTGGGTCACTACGTTTTATTGTTAGGTCCCCACTTTTTATTGTTGGGTCACTACGTTTTATGGTTGGGTCACCACATTTTTTTGTTGGGTCACTACGTTTTATTGTTAGGTCACCACTTTATATGGTTGGGTCACTACGTTTTATTGTTAGGTCACCACTTTTTATGGTTGGGTCACTACGTTTTATTGTTGGGTCGCAACTTTTTATGGTTGGGTCACTACGTTTTATGGTTGGGTCACTACGTTTTATTGTTGGGTTACCACATTTAGTCGTTGGGTCACTACGTTATATTGTTGGGTCACTACGTTTTATAGTTAGGTCACTACGTTTTATTGTTGGGTCACCACTTTTTATTGTCGAGTCACCACTTTTTATTGTTGGGTCACCACTTTTTTATGGTTGGGTCACTACGTTTTATGGTTGGGTCACTACGGTTTAGTTTTGGGTCACCACATTTTTTGGTTGGGTCACTACGTTTTATTGTTGGGTCACCACTTTTTATGGTTTAATAACTATGTTTTATCGTTGGGTCACCACTTTTTATTGGTAGTCACTCCCTTTTATTGTTGGGTCACTCCATTTTATTGTTCGGTCACCACTTTATCGTTGGTTCACCACTTTTTATTGGTGATCACTCTATTTTAATGTTGGGTCACCACGTTTTATTGTTGGGTCACTACGTTTTATTGTTAGGTCACCACTTTTTATGGTTGGGTCACTACGTTTTATGGTTAGGTCACTACTTTTAATAGTTGGGTCACTACGTTTCATTGTTGGGTCACTACATTTTTTGGTTGGGTCACCACTTTTTATTGTTGGGTCACCACGTTTTATTGTTGGGTCACTACGTTTTATTGTTAGGTCACCACTTTTTATGGTTGAGTCACTACGTTTTATGGTTGGGTCACTACATTTTATTGTTGAGTCACTACGATTTATGGTTAGGTCACTACGTTTTATTGTTGGGTCACCACTTTTTATTGTCGGGTCACCACTTTTTATTGTTGGGTCACAACTTTTTATGGTTTAATGACTACGTTTTATTGTTGGGTCACCCCATTTTTTGGTTGGGTCACTACGTTTTATTGTTGGGTCACTACGTTTTATTGCTGAGTCACCACTTTTTATTGTTGGGTCACGATTTTATTGTGTGGTCACAACGTTTTATGGTTGGGTCACTACGTTTTATGGTTGGGTCACCACATTTTTGGGTTGGGTCACTACGTGTTATTGTTGGGTCACTACGTTTTATGGATAAGTCACTACGTGTTATTGTTGGGTCACTACGTTTTATCGATGAGGTCACTACGTTTTATGGTTGGGTACCCACTTTTTATGGTTGGGTCACTACGTTTTATTGTTGGGTCACTACGTTTTATTGCTGGGTAACCACCTTTTATTGTTGGGTCACGATTTTATTGTTGGGTCACGATTTTATTGTTGGGTCACTACGTTTTATTGCTGGGTCACCACTTTTTTGGTTGGGTCACCACATTATTGTTGGGTCACAACTTTTTATTATTGGGTCACTACGTTTTATTGCTGGGTCACTACGTTTTATTGTTGGGTCACCACTTTTTTATGGTTGGGTCACTACGTTTTATGGTTGGGTCACTACGGTTTAGTTTTGGGTCACCACATTTTTTGGTTGGGTCACTACGTTTTATTGTTGGGTCACCACTTTTTATGGTTTAATAACTATGTTTTATCGTTGGGTCACCACTTTTTATTGGTGGTCACTCCCTTTTATTGTTGGGTCACTCCATTTTATTGTTCGGTCACCACTTTATCGTTGGGTCACCACTTTTTATTGTTGAGTCACTACGTTTTAATGTTGGGTCACCACGTTTTATTGTTGGGTCACTACGTTTTATTGTTAGGTCACCACTTTTTATGGTTGGGTCACTACGTTTTATTGTTGGGTCACTACGTTTTATGGTTAGGTCACTACGTTTTATTGTTAGGTCACTACGTTTTATTGTTGGGTCACTACATTTTTTGGTTGGGTCACTACGTTTTATTGTTTGGTCACCACGTTTTATTGCTGGGGCACCACTTTTTATTGTTGGCCACGATTTTATTGTGTGGTCACCACTTTTTATGATTGGGTCACTACGTTGGATGGTTGGGTCACCACTTTTTATAGTGGGGTCACTTCGTTTTATTGTTCGGTCACTACGTTTTATTGCTGGGTCACCACTTTTTTGTTGGGTCACCACTTTTTATTGTTGGGTCACTACGTTTTAATGTTGGGTCACCACGTTTTATGGTTGGGTCACTACGTTTTATTGTTGGGTCACTACGTTTTATTGTTGGGTCACTACGTTTTATGGTTAGGTCACTTCGTTTTATTGTTGGGTCACCACTTTTCATGGTTTAATCACTGTTTTATCGTTGGGTCACCACTTTTTATTGGTGGGTCACCACTTTTTTGGTTGGGTCACTCCATTTTATTGTTGGGTCACCACTTTTTATGGTTGGGTCACTACGTTTTATAGTTGGGTCACTACGATTTAGTGTTAGGTCACTACGTTTTATTGATGGGTCACCAGCTTTTATTGTCGGGTAACCACTTTTTATTGTTGGGTCACCACATTCTTTCGTTGGGTCACTACGTTATATTGTTGGGTCACTACGTTTTATGGTTAGGTCACTACGTTTTATTGTTGGGTCACCACTTTTCATGGTTTAATCACTGTCTTATCGTTGGGTCACCACTTTTTATTGGTGGGTCACCACTTTTTTGGTTAGGGCACTCTATTTTATTGTTGGGTCACCACTTTTTATTGTTGGGTCACCACGTTTTATTGTTAGGTCACCACTTTTTATGGTTCGGTCACTACGTTTTATTGTTGGGTCACTACGTTTTATTGTTAGGTAACCACTTTTTATGGTTGGGTCACTACGTTTTATGGTTGGGTCACCACTTTTTATTGTCGGGTCACCACTTTTTATTGTTGGGTCACCACTTTTTATGGTTTAATCACTATGTTTTATCGTTTGGTCACCACTTATTATTGCTGTGTCACTACGTTTTTTTGTTGGGTCACCACATTTTTTGGTTGGGTCACTACGTTTTATTGTTGGGTCACTACGTTTTATTGCTGAGTCACCACTTTTATTGTTGGGTCACCACTTTTTATGGTTGGTCACTACGTTTTACTGTTGGGTCACCACATTTTTTGGTTGGGTCCTATGTTTTATCGTTGGGTCACCACTTTTTATTGGTGGTCACTCTATTTTATTGGTGAGTCACTGCGTTTTATTGTTGGGCCACTTTGTTTGGTCACGATTTTATTGTGTGGTCACAACGTTTTATGGTTGGGTAACTACGTTTTATGGTTGGGTCACCACATTGTTGGGTTGTGTCACTACGTGTTATTGTTGGGTCACTACGTTTTATGGATAAGTCACTACGTGTTATTGTTGGGTCACAACGTTTTATCGATTAGGTCACTACGTTTTAATGTTGGGTCACCACGTTTTATTGCTGGGTCACTACGTTTTATTGTTAGGTCACCACTTTTAATGGTTGGGTCACTAGGTTTTATTGTTGGGTCACTACGTTTTACTGTTAGGTGACCACTTTTAATGGTTGGGTCACTACGTTTTATTGTTGGGTCACTACGTTTTATTGTTAGGTCCCCACTTTTTATTGTTGGGTCACTACGTTTTATGGTTGGGTCACCACATTTTTTTGTTGGGTCACTACGTTTTATTGTTGAGTCACTACGATTTATGGTTAGGTCACTACGTTTTATTGTTGGGTCACCACTTTTTATTGTTGGGTCACCACTTTTTATGGTTTAATCACTATGTTTTATCGTTGGGTCACCACTTATTATTGCTGGGTCACAACTTTTATTGTTGGGTCACTACGTTTTATTGTTAGGTCACCACTTTATATGGTTGGGTCACTACGTTTTATTGTTAGGTCACTACTTTTTATGGTTGGGTCACTACGTTTTATTGTTGGGTCACAACTTTTTATGGTTGGGTCACTACGTTTTATGGTTGGGTCACTACGTTTTATTGTTGGGTCACCACATTTTTTCGTTGGGTCACTACGTTATATTGTTGGGTCACTACGTTTTATAGTCAGGTCACTACGTTTTATTGTTGGGTCACCACTTTTTATTGTCGAGTCACCACTTTTTATTGTTGGGTCACCACTTTTTTATGGTTGGGTCACTACGTTTTATGGTTGGGTCACTACGGTTTAGTTTTGGGTCACCACATTTTTTGGTTGGGTCACTACGTTTTATTGTTGGGTCACCACTTTTTATGGTTTAATAACTATGTTTTATCGTTGGGTCACCACTTTTTATTGGTAGTCACTCCCTTTTATTGTTGGGTCACTCCATTTTATTGTTCGGTCACCACTTTATCGTTGGTTCACCACTTTTTATTGGTGATCACTCTATTTTAATGTTGGGTCACTCCATTTTATTGTTGAGTCACTACGTTTTAATGTTGGGTCACCACGTTTTATTGTTGGGTCACTACGTTTTATTGTTAGGTCACCACTTTTTATGGTTGGGTCACTACGTTTTATGGTTAGGTCACTACTTTTTATAGTTGGGTCACTACGTTTCATTGTTGGGTCACTACATTTTTTGGTTGGGTCACTACGTTTTATTGTTTGGTCACCACGTTTTATTGCTGGGTCACCACTTTTTATTGTTGGCCACGATTTTATTGTGTGGTCACCACTTTTTATGATTGGGTCACTACGTTGGATGGTTGGGTCACCACTTTTTATAGTGGGGTCACCACGTTTTATTGTTGTGTCACTACGTTTTATTGCTGGGTCACCACTTTTTTGTTGGGTCACCACTTTTTATTGTTGGGTCACTACGTTTTAATGTTGGGTCACCACGTTTTATGGTTGGGTCACTACGTTTTATTGTTGGGTCACTACGTTTTATGGTTAGGTCACTACGTTTTATTGTTGGGTCACCACTTTTCATGGTTTAATCACTGTTTTATCGTTGGGTCACCACTTTTTATTGGTGGGTCACCACTTTTTTGGTTAGGTCACTCCATTTTATTGTTGGGTCACCACTTTTTATGGTTGGGTCACTACGTTTTATGGTTGGGTCACTACGATTTAGTGTTAGGTCACTACGTTTTATTGATGGGTCACCAGCTTTTATTGTCGGGTCACCACTTTTTATTGTTGGGTCACCACATTTTTTCGTTGGGTCACTACGTTATATTGTTGGGTCAGTACGTTTTATGGTTAGGTCAGTACGTTTTATTGTTGGGTCACCACTTTTCATGGTTTAATCACTGTCTTATCGTTGGGTCACCACTTTTTATTGGTGGGTCACCACTTTTTTGGTTAGGGCACTCTATTTTATTGTTGGGTCACCACTTTTTATTGTTGGGTCACCACGTTTTATTGTAAGGTCACCACTTTTTATGGTTGGGTCACTACGTTTTATTGTTGGGTCACTACGTTTTATTGTTAGGTAACCACTTTTTATGGTTGGGTCACTACGTTTTATGGTTGGGTCACTACGTTTTATTGTTGAGTCACTACGATTTATGGTTAGGTCACTACGTTTTATTGTTGGGTCACCACTTTTTATTGTCGGGTCACCACTTTTTATTGTTGGGTCACCACTTTTTATGGTGTAATCACTATGTTTTATCGTTGGGTCACCACTTATTATTGCTGTGTCACTACGTTTTATTGTTGGGTCACTACGTTTTATTGCTGAGTCACCACTTTTTATTGTTTGGTCACGATTTTATTGTGTAGTCACAACGTTTTATGGTTGGGTCACTACGTTTTATGGTTGGGTCACCACATTGTTGGGTTGTGTCACTACGTGTTATTGTTGGGTCACTACGTTTTATGGATAAGTCACTACGTGTTATTGTTGGGTCACTACGTTTTATCGATTAGGTCACTACGTTTTAATGTTGGGTCACCACGTTTTATTGCTGGGTCACTACGTTTTATTGTTAGGTCACCACTTTTAATGGTTGGGTCACTACGTTTTATTGTTGGGTCACTACGTTTTATTGTTAGGTCCACACTTTTTATTGTTGGTCACTACGTTTTATGGTTGGGTCACCACATTTTTTTGTTGGGTCACTACGTTTTATTGTTGAGTCACTACGATGTATGGTTAGGTCACTACGTTTTATTGTTGGGTCACCACTTTTTATTGTTGGGTCACCACTTTTTATGGTTTAATCACTATGTTTTATCGTTGGGTCACCACTTATTATTGCTGGGTCACAACTTTTATTGTTGGGTCACCACTTTTTATGGTTGGGTCACTACGTTTTATTGTTGGGTCACCACTTTTTATTGTCGAGTAACCACTTTTTATTGTTGGGTCACCACTTTTTTATGGTTGGGTCACTACGTTTTATGGTTGGGTCACTACGGTTTAGTTTTGGGTCACCACATTTTTTGGTTGGGTCACTACGTTTTATTGTTGGGTCACCACTTTTCATGGTTTAATCACTGTCTTATCGTTGGGTCACCACTTTTTATTGGTGGGTCACCACTTTTTTGGTTAGGGCACTCTATTTTATTGTTGGGTCACCACTTTTTATTGTTGGGTCACCACGTTTTATTGTTACGTCACCACTTTTTATGGTTCGGTCACTACGTTTTATTGTTGGGTCACTACGTTTTATTGTTAGGTAACAACTTTTTATGGTTGGGTCACTACGTTTTATGGTTGGGTCACCACTTTTTATTGTCGGGTCACCACTTTTTATTGTTGGGTCACCACTTTTTATGGTTTAATCACTACGTTTTATCGTTTGGTCACCACTTATTATTGCTGTGTCACTACGTTTTTTTGTTGGGTCACCACATTTTTTTGTTGGGTCACTACGTTTTATTGTTGGGTCACTACGTTTTATTGCTGAGTCACCACTTTTATTGTTGGGTCACCACTTTTTATGGTTGGTCACTACGTTTTATTGTTGGGTCACCACATTTTTTGGTTGGGTCCTATTTTTTATCGTTGGGTCACCACTTTTTATTGGTGGTCACTCTATTTTATTGGTGAGTCACTGCGTTTTATTGTTGGGCCACTTTGTTTGGTCACGATTTTATTGTGTGGTCACAACGTTTTATGTTTGGGTAACTACGTTTTATGGTTGGGTCACCACATTGTTGGGTTGTGTCACTACGTGTTATTGTTGGGTCACTACGTTTTATGGATAAGTCACTACGTGTTATTGTTGGGTCACTACGTTTTATCGATTAGGTCACTACGTTTTAATGTTGGGTCACCACGTTTTATTGCTGGGTCACTACGTTTTATTGTTAGGTCACCACTTTTAATGGTTGGGTCACTAGGTTTTATTGTTGGGTCACTACGTTTTACTGTTAGGTGACCACTTTTAATGGTTGGGTCACTACGTTTTATTGTTGGGTCACTACGTTTTATTGTTAGGTCCCCACTTTGATTGTTGGGTCACTACGTTTTATGGTTGGGTCACCACATTTTTTTGTCGGGTCACTACGTTTTATTGTTGAGTCACTACGATGTATGGTTAGGTCACTACGTTTTATTGTTGGGTCACCACTTTTTATTGTTGGGTCACCACTTTTTATGGTTTAATCACTATGTTTTATCGTTGGGTCACCACTTATTATTGCTGGGTCACAACTTTTATTGTTGGGTCACTACGTTTTATTGTTAGGTCACCACTTTATACGGTTGGGTCACTACGTTTTATTGTTAGGTCACCACTTTTTATGGTTGGGTCACTACGTTTTATTGTATGGTCACAACTTTTTATGGTTGGGTCACTACGTTTTATGGTTGGGTCACTACGTTTTATTGTTGGGTCACCACATTTTTTCGTTGGGTCACTACGTTATATTGTTGGGTCACTACGTTTTATAGTTAGGTCACTATGTGTTATTGTTGGGTCACCACTTTTTATTGTCGAGTCACCACTTTTTATTGTTGGGTCACCACTTTTTTATGGTTGGGTCACTACGTTTTATGGTTGGGTCACTACGGTTTAGTTTTGGGTCACCACATTTTTTGGTTGGGTCACTACGTTTTATTGTTGGGTCACCACTTTTTATGGTTTAATAACTATGTTTTATCGTTGGGTCACCACTTTTTATTGGTAGTCACTCCCTTTTATTGTTGGGTCACTCCATTTTATTGTTCGGTCACCACTTTATCGTTGGTTCACCACTTTTTATTGGTGATCACTCTATTTTAATGTTGGGTCACTCCATTTTATTGTTGAGTCTCTACGTTTTAATGTTGGGTCACCACGTTTTATTGTTGGGTCACTACGTTTTATTGTTAGGTCACCACTTTTTATGGTTGGGTCACTACGTTTTATGGTTAGGTCACTACTTTTTATAGTTGGGTCACTACGTTTCATTGTTGGGTCACTACATTTTTTGGTTGGGTCACTACGTTTTATTGTTTGGTCACCACGTTTTATTGCTGGGTCACCACTTTTTATTGTTGGCCACGATTTTATTGTGTGGTCACCACTTTTTATGATTGGGTCACTACGTTGGATGGTTGGGTCACCACTTTTTATAGTGGGGTCACCACGTTTTATTGTTGTGTCACTACGTTTTATTGCTGGGTCACCACTTTTTTGTTGGGTCACCACTTTTTATTGTTGGGTCACTACGTTTTAATGTTGGGTCACCACGTTTTATGGTTGGGTCACTACGTTTTATTGTTGGGTCACTACGTTTTATGGTTAGGTCACTACGTTTTATTGTTGGGTCACCACTTTTCATGGTTTAATCACTGTTTTATCGTTGGGTCACCACTTTTTATTGGTGGGTCACCACTTTTTTGGTTAGGTCACTCTATTTTATTGTTGGGTCACCACTTTTTATGGTTGGGTCACTACGTTTTATGGTTGGGTCACTACGATTTAGTGTTAGGTCACTACGTTTTATTGATGGGTCACCAGCTTTTATTGTCGGGTCACCACTTTTTATTGTTGGGTCACCCCATTTTTTCGTTGGGTCACTACGTTATATTGTTGGGTCACTACGTTTTTTGGTTAGGTCACTACGTTTTATTGTTGGGTCACCACTTTTCATGGTTTAATCACTGTCTTATCGTTGGGTCACCACTTTTTATTGGTGGGTCACTACTTTTTTGGTTAGGGCACTCTATTTTGTTGTTGGGTCACCACTTTTTATTGTTGGGTCACCACGTTTTATTGTAAGGTCACCACTTTTTATGGTTGGGTCACTACGTTTTATTGTTGGGTCACTACGTTTTATTGTTAGGTAACCACTTTTTATGGTTGGGTCACTACGTTTTATGGTTGAGTCACTACGATTTATGGTTAGGTCACTACGTTTTATTGTTGGGTCACCACTTTTTATTGTCGGGTCACCACTTTTTATTGTTGGGTCACCACTTTTTATGGTTTAATCACTATGTTTTATCGTTGGGTCACCACTTATTATTGCTGTGTCACTACGTTTTATTGTTGGGTCACTACGTTTTATTGCTGAGTCACCACTTTTTATTGTTTGGTCACGATTTTATTGTGTGGTAACAACGTTTTATGGTTGGGTCACTACGTTTTATGGTTGGGTCACCACATTGTTGGGTTGTGTCACTACGTGTTATTGTTGGGTCACTACGTTTTATCGATTAGGTCACTACGTTTTAATGTTGGGTCACCACGTTTTATTGCTGGGTCACTACGTTTTATTGTTAGGTCACCACTTTTAAATGGTTGGGTCACTACGTTTTATTGTTGGGTCACTACGTTTTATTGTTAGGTCCACACTTTTTATTGTTGGTCACTACGTTTTATGGTTGGGTCACCACATTTTTTTGTTGGGTCACTACGTTTTATTGTTGAGTCACTACGATTTATGGTTAGGTCACTACGTTTTATTGTTGGGTCACCACTTTTTATTGTTGGGTCACCACTTTTTATGGTTTAATCACTATGTTTTATTGTTGGGTCACCACTTATTATTGCTGGGTCACAACTTTTATTGTTGGGTCACCACTTTTTATGGTTGGGTCACTACGTTTTATTGTTGGGTCACCACTTTTTATTGTCGAGTCACCACTTTTTATTGTTGGGTCACCACTTTTTTATGGTTGGGTCACTACGTTTTATGGTTGGGTCACTACGGTTTAGTTTTGGGTCACCACATTTTTTGGTTGGGTCACTACGTTTTATTGTTGGGTCACCACTTTTTATGGTTTAATAACTACGTTTTATCGTTGGGTCACCACTTTTTATTGGTAGTCACTCCCTTTTATTGTTGGGTCACTCCATTTTATTGTTCGGTCACCACTTTATCGTTGGTTCACCACTTTTTATTGGTGATCACTCTATTTTAATGTTGGGTCACTCCATTTTATTGTTGAGTCACTACGTTTTAATGTTGGGTCACCACGTTTTATTGTTGGGTCACTACGTTTTATTGTTAGGTCACCACTTTTTATGGTTGGGTCACTACGTTTTATGGTTAGGTCACTACTTTTTATAGTTGGGTCACTACGTTTCATTGTTGGGTCACTACATTTTTTGGTTGGGTCACTACGTTTTATTGTTTGGTCACGTCGTTTTATTGCTGGGTCACCACTTTTTATTGTTGGCCACGATTTTATTGTGTGGTCACCACTTTTTATGATTGGGTCATTACGTTGGATGGTTGGGTCACCACTTTTTATAGTGGGGTCACCACGTTTTATTGTTGTGTCACTACGTTTTATTGCTGGGTCACCACTTTTTTGTAGGGTCACCACTTTTTATTGTTGGGTCACTACGTTTTAATGTTGGGTCACCACGTTTTATGGTTGGGTCACTACGTTTTATTGTTGGGTCACTACGTTTTATTGTTGGGTCACTACGTTTTATGGTTAGGTCACTACGTTTTATTGTTGGGTCACCACTTTTCATGGTTTAATCACTGTTTTATCGTTGGGTCACCACTTTTTATTGGTGGGTCACCACTTTTTTGGTTAGGTCACTCCATTTTATTGTTGGGTCACCACTTTTTATGGTTGGGTCACTATGTTTTATGGTTGGGTCACTACGATTTAGTGTTAGGTCACTACGTTTTATTGATGGGTCACCAGCTTTTATTGTCGGGTCACCACTTTTTATTGTTGGGTCACCACATTTTTTCGTTGGGTCACTACGTTATATTGTTGGGTCACTACGTTTTATGGTTGGGTCACTACGGTTTAGTTTTGGGTCACCACATTTTTTGGTTGGGTCACTACGTTTTATTGTTGGGTCACCACTTTTCATGGTTTAATCACTGTCTTATCGTTGGGTCACCACTTTTTATTGGTGGGTCACCACTTTTTTGGTTAGGGCACTCTATTTTATTGTTGGGTCACCACTTTTTATTGTTGGGTCACCACGTTTTATTGTTACGTCACCACTTTTTATGGTTCGGTCACTACGTTTTATTGTTGGGTCACTACGTTTTATTGTTAGGTAACAACTTTTTATGGTTGGGTCACTACGTTTTATGGTTGGGTCACCACTTTTTATTGTCGGGTCACCACTTTTTATTGTTGGGTCACCACTTTTTATGGTTTAATCACTACGTTTTATCGTTTGGTCACCACTTATTATTGCTGTGTCACTACGTTTTTTTGTTGGGTCACCACATTTTTTGGTTGGGTCACTACGTTTTATTGTTGGGTCACTACGTTTTATTGCTGAGTCACCACTTTTATTGTTGGGTCACCACTTTTTATGGTTGGTCACTACGTTTTATTGTTGGGTCACCACATTTTTTGGTTGGGTCCTATTTTTTATCGTTGGGTCACCACTTTTTATTGGTGGTCACTCTATTTTATTGGTGAGTCACTGCGTTTTATTGTTGGGCCACTTTGTTTGGTCACGATTTTATTGTGTGGTCACAACGTTTTATGTTTGGGTAACTACGTTTTATGGTTGGGTCACCACATTGTTGGGTTGTGTCACTACGTGTTATTGTTGGGTCACTACGTTTTATGGATAAGTCACTACGTGTTATTGTTGGGTCACTACGTTTTATCGATTAGGTCACTACGTTTTAATGTTGGGTCACCACGTTTTATTGCTGGGTCACTACGTTTTATTGTTAGGTCACCACTTTTAATGGTTGGGTCACTAGGTTTTATTGTTGGGTCACTACGTTTTACTGTTAGGTGACCACTTTTAATGGTTGGGTCACTACGTTTTATTGTTGGGTCACTACGTTTTATTGTTAGGTCCCCACTTTGATTGTTGGGTCACTACGTTTTATGGTTGGGTCACCACATTTTTTTGTCGGGTCACTACGTTTTATTGTTGAGTCACTACGATGTATGGTTAGGTCACTACGTTTTATTGTTGGGTCACCACTTTTTATTGTTGGGTCACCACTTTTTATGGTTTAATCACTATGTTTTATCGTTGGGTCACCACTTATTATTGCTGGGTCACAACTTTTATTGTTGGGTCACTACGTTTTATTGTTAGGTCACCACTTTATACGGTTGGGTCACTACGTTTTATTGTTAGGTCACCACTTTTTATGGTTGGGTCACTACGTTTTATTGTATGGTCACAACTTTTTATGGTTGGGTCACTACGTTTTATGGTTGGGTCACTACGTTTTATTGTTGGGTCACCACATTTTTTCGTTGGGTCACTACGTTATATTGTTGGGTCACTACGTTTTATAGTTAGGTCACTATGTGTTATTGTTGGGTCACCACTTTTTATTGTCGAGTCACCACTTTTTATTGTTGGGTCACCACTTTTTTATGGTTGGGTCACTACGTTTTATGGTTGGGTCACTACGGTTTAGTTTTGGGTCACCACATTTTTTGGTTGGGTCACTACGTTTTATTGTTGGGTCACCACTTTTTATGGTTTAATAACTATGTTTTATCGTTGGGTCACCACTTTTTATTGGTAGTCACTCCCTTTTATTGTTGGGTCACTCCATTTTATTGTTCGGTCACCACTTTATCGTTGGTTCACCACTTTTTATTGGTGATCACTCTATTTTAATGTTGGGTCACTCCATTTTATTGTTGAGTCTCTACGTTTTAATGTTGGGTCACCACGTTTTATTGTTGGGTCACTACGTTTTATTGTTAGGTCACCACTTTTTATGGTTGGGTCACTACGTTTTATGGTTAGGTCACTACTTTTTATAGTTGGGTCACTACGTTTCATTGTTGGGTCACTACATTTTTTGGTTGGGTCACTACGTTTTATTGTTTGGTCACCACGTTTTATTGCTGGGTCACCACTTTTTATTGTTGGCCACGATTTTATTGTGTGGTCACCACTTTTTATGATTGGGTCACTACGTTGGATGGTTGGGTCACCACTTTTTATAGTGGGGTCACCACGTTTTATTGTTGTGTCACTACGTTTTATTGCTGGGTCACCACTTTTTTGTTGGGTCACCACTTTTTATTGTTGGGTCACTACGTTTTAATGTTGGGTCACCACGTTTTATGGTTGGGTCACTACGTTTTATTGTTGGGTCACTACGTTTTATGGTTAGGTCACTACGTTTTATTGTTGGGTCACCACTTTTCATGGTTTAATCACTGTTTTATCGTTGGGTCACCACTTTTTATTGGTGGGTCACCACTTTTTTGGTTAGGTCACTCTATTTTATTGTTGGGTCACCACTTTTTATGGTTGGGTCACTACGTTTTATGGTTGGGTCACTACGATTTAGTGTTAGGTCACTACGTTTTATTGATGGGTCACCAGCTTTTATTGTCGGGTCACCACTTTTTATTGTTGGGTCACCCCATTTTTTCGTTGGGTCACTACGTTATATTGTTGGGTCACTACGTTTTTTGGTTAGGTCACTACGTTTTATTGTTGGGTCACCACTTTTCATGGTTTAATCACTGTCTTATCGTTGGGTCACCACTTTTTATTGGTGGGTCACTACTTTTTTGGTTAGGGCACTCTATTTTGTTGTTGGGTCACCACTTTTTATTGTTGGGTCACCACGTTTTATTGTAAGGTCACCACTTTTTATGGTTGGGTCACTACGTTTTATTGTTGGGTCACTACGTTTTATTGTTAGGTAACCACTTTTTATGGTTGGGTCACTACGTTTTATGGTTGGGTCACTACGTTTTATTGTTGAGTCACTACGATTTATGGTTAGGTCACTACGTTTTATTGTTGGGTCACCACTTTTTATTGTCGGGTCACCACTTTTTATTGTTGGGTCACCACTTTTTATGGTTTAATCACTATGTTTTATCGTTGGGTCACCACTTATTATTGCTGTGTCACTACGTTTTATTGTTGGGTCACTACGTTTTATTGCTGAGTCACCACTTTTTATTGTTTGGTCACGATTTTATTGTGTGGTAACAACGTTTTATGGTTGGGTCACTACGTTTTATGGTTGGGTCACCACATTGTTGGGTTGTGTCACTACGTGTTATTGTTGGGTCACTACGTTTTATCGATTAGGTCACTACGTTTTAATGTTGGGTCACCACGTTTTATTGCTGGGTCACTACGTTTTATTGTTAGGTCACCACTTTTAAATGGTTGGGTCACTACGTTTTATTGTTGGGTCACTACGTTTTATTGTTAGGTCCACACTTTTTATTGTTGGTCACTACGTTTTATGGTTGGGTCACCACATTTTTTTGTTGGGTCACTACGTTTTATTGTTGAGTCACTACGATTTATGGTTAGGTCACTACGTTTTATTGTTGGGTCACCACTTTTTATTGTTGGGTCACCACTTTTTATGGTTTAATCACTATGTTTTATTGTTGGGTCACCACTTATTATTGCTGGGTCACAACTTTTATTGTTGGGTCACCACTTTTTATGGTTGGGTCACTACGTTTTATTGTTGGGTCACCACTTTTTATTGTCGAGTCACCACTTTTTATTGTTGGGTCACCACTTTTTTATGGTTGGGTCACTACGTTTTATGGTTGGGTCACTACGGTTTAGTTTTGGGTCACCACATTTTTTGGTTGGGTCACTACGTTTTATTGTTGGGTCACCACTTTTTATGGTTTAATAACTACGTTTTATCGTTGGGTCACCACTTTTTATTGGTAGTCACTCCCTTTTATTGTTGGGTCACTCCATTTTATTGTTCGGTCACCACTTTATCGTTGGTTCACCACTTTTTATTGGTGATCACTCTATTTTAATGTTGGGTCACTCCATTTTATTGTTGAGTCACTACGTTTTAATGTTGGGTCACCACGTTTTATTGTTGGGTCACTACGTTTTATTGTTAGGTCACCACTTTTTATGGTTGGGTCACTACGTTTTATGGTTAGGTCACTACTTTTTATAGTTGGGTCACTACGTTTCATTGTTGGGTCACTACATTTTTTGGTTGGGTCACTACGTTTTATTGTTTGGTCACGTCGTTTTATTGCTGGGTCACCACTTTTTATTGTTGGCTACGATTTTATTGTGTGGTCACCACTTTTTATGATTGGGTCATTACGTTGGATGGTTGGGTCACCACTTTTTATAGTGGGGTCACCACGTTTTATTGTTGTGTCACTACGTTTTATTGCTGGGTCACCACTTTTTTGTAGGGTCACCACTTTTTATTGTTGGGTCACTACGTTTTAATGTTGGGTCACCACGTTTTATGGTTGGGTCACTACGTTTTATTGTTGGGTCACTACGTTTTATTGTTGGGTCACTACGTTTTATGGTTAGGTCACTACGTTTTATTGTTGGGTCACCACTTTTCATGGTTTAATCACTGTTTTATCGTTGGGTCACCACTTTTTATTGGTGGGTCACCACTTTTTTGGTTAGGTCACTCCATTTTATTGTTGGGTCACCACTTTTTATGGTTGGGTCACTATGTTTTATGGTTGGGTCACTACGATTTAGTGTTAGGTCACTACGTTTTATTGATGGGTCACCAGCTTTTATTGTCGGGTCACCACTTTTTATTGTTGGGTCACCACATTTTTTCGTTGGGTCACTACGTTATATTGTTGGGTCACTACGTTTTATGGTTAGGTCACTACGTTTAATTGTTGGGTCACCACTTTTCATGGTTTAATAACTGTCTTATCGTTGGGTCACCACTTTTTATTGGTGGGTCACCACTTTTTTGGGTAAGGCACTCTATTTTATTGTTGGGTCACCACTTTTTATTGTTGGGTCACCACGTTTTATTTGTAAGGTCACCACTTTTTATGGTTGGGTCACTACGTTTTATTGTTGGGTCACTACGTTTTATTGTTAGGTAACCACTTTTTATGGTTGGGTCACTACGTTTTATGGTTGGGTCACTACGTTTTATTGTTGAGTCACTACGATTTATGGTTAGGTCACCACTTTTTATTGTCGGGTCACCACTTTTTATTGTTGGGTCACCACTTTTTATGGTTTAATCACTATGTTTTATCGTTGGGTCACCACTTATTATTGCTGTGTCACTACGTTTTATTGTTGGGTCATTATGTTTTATTGCTGAGTCACCACTTTTTATTGTTTGGTCACGATTTTATTGTGTGGTCACAACGTTTTATGGTTGGGTCACTACGTTTTATGGTTGGGTCACCACATTGTTGGGTTGTGTCACTACGTGTTATTGTTGGGTCACTACGTTTTATGGATAAGTCACTACGTGTTATTGTTGGGTCACTACGTTTTATCGATTAGGTCACTACGTTTTAATGTTGGGTCACCACGTTTTATTGCTGGGTCACTACGTTTTATTGTTAGGTCACCACTTTTAATGGTTGGGTCACTACGTTTTATTGTTGGGTCACTACGTTTTATAGTTAGGTCCACACTTTTTATTGTTGGTCACTACGTTATATGGTTGGGTCACCACATTTTTTTGTTGGGTCACTACGTTTTATTGTTGAGTCACTACGATTTATGGTTAGGTCACTACGTTTTATTGTTGGGTCACCACTTTTTATTGTTGGGTCACCACTTTTTATGGTTTAATCACTATGTTTTATCGTTGGGTCACCACTTATTATTGCTGGGTCACAACTTTTATTGTTGGGTTACCACTTTTTATGGTTGGTCACTACGTTTTATTGTTGGGTCACCACATTTTTTGGTTGGGTCACTACGTTTTATTGTTGGGTCACCACTTTTTATGGTTTAATCACTGTTTTATCGTTGGGTCACCACTTTTTATTGGTGGGTCACCACTTTTTTGTTTGGGTCACTCTATTTTATTGTTGGGTCACCACTTTTTATGGTTGGGTCACCACTTTTTATGGTTGGGTCACTACGATTTAGTGTTAGGTCACTACGTTTTATTGATGGGTCACCACCTTTTATTGTCGGGTATCCACATTTTTTCGTTGGGTCACTACGTTATATTGTTGGGTCACTACGTTTTATGGTTAGGTCACTACGTTTTAGTGTTGGGTCACCACTTTTCATCGTTTAATCACTGTTTTATCGTTGGGTCACCACTTTTTATTGGTGGGCCACCACTTTTTTGGTTGGGTCACTCCATTTTATTGTTGGGTCACCACTTTTTATTGTTGGGTCACCACGTTTTATTGTTGGGTCACTACGTTTTATTGTTAGGTCACCACTTTTTATGGTTGAGTCACTACGTTTTATGGTTGGGTCACTACGTTTTATTGTTGAGTCACTACGATTTATGGTTAGGTCACTACGTTTTATTGTTGGGTCACCACTTTTTATTGTCGGGTCACCACTTTTTATTGTTGCGTCACAACTTTTTATGGTTTAATCACTACGTTTTATTGTTGGGTCACCACATTTTTTGGTTGGGTCACCACGTTTTATTGTTCGGTCACTACGTTTTATTGCTGGGTCACCACTTTTTTGTTGGGTCACCACTTTTTATTGTTGGGTCACTACGTTTTAATGTTGGGTCACCACGTTTTATGGTTGGGTCACTACGTTTTATGGTTGGGTCACTACATTTTATTGTTGGGTCACTACGTTTTATGGTTAGGTCACTTCGTTTTATTGTTGGGTCACCACTTTCCATGGTTTAATCACTGTTTTATCGTTGGGTCACCACTTTTTATTGGTGGGTCACCACTTTTTTGTGTTGGGTCACTCCATTTTATTGTTGGGTCACCACTTTTGATGGTTGGGTCACTACGTTTTATGGTTGGGTCACTACGATTTAGTGTTAGGTCACTACGTTTTATTGATGGGTCACCAGCTTTTATTGTCGGGTCACCACTTTTTATTGTTGGGTCACCACATTTTTTGTTGGGTCACTACGTTATATTGTTGGGTCACTACGTTTTATGGTTAGGTCACTACGTTTTATTGTTGGGTCACCACTTTTCATGGTTTAATCACTGTCTTATCGTTGGGTCACCACTTTTTATTGGTGGGTCACCACTTTTTTTGTTAGGGCACTCTATTTTATTGTTGGGTCACCACTTTTTATTGTTGGGTCACCACGTTTTATTGTTAGGTCACCACTTTTTATGGTTCGGTCACTACGTTTTATTGTTGGGTCACTACGTTTTATTGTTAGGTCACCACTTTATATTTAGTTACTACGTTTTATGGTTGGGTACCCACTTTTTATGGTTGGGTCACTACGTTTTATTGTTGGGTCACTACGTTTTATTGCTGGGTAACCACCTTTTATTGTTGGGTCACGATTTTATTGTTGGGTCACGATTTTATTGTTGGTTCACTACGTTTTATTGCTGGGTCACCACTTTTTTGGTTGGGTCACCACATTATTGTTGGGTCACAACTTTTTATTATTGGGTCACTACGTTTTATTGCTGGGTCACTACGTTTTATTGTTGGGTCACCATCTTTTTATGGTTGGGTCACTACGTTTTATGGTTGGGTCACTACGGTTTAGTTTTGGGTCACCACATTTTTTGGTTGGGTCACTACGTTTTATTGTTGGGTCACCACATTTTATGGTTTAATAACTATGTTTTATCGTTGGGTCACCACTTTTTATTGGTGGTCACTCCCTTTTATTGTTGGGTCACTCCATTTTATTGTTCGGTCACCACTTTATCGTTGGTTCACCACTTTTTAATGTTGAGTCACTACGTTTTAATGTTGGGTCACCACGTTTTATTGTTGGGTCACTACGTTTTATTGTTAGGTCACCACTTTTTATGGTTGGGTCACTACGTTTTATTGTTGGGTCACTACGTTTTATGGTTAGGTCACTACTTTTTATAGTGGGGTCACTACGTTTTATTGTTGGGTCACTACATTTTTTGGTTGGGTCACTACGTTTTATTGTTTGGTCACCACGTTTTTTTGCTGGGTCACCACTTTTTATTGTTGGCCACGATTTTATTGTGTGGTCACCACTTTTTATGATTGGGTCACTACGTTGGATGGTTGGGTCACCACTTTTTATAGTGGGGTCACCACGTTTTATTGTTCGGTCACTACGTTTTATTGCTGGGTCACCACTTTTTTGTTGGGTCACCACTTTTTATTGTTGGGTCACTACGTTTTAATGTTGGGTCACCACGTTTTATGGTTGGGTCACTACGTTTTATGGTTGGGTCACTACATTTTATTGTTGGGTCACTACGTTTTATGGTTAGGTCACTTCGTTTTATTGTTGGGTCACCACTTTCCATGGTTTAATCACTGTTTTATCGTTGGGTCACCACTTTTTATTGGTGGGTCACCACTTTTTTGTGTTGGGTCACTCCATTTTATTGTTGGGTCACCACTTTTGATGGTTGGGTCACTACGTTTTATGGTTGGGTCACTACGATTTAGTGTTAGGTCACTACGTTTTATTGATGGGTCACCAGCTTTTATTGTCGGGTCACCACTTTTTATTGTTGGGTCACCACATTTTTTGTTGGGTCACTACGTTATATTGTTGGGTCACTACGTTTTATGGTTAGGTCACTACGTTTTATTGTTGGGTCACCACTTTTCATGGTTTAATCACTGTCTTATCGTTGGGTCACCACTTTTTATAGGTGGGTCACCACTTTTTTTGTTAGGGCACTCTATTTTATTGTTGGGTCACCACTTTTTATTGTTGGGTCACCACGTTTTATTGTTAGGTCACCACGTTTTATGGTTCGGTCACTACGTTTTATTGTTGGGTCACTACGTTTTATTGTTAGGTAACCACTTTTTATGGTTGGGTCACTACGTTTTATGGTTGGGTCACCACTTTTTATTGTCGGGTCACCACTTTTTATTGTTGGGTCACCACTTTTTATGGTTTAATCACTATGTTTTATCGTTGGGTCACCACTTATTATTGCTGTGTCACTAAGTTTTTTTGTTGGGTCACCACATTTTTTGGTTGGGTCACTACGTTTTATTGTTGGGTCACTACGTTTTATTGCTGAGTAACCACTTTTTATTGTCGGGTCACCACTTTTTATTGTTGGGTCACCACTTTTTATGGTTTAATCACTATGTTTTATCGTTGGGTCACCACTTATTATTGCTGTGTCACTACGTTTTATTGTTGGGTCACCACATTTTTTGGTTGGGTCACTATGTTTTATCGTTGGGTCACCACTTTTTATTGGTGGTCACTCTATTTTATTGGTGAGTCACTGCGTTTTATTGTTGGGCCACTTTGTTTGGTCACGATTTTATTGTGTGGTCACAACGTTTTATGGTTGGGTAACTACGTTTTATGGTTGGGTCACCACATTGTTGGGTTGTGTCACTACGTGTTATTGTTGGGTCACTACGTTTTATGGATAAGTCACTACGTGTTATTGTTGGGTCACTACGTTTTATCGATTAGGTCACTACGTTTTAATGTTGGGTCACAACGTTTTATTGCTGGGTCACTACGTTTTATTGTTAGGTCACCACTTTTAATGGTTGGGTCACTACGTTTTATTGTTGGGTCACTACGTTTTATTGTTAGGTCACCACTTTTAATGGTTGGGTCACTACGTTTTATTGTTGGGTCACTACGTTTTATTGTTAGGTCGCCACTTTTTATGGTTTTGTCACTACGTTTTATGGTTGGGTCACTACGTTTTATTGTTGAGTAACTACGATTTATGGTTAGGTCACTACGTTTTATTGTTGGGTCACCACTTTTTATTGTCGGGTCACCACTTTTTATTGTTGGGTCACCACTTGTTATGGTTTAATCACTACGTTTTATTGTTGGGTCACCACATTTTTTGGTTGGGTCACTACGTTTTATTGTTGGGTCACTACGTTTTATTGCTGAGTCACCACTTTTTATTGTTGGGTAACGATTTTATTGTGTGGTCACAACGTTTTATGGTTGGGTCACTACGTGTTATTGTTGGGTCACCACATTTTTGGGTTGGGTCACTACGTGTTATTGTTGGGTCACTACGTTTCATGGATAAGTCACTACGTGTTATTGTTGGGTCACTACGTTTTATCGATTGGGTCACTACGTTTTAATGTTGGGTCACCACGTTTTATTGTTAGGTCACCACTTTTAATGGTTGGGTCACTACGTTTTATTGTTGGATCACTACGTTTTATTGTTAGGTCCCCACTTTTTATTGTTGGGTCACCACTTTTTATAGTTGGGTCACCACGTTTTATTGTTGGGTCACTACGTTTTATTGCTGGGTCACCACGTTTTATTGTTGGGTCACTGTTTTATTGTGTGGTCACCACTGTTTATGGTTCGGTCACTACGTTTTATTGTTGGTCACTACGTTTTATGGTTGGGTCACCACATTTTTGGTTTGGGTCACTACGTGTTATTGTTGGGTCACTACGTTTTATGGATAGGTCACTACGTTTTATTGCTGGGTCACCACTTTTTTGGTTAGTTCACCACTTTATTGTTGGGTCACCACTTTTTATAATTGGGTCACTACGTTTTATTGCTGGGTCACTACGTTTTATTGTTGGGTCACCACTTTTTTATGGTTGGTCACTACGTTTTATGGTTGGGTCACTACGTTTTAGTTTTGGGTCACCACATTTTATTGCTGAGTCACCACTTTTTATTGTTGGGTCACGATTTTATTGTGTGGTCACAGCGTGTTATGGTTGGGTCACTACGTTTTATGGTTGGGTCACCACATTTTTGGGTTGGGTCACTACGTGTTATTGTTGGGTCACTACGTTTTAAAGATAAGTCACTACGTGTTATTGTTGGGTCACTACGTTTTATCGATTAGGTCACTACGTTTTAATGTTGGGTCACCCTGTTTTATTGCTGGGTCACTACGTTTTATTGTTAGGTCACCACTTTTAATGGTTGGGTCACTACGTTTTATTGTTGGGTCACTACGTTTTATTGTTAGGTCCCCACTTTTTATTGTTGGGTCACTACGTTTTATGGTTGGGTCACCACATTTTTTTGGTGGTCACTCTATTTTATTGTTGGGTCACTCCATTTTATAGTGGGGTCACCACGTTTTATTGTTGGGTCACTACGTTTTAATGTTGGGTCACCACGTTTTATTGCTGGGTCACTACGTTTTATTGTTAGGTCACAACTTTTTATGGTTGGGTCACTACGTTTTATGGTTGGGTAACTACGATTTAGTGTTAGGTCACTACGTTTTATTGTTGGGTCACGATTTTATTGTGTGGTCACAGCGTGTTATGGTTGGGTAACTACGTTTTATGGTTGGGTCACCACATTGTTGGGTTGTGTCACTACGTGTTATTGTTTGGTCACTACGTTTTATGGATAAGTCACTACGTGTTATTGTTGGGTCACTACGTTTTATCGACTAGGTCACTACGTTTTAATGTTGGGTCACCACGTTTTATTGCTGGGTCACTACGTTTTATTGTTAGGTCACCACTTTTAATAGTTGGGTCACTACGTTTTATTGTTGGGTCACTACGTTTTATTGTTAGGTCACCACTTTTAATGGTTGGGTCACTACGTTTTATTGTTAGGTCACCACTTTTAATGGTTGGGTCACTACGTTTTATTGTTGGGTCACTACGTTTTATTGTTAGGTCGCCACTTTTTATGGTTGGGTCACTACGTTTTATGGTTGGGTCACTACGTTTTATTGTTGAGTCACTACGATTTATGGTTAGGTCACTACGTTTTATTGTTGGGTCACCACTTTTTATTGTCGGGTCACCACTTTTTATTGTTGGGTCACCACTTGTTATGGTTTAATCACTACGTTTTATTGTTGGGTCACCACATTTTTTGGTTGGGTCACTACGTTTTATTGTTGGGTCACTACGTTTTATTGCTGAGTCACCACTTTTTATTGTTGGGTAACGATTTTATTGTGTGGTCACAACGTTTTATGGTTGGGTCACTACGTGTTATTGTTGGGTCACCACATTTTTGGGTTGGGTCACTACGTGTTATTGTTGGGTCACTACGTTTCATGGATAAGTCACTACGTGTTATTGTTGGGTCACTACGTTTTATCGATTGGGTCACTACGTTTTATTGTTGGGTCACCACGTTTTATTGCTGGGTCACTACGTTTTATTGTTAGGTCACCACTTTTAATGGTTGGGTCACTACGTTTTATTGTTGGATCACTACGTTTTATTGTTAGGTCCCCACTTTTTATTGTTGGGTCACCACTTTTTATAGTTGGGTCACCACGTTTTATTGTTGGGTCACTACGTTTTATTGCTGGGTCACCACGTTTTATTGTTGGGTCACTATTTTATTGTGTGGTCACCACTTTTTATGGTTCAGTCACTACGTTTTATTGTTGGTCACTACGTTTTATGGTTGGGTCACCACATTTTTGGTTTGGGTCACTACGTGTTATTGTTGGGTCACTACGTTTTATGGATAGGTCACTACGTTTTATTGCTGGGTCACCACTTTTTTGGTTAGTTCACCACTTTATTGTTGGGTCACCACTTTTTATAATTGGGTCACTACGTTTTATTGCTGGGTCACTACGTTTTATTGTTGGGTCACCACTTTTTTATGGTTGGTCACTACGTTTTATGGTTGGGTCACTACGTTTTAGTTTTGGGTCACCACATTTTATTGCTGAGTCACCACTTTTTATTGTTGGGTCACGATTTTATTGTGTGGTCACAGCGTGTTATGGTTGGGTCACTACGTTTTATGGTTGGGTCACCACATTTTTGGGTTGGGTCACTACGTGTTATTGTTGGGTCACTACGTTTTAAAGATAAGTCACTACGTGTTATTGTTGGGTCACTACGTTTTATCGATTAGGTCACTACGTTTTAATGTTGGGTCACCCTGTTTTATTGCTGGGTCACTACGTTTTATTGTTAGGTCACCACTTTTAATGGTTGGGTCACTACGTTTTATTGTTGGGTCACTACGTTTTATTGTTAGGTCCCCACTTTTTATTGTTGGGTCACTACGTTTTATGGTTGGGTCACCACATTTTTTTGGTGGTCACTCTATTTTATTGTTGGGTCACTCCATTTTATAGTGGGGTCACCACGTTTTATTGTTGGGTCACTACGTTTTAATGTTGGGTCACCACGTTGTATTGCTGGGTCACTACGTTTTATTGTTAGGTCACAACTTTTTATGGTTGGGTCACTACGTTTTATGGTTGGGTCACTACGATTTAGTGTTAGGTCACTACGTATTATTGTTGGGTCATCACCTTTTATTGTTCGGTCACCACTTTTTATGGTTTAATCACTACGTTTTATTATTGGGTCACCACATTTTTTGGTTGGGTTACTACGTTTTATTGTTTGGTCACTACGTTTTATGGGTAGGTCACCACTTTTTATAGTTGGGTCACCACTTTTTATAGTTGGGTCACCACATTTTATTGTTGGGTCACTACGTTTTGTTTCTGGGTCACCACTTTTTATTGTTGGTCACGATTTTATTGTGTGGTCACCACTATTTATGGTTGGGTCACTACGTTTTATGGTTGGTCACTACGTTTTATGGTTTGGTCACCACATTTTTGGGTTGGGTCACTACGTTTTATTGTTGGGTCACTACGTTTTATGGATAGGTCACTACGTTTTATTGTTGGGTACCCACTTTTTATGGTTGGGTCACTACGTTTTATTGTTGGGTCACTACGTTTTATTGCTGGGTAACCACTTTTTATTGTTGGTCACAACGATTTTATTGTTGGGTCACCACTTTTTTGGTTGGGTCACTACGTTTTATTGCTGGGTCACCACTATTTTGGTTGGGTCACCACTTTATTGTTGGGTCACCACTTTTTATTATTGGGTAACTACGTGTTATTGCTGGGTCACTACGTTTTATTGTTTGGTCACAACTTTTTTATGGTTGGATCACTACGTTTTATGGTTGGGTCACTACGTTTTTGTTTTGGGTCACCACATTTTTCTGGTTTGGTCACTACGTTTTATTGTTGGGTCACCCCTTTTTATGGTTTAATAACTATGTTTTATCGTTGGGTCACCACTTTTTATTGGTGGTCACTCCATTTTATTGTTGGGTCACTCCATTTTATTGTTCGGTCACCACTTTATCGTTGGGTCACCACTTTTTATTGGTGGTCACTCCATTTTAATGTTGGGTCACTACGTTTTATGGTTGGGTCACTACGATTTAGTGTTAGGTCACTACGTTTTATTGTTGGGTCATCACCTTTTATTGTTGGGTCACCACTTTTTATGGTTTAATCACTATGTTTTATCGTTGGGTCACCACTTATTATTGCTGGGTCACTACGTTTTATTATTGGGTCACCACATTTTTTGGTTGGGTTACTACGTTTTATTGTTTGGTCACTACGTTTTATGGGTATGGTTTATGGGTAGGTCACCATTTTAATCTTGGGTCACTCCATTTTATTGTTGGGTCACTACGTTTTAAGATTGGGTCACCACGTTTTATTGCTGGGTCACTACGTTTTATTGTTAGGTCACCACTTTTTATGGTTGGGTCACTACGTTTTATTGTTGGGTCACTACGTTTTATGGTTAGGTCACTACTATTTATAGTTGGGTCACTACGTTTTATTGTTGGGTCACTACATTTTTTGAGTGGGTCACTACGTTTTATTGTTTGCTCACCACGTTTTATTGCTGGGTCACCACTTTTATTGTTGGCCACGATTTTATTGTGTGGTCACCACTTTTTATGATTAGCTCACTACGTTGGATGGTTGGGTCACCACTTTTTATAGTGGGGTCACCACGTTTTATTGTTGGGTCACTACGTTTTATTGCTGGGTCACCACTTTATTGTTGGGTCACAACTTTTTATTGTTGGGTCACTACGTTTTAATGTTGGGTCACCACGTTTTATTGCTGGGTCACTACGTTTTATTGTAAGGTCACCACTTTTTATGGTTGGGTCACTACGTTTTATGGTTGAGTCACTACGTTTTATGGTTGGGTCACCACATTTTTTTGTTGGGTCACTACGTTTTATTGTTGGGTCACTACGTTTTATGGATATGCCACTACGTTTTATTGTTTGGTCACCACTTTTTATTGTTGGGTCACTACGTTTTATTGTTGGGTCACCACGTTTTATTGCGGGGTCACTACGTTTTATGGTTAGGTCACTACGTTTTATTATTGGGTCACCACTTTTTATAGTTTGGTCACCACGTTTTATTGTTGGGTCACCACATTTTATTGTTGGGTCACTACGTTTTATTGCTTGGTCACCATTTTTATTGTTGGGTCACAATTTTATTGTGTGGTCACCACTTTTTATTGGTGGGTCACTACGTTTTATGGTTAAGTCACTACGTTTTATGGTTAAGTCACCACTTTTTTGGTTGGGTCACTACGTTTTATTGTTGGGTCACCACTTTATTGTGATGTCACCACTTTTTATTGTTGGGTCACTACGTTTTAATGTTGGGTCACCACGTTTTATTGCTAGGTCACTACGTTTTATTGTAAGGTCACCACTTTTTATGGTTGGGGCACTACGTTTTATGGTTCGGTCACTACGTGTTATTGTTGAGTCACTACGATTTATGGTAAGGTCACTACGTTTTATTGTTGGGTCACCACTTTTTATTGTTGGGTCACCACTTTTTATGGTTTAATCACTGTTTTATCGTTGGGTCACCACTTATTATTGCTGGGTCACCACTTTTATTGTTGGGTCACCACTTTTTATGGTGGGGTCACTACGTTTTAGTGTTGGGTCACCACATTTTTGGGTTGGGTCACTACGTTTTATTGTTTGGTCACTACGTTTTATGGTTACGTCACTACGTTTTATTGTGTGTCACCACTTTTTATAGTTGGGTCACCACGTTTTATTGTATGGTCACTACGTTTTATTGCTGGGTCACCACGTTTTTTTGTTGGGTCACTACGTTTTATTGTTGGGTCACCCCTTTTTATGGTTGGGTCACTACGTTTTATGGTTGGGTCACTACGTTTTATGGTTGAGTTACTACGTTTTATTGTTGGGTCACTACGTTTTATGGTTGGTCTACTACGATTTATGGTTAGGTCACTACGTTTTATTGTTGGGTCCCCTACTTTTTATTGTTGGGTTACCCTTTTTTATGGTTTAATCACTATGTTTTATCGTTGGGTAACCACTTTTTATTTTTGGGTCACTACTTTTGTTTTTGTGGCACTACGTTTTATTGTTGGGTCACCACATTTTTTGGTTGGGTCACTACGTTTTATTGTTTGGTCACTACGTTTTATTGTTGGCTCACCACTTTTTATGGTTTAATCACTATGTTTTATCGTTGGGTCACCACTTTTTATTGTTGGGTCACTGCGTTTTAATGTTGGGTCACCACGTTTTATTGCTGGGTCACTACGTTTTATTGTTAGGTCACCACTTTTTATGGTTGGTCACTACGTTTTATTGTTTGGTCACTACGTTTTATGGTTAGGTCACTACAGTTTATTATTGGGTCACCACTTTTTATGGTTGGGTCACTACGTTTTATTGTTGGGTCACTACGTTTTATTGTTTGGTCACTACTTTTTATGGTTGGGGCACTACGTTTTATGGTTGGGTCACTACGTGTTATTGTTGAGTCACTACGATTTATGGTAAGGTCACTACGTTTTATTGTTGGGTCACCACTTTTTAGTGTTGGGTCACCACTTTTTATGGTTTAATCACTGTTTTATCGTTGGGTCACCACTTATTATTGCTGGGTCACCACTTTTATTGTCGGGTCACCACTTTTTTTGGTGGGGTCACTACGTTTTAGTTTTGGGTCACCACATTTTTGGGTTGGGTCACTACGTTTTATTGTTTGGTCACTACGTTTTATGGTTAGGTCACTACGTTTTATTGTTGGTCACCACTTTTTATAGTTGGGTCACCACGTTTTATTGTATGGTCACTACGTTTTATCGCTGGGTCACCACGTATTTTTGTTGGGTCACTACGTTTTATTGTTGGGTCACCCCTTTTTATGGTTGGGTCACTACGTTTTATGGTTCGGTCACTACGTTTTATGGTTGGGTCACTACGTTTTATTGTTGGGTCACCACATTTTTTGGTTGGGTAACTACGTTTTATTGTTGGGTCACCACTTTTTATGGTTTAAGCACTATGTTTTATCGTTGGGTCACAACTTTTTATTGGAGGTCACAACTTTTTTGGTTGGGTCACTCCATTTTATTGTTGGGTCACCACTTTATTGTGGGGTCACTACGTTTTAATGTTGGGTCACAACGTTTTATTGCTTGGTCACTACGTTTTATTGTTAGGTCACCACTTTTTATGGTTGGGTCACTACGTTTTATTGTTGGGTCACTACGTTTTATTGTTGATTCACTACGATTTATGGTTAGGTCACTACGTTTTATTGTTGTGTCACCACTTTTTATTGATTAATCACTATGTTATATCGTTGGGTCACCACTTATTATTGCTGGGTCACCACTTTTATTGTTGGGTCACCACTTTTTATGGTTGGGTCACTACGTTTTATTGTTGGGTCACCACATTTTTTGGCTGGGTCACTACGTTTTATTGTTTGGTCAGTACGTTTTATTGCTGGGTCACCACTGTTTATTGTTGGTCACGATTTTATTGTGTGGTCACCACTTTTTATGGTTAGGTCACGTTGTATGGTTGGGTCACCACTTTTTATAGTTGGGTCACCACTTTTTATTGTGTTGGGTCACTACGTTTTATTGCTGGGTCACCACTTTTTATTGTTGGTCACGATTTTATTGTGTGGTCACCACTTTTTATTGTTGGGTCACTACGTTGTATGGTTGGGTCACTACGTTTTATTGTTGGATCACCTCATTTTTTGGTTGGTCACTACGTTTTATTGTTGGGTCACTACGTTTTATTGTTAGGTCACTACTTTTTATGGTTTAATCACTATGTTTTATCGTTGGGGCACCACTTGTTATTGGTGGGTCACCACTTTTTATTGGTCTGTCACTATGTTTTATGGTTAAGTCACTACGTTTTATTGTTGGGTCACCACTTTTTTGGTTGGGTCACTACGTTTTATTGTTGGGCTACCACGTTTTATTGTTGGGTCACCACGTTTTATTGCTGGGTCACTATATTTTATTGTTAGGTCACCACTTTTTATGGTTGGGTCACTACGTTTTATGGTTGGCTCACTACGTTTTATTGTTGAGTCACTACGATTTATGGTTAGGTCACTACGTTTTATTGTTGAGTCACTACGATTTATGGTTAGGTCACTATGTTTTATTGTTGGGTCACCACTTTTTATGGTTTAATCACTATGTTTTATTGTTGGGTCACCACTTCTTATTGCTGGGTCACCACTTTTATTGTTGGGTCACCACTTTTTATGGTGGGGTCACTACGTTTTATTGTTGGGTCACCACATATTTTGGTTGGGTCACTACGTTTTATTGTTTGGTCACTACGTTTTATGGTCAGGTCACTACGTTTTATTGTTGGTCACCACTTTTTATAGTTGGGTCACCACGTTTTATTGTATGGTCACTACGTTTTATTGCTGGGTCACCACGTTTTTTTGTTGGGTCACTACGTTTTATTGTTGGGTCACCCCTTTTTATGGTTAGGTCACTACGTTTTATAGTTGGGTCACTACGTTTTATTATTGGTTCACTACGATTTATGGTTAGGTCACTACGTTTTATTGTTGGCTCACCACTTTTTATTGTTGGATAACCCTTTTTTATAGTTTAATCACTATGTTTTATCGTTGGGTAACCACTTTTTATTTTTGGGTCACTACTTTTATTTTTGGGTAACTACTTTTATTTTTGGGTCACTACGTTTTATTGTTGGGTCACCACATTTTTTGGTTGGGTCACTACGTTTTATTGTTTGGTCACTACGTTTTGTGGTTAGGTCACTACGTTTTATTGTTGGCTCACCACTTTTTATGGTTTAATCACTGTTTTATCGTTGGGTCACCACTTTTTATTGCCGGGTAACCACTTTTCTTGTTGGGTCACCAATTTTTATTGTTGGGTCACTACGTTTTATTGTTGGGTCACTACGTTTTATTGCTGGGTCACCACTTTTTATGGTTGGTTCACTACGTTTTATTGTTGGGTCAGTACGTTTTATGGCTGGGTCACCACTTTTTATTGTTGGGTCATGACTTTTTGGGTTGGGTAACCACGTTTTATTGCTGGGTCACCAGTTTTATGGTCTGGTCACCACGTTTTATTGCTGGGTCACCACATTTATTGCTGGGTCACTAGGTTTTATTGTTGGGTCACCACTTTTTAATGTTGGGTCATTACGTTTTATGGTTGGGTCACTACGTTTTATTGTTGGGTCACCACTTTTTAATGTTGGGTCATTACGTTTTATGGTTGGGTCACTACGTTTTATTGTTGGGTCACCACATTTTTTGGTTGGGTCACTACGTTTTATTGTTTAGGTCACCACGTTTTATGGTTGGTTCACTACGTTTTATGGTTGGCTCACTACGTTTTATTGCTGGCTCACCACTTTTTATTGTTGTGTCACGATTTTATTGTTGGGTCACCACTTTTTATTGTTGGGTCACCACTTGTTTGGTTGGGTCCCTAGTTTTTATAGCTGGGTCACAACTTTTATCGTTGAGTCACCACGTTTTATTGATGGGTCATCACTTTTTATTGTTGGGCTATATTTATATATACATATTTATTTTTATATATATTTATATACATATATATATATATACATTTATATATATTTATATATACATATTTATATTTATATATATTTATATATATATATATATATATATATATATACAATTTCCGAGAACAGCTAGTATAAATATCAAGAGATTCGGATAGAACTCGACGACAGAGTTTTAGTAACGCACTTAAGCATGAGGTGAATGTCTATTTTCTTACCCTTTCTTAAATTATATTTTAATATTTTACATGTACATATATATTCGTATATATATATATAATCTTATATAAGAATTTATATATATATATGAATATATATATATATATATGAATATATATATATATATATATATATATATACGAATATATATATATATATATATACGAATATATATATATATATATATATATATATACGAATATATATATATATATATACGAATATATATATATATATATATACGAATATATATATATATATATACGTATATATATATATATATACGAATATATATATATAGATACGAATATATTTATATATATATACGAATATATATATATATACGAATATATATATATACGAATATATATATATATATACGAATATATATATATATATACGAATATATATATATACGAATATATATATATATATACGAATATATATATATATATATATATACGAATATATATATATATATACGAATATATATATATATATATATATACGAATATATATATATATATACGAATATATATATATACGAATATATATATATACGAATATATATATATATATACGAATATATATATATACGAATATATATATATACGAATATATATATATATATATATATATATATATATATATATATATATATACGAATATATATATATATATATCTACGAATATATATATATATATATATATTCGTATATATATATTCGTATATATATATATATATTCGTATATATATATATATTCGTATATATATATATTCGTATATATATATATATACGAATATATATATATATATATATATATTCGTATATATATATATATATATATATTCGTATATATATATATTCGTATATATATATATATACGAATATATATATATATATATATATACGAATATATATATATATACGAATATATATATATATACGAATATATATATATATATATATACGAATATATATATATATACGAATATATATATATATATATATACGAATATATATATATGTACATACATAAGAATATATATGAACAAATAATCATATAAAATACTGTATTCCTTCTAGTGGCTCTGTATAGAAAATATTCATTCACCCCCACCCCCACCCCCCCTCCCAAAAAAAGCTAAAAATACTTCCTTACCCATCTTCGCTTCCTACGTTTTCACGCACAATGATGGCACATATATATATATATATATATATATATATCCAAAGACTGTATTTTTACCGTTTACGATTCATGAGTGTAGCTAGACGTTTTTTTTTTAAGTTGTAACAATTTTAATTTTTTAAAAACAATATATATTTTTTCTCCGTGGAAATAATTGTCAGCTATTTTTAAACAGGTTAAACGAATTCTACTGTTTTAATTTATTCATCTATAATGTAACACTCAGCTGTGGATTAAAATTACATTAAAATAACAAAGGGTGTAAAACTGGTTACGTTGACGACACGGCAGAATTAGATTTTATAAAATTTATTTTAAAATGGCTAAAATTGGAAATGTTTGCCTTAGCAACAGCAGTTAATTTTCAATTCTTTTTCAAATCGTACGTGCAGACGTGATTAAGAAGCGTCTTAAGATTGAGTATTACTTTCATTCGATGCTTTTGTGTGTTTGCAAGTTCATGGAAGAATCCTTTCGTTTACTGTCATAGAACATTTAACGGGTGGCTTTGTTTGTTTGTCTCTTTGTTTATACAATGTTTTGATTCTTATTAAAATCGTAAGAAACAATTAATAAAAAGAAGTGTCTCCCCTGAAGTGAAGATCTTATCAGATGCAAACACTAAGGCGAGAATCTGTGTACAAAAAAAGGGGCGTGGGAGTCATTCGACGACTTCTGCGAGCGAAAATCTTAAACGCTGATTAACAAAGCGAATTAATTGAGGAAGACAACAAGAGAAATGCGAAGAGGGAGGAACAACACTTCTCATACAAAAGGGAATCAAAATCATTATCAGTCGACCCCCATACCAGCCCCAGATTGTGGGGTCAGTCGCTGGTAACGCGTCGTCATCGCGATAGTCATCTTCTGTTCGTTACGTTTTATTATCGACGCCATCTTGTCTTTCTCATTGTTTTTGTGTGTAACGAAGAACTGATTTTTGTATGCCGCGATTAACGTCAACGTTTTAGATATTTGCTACTGAAACAAAGATTTACTTCTTCCTATAAAAACAAAGATTTACTGCTTCCTATAAAAACAAAGATTTACTGCTTCCTATAATAATGGGCAGGTAGATAATCTAGCGCTTATTCTATCAGGGCGTCCCTTCTCCCCCCCCCCCCTCTCTCTCTCTCTCTAATTGTTCGATTTCAGGAATGTTATTTATAAATTATTCTATCAGGGCATTCCTTCCCCCCCCCTCTCTCTCTCTCTAATTGTTCTCCCCCTCTCTCTCTCTCTCTCTCTCTCTAATTGTTCGCTTTCAGGAATGTTATTTATAAATTATTAGCAGATGGGAATAAAGATTCCCCTTATATATTGTCAGAAATATAGGGAAACGTGGAACAGTTCGGTCGGGTTTTCGCGACTACCATTTCTATCCGAGGTCCGTTATTAGTCCTGGAAATGCTGTAGCTCAACAAGCCATAACTCTGATTACTTAGTCTGTAAAAGTAGTTCAGAAGTGGCTGACAGCAATTCGCAGCGCAAGGCGCCTTTGACAACACAGCATAAAGACAAGCCATAAAACAATCCGACATTAAAAATGCAATAAACCAGTTATCTATACAATAAAGGTGAACGTACATATGTTCGCTTCCGTTCAATAATCACGTATGAAAATTTAATTTTAAAAAATAACTGATAATAATTAAAATGAAAGTAAAGACTTTCTTTCACTTTTAATATAGACACAAACATATTCACTTATTAATTATTATTATTATTATTAGTAGTAGTAGTAGTAGTAGTAGTAGTAGTAGTAGTAGTAGTAGTAGTAGTGTTATATGTAATAATTCGTCAACGATGGTTTTCCAGTTGCCAGAGAAAGCGAGAGGGGGGGGGGTGATAGAGAGAGATGGGTGAGAGAGGGGAAAAGAATAGATGAGTGGTAGTGAGAGAGAGGGGAAGAGAGAGTGGTATTGAGAGAGAGAAGGGAAGAGAGAGGGGTAGAGAGAGCTAGAAAAAAAAGAGAGAGAGAAGTTTTCAAAGAAAGATGCTACACACACTTTTTAACTCTTCTATTTTGTTGTTCACGCCCGGGCAACGCCTAGTAGCCGTGCTAGCTAATCCTAAAATTCGATTAATAGTGAGCATGTCATGTTTGAAATAGTAATGTAAGACATTTAAACTTATTCAGACCCCGCCCATTAGGCCTCATTAAAAAAAAGCAAAAAAAGCACGACGCCACCCCAACCACCCAACCGACCCAGCTCCGTTCAAGAAACTAATTTCGTTCCATTTTTTCATGATATTCAAGAACGAAAACAAAACATGAAATAAATTTGTCGTTTCAAATAATTCAAAAGGCAACAGTTGAAACCATTTTATTCCAATATTCGTATTTTTTTAATTGGTTTTAACGCAATCTTTCTGGAATCAACCGATCAGACTGAACAATTATTATCATCATTGATTTCTTGTAAAATCCTACCATGTAAAATTTGGGTTGTCAAAGTGCTTTGTTATAGATATCAAATAAAGAATAACGTTGCTGTTTATAGATGTTTTACACAAAAAGAACAGTACAAAATTGATACGACCATTGTATTCTTCTGAATACTTTACTTGAGAAAGGCTACGCTTGACCTTCATATAAACTTTGTGTTAACTTGAATCCCCCGACAGACAGGGAAAGAGAGATACCGACAGACAGAGACATTATAAATATAGTATAGAGTATATTTATATTATTTTAAAATCGGTTAATAACTTCCGCGGAAATCCGCTTATTCCAAATCTACGCTTAGTTTTGGTCTTGGATCAATCGTTCAAAATGGCCATTAATAGAAAAATTAGTTTTGAAAGAAGAAAAAAGAAGCTCCGCCAATCATGTGCAGTGCGCTCACACGCCCATAACCGAATTTTGCGAATCCTGTCTAGACATGCGTGGGGTTAGGATTAGATGGCTAGGATTAGCGTTAGAGTCTAGCTTTTCACGTTGAGATAAATGCTGAATAAACGCCACTATGGAACGCATCGCGGAATAGTAGACAGGTATCTGTGTGATTTTATGTAAAAGTTGGTAACATAAATGATCTTTTTATGCAAATACTCAATCGCATGATGGATGATTCCATCTTTTTTCCATAAGTATAGTAATACGTTTTGTACCACAACCTGTATTTTGTCTGTTTTTTTGGGGGGAGGGGGCATTTTGGGAGGCGAAGCCCTTACAGACAGAAATCTCTGTATATAATATCAATTTATATTTGTTTGTTCTTTATTGATAGTCATCAAAATCGCCGAACATTTCATAGTTTGTAACATTATTCAACTTTTCTTAATATATTACTTTTCATTCTTTATTTTCGGTCAGTTTTAAAGATGAAATTAATAAATCCGTCTCCTTCAACATGCTAATCGATCACGTGGCCATTCACTTGCGTTTTCGGCTCTTCGGCTTCGCGTTCCATTCCTGTTACGTTTGAACTTTTGATCCCTTTGCGTTATATTTCCTATTTCCGTCGTCCGCAACGGTAGAGTAGCTTGTTGCAAGACCACCAAAATACAACGTGCCTATCATTTTTATTAAGATTTAATGGAAAAAGTGTGACATGTTGCATCACTCATTGGGTTCGGGTTAGATTGTTTTGATCAAGAAAAATGAGTTGCAAAGACAGTGAAATATAATAAAATAAAAAGACAACATCACAAAATTAGTTATTTGGTTCTCTATATCTCCACTCTTTCTCTCTCTCTCTCTCTCTCTCTCTCTCTCTCTCTCTCTCTTTCTCTCTACCTTTCTCTTTCTCTTTTTCTCTTCAGCTATGGGTTAAATAGTATTTATATTTGTGGTGATATTCCCTATTGTTTATAATGGACTATTTCACACGTCTATTTTATCAGTGTTATTACATTTGACTGTTAATAAACAAAAAGAGAGGGGGACAGAAGCGAGAGTGATAGACACTCTATAAAATAAGAGCGTAGGTCAAACAATGAGAGAGGGCAAGAGTGATAGATAGAAACTTAGAGATGCGTAACTTGCTAAGTTAATTGCAAAATACGGCTGATTAGAACAATTCAAAACATAACTCAATCTCGAAACGAAGGAATATTTTAATGCGTACTTTGTGTAATCAAAATATATGGAGAAAACCCTTAGGGAAACAAACGTTGATTAATTCAGCTTTAGTATAATAATATATTTACTAACTTCATCTCTACATTCTTTTGTTTATAATGAACCATTTCATTGCTTCTAAATGTTTCTCTAATTAAACCCAACCCTAAGGAGATAATGGCATCTACAGTTTTTCAAAACACATAAAATGCCCATAAATCAGTTATTCCTAACGTTCAAACGTGCGTGCGTTATCGAAGCTTTATTTACAGTTTTCTTAGCCTTTTTTTCTTTTTTCTTTTATTTTTCTCTTTTTTGTCGGACCTACCTTCAAAGTTGTTGTTTTTTCTTCGTCCCACCCCTACTTTTCATGCCCGTTATTTGAGGAATCCAGTTATGTCACCAAATTGAATACATGGTTGTACAAAGGTGCCATGTGAAGGCTAATGATACCAAACCAAATCATTCACATATAAAATTAATTTACAAGAATACGCTTTTGTCTTACCAGTCGCCGTACACGTGTGTTATCCACCAAGAACTGTGGTTAATTTCGTAGCTTCAATCAAAAATCATATTTATTCAATTAACTAATTCAACACATCTAGACGAAGATAAATGATTTATTTACTCGCCTGCAACGCGATCGTCTAGTGAGCTGCAAAGTTTAAAAAAGGGCTGGTACAGGAGAGACAGAAAAAGGAGATATTTATTTTATAAGCTCACGTTTAGTTATTTTAACGCCATCTTAAAACATGTCTTGTCGGATCCATAGACTCAAGATTGCTACCACCGCTCACTCAGTCGTCTGTCTGACGTCATTTCCGCCTGTTCTATCTCTTCCTATTCTCACGAACCGAGCTTATTTCCTGGCAGGTCGACCTCTAAACCTTATCGCGACCTCCTGTTTACAATATATCATGTTTACACATGTTGTAACTTACAACTAGCTGAGCTATTCACAAACAGTCAACTTGAGAGACGAACTTTACTTTCATGTAGTTCTAATATCTTATCCACCTGCTCCCGGATAATTTTATCTGAACCTTGAATGACTTTTCGCCATTCCTGTTGTTCCAGCTCTATGAAAGTTCATCTTCTTAACCTTCTCTATTTTTGATAGTTCTCCATTAAACTTCTCTACTTTCTGATGTAATAGCTTTTGTATTACTTTCAGGACTTTGTTTGCCTCCACGTGTACCGACTTATTGATAATTTGCAGTTAGACAGAATATGCCTGAGAGTTCCTCTTTCCCCACATCTGCATTTGCCATCATTGTTTACTCTCCATCGAACAAGATGCACCGGGGAAGGCATTGCATCGTAGCGTTGCCCGGGGCCATAAAAGACAAAATAGAAGACGTTAAAAAGTTTGTGTCTTACATCTTTATATTAAAACTTCTATCTCTCTACCTCTCTAAATACGTCTCTCTTTCTTCCCCCTCTTCTCTGTTTTTCCACATCACTCTCCCATCTCACTTTCACCTTCGACCTATCCATTCCTCTCTCTTGTTTTAATGTATTGAAAATAATAATAATAATAATGTAAGCCATTCACTTGAGCTTTCTGTTTTAAAGTAATTATTCCCGGGCAACACCGAGTTTATTTCTCACCCACTTCCTCAAAAATATAATAAAATCTATATTTGTTTTAATTTATTCCCGGGCAACCCCGAAGTTCTTATCCCCCTAAATAATATAATGAAACCTATATTTATTTTAGTGTTTCTTACCCTTCTCTATCAAGCATACACCACATTTAAAATGTACTCCTGTATTATTGCCCATACCTGTTCTATCTAGGATATTGAACACTGACTCCAGTAGAGTATCTTTTCTTGTATACAATAGTATAACAAAAAATATGCTCATACGGTATTACTGGGCAATTACTTAATATAATTAGATCCTTCCTAGACAAAAGAAAAAACCAGGTTGTCTTCGAGGGCCGTTCATCTAAGCAACATGACATAAATTCTGGTGTACCCCAGGGATCTATCCTTGGACCCTTGTTGTTCCTGATCTATATAAACGATCTCCCTGATGACATAGAGTCTGAGATTGACATATTTGCTGACGACACCACCCTTTACTCTCGCCATGTTGGCAAAACCGACGCGATCATATCCGAGGCAATGGCTGAATCTTTAGAAAATGACCCCCAGGCTGTAGTGGATTGGGGTCATAAATGGTTAGAACTTTTAATTCCGCTAAGACAAAGCTCCGTTCCTTCAATAACTACAAGGAACCTTTTCAACCACCAATTGTCATGGCAAATAACACCCTACCTGAGAGTTCATCATTCAAACTCCTCGGCCTAACCTTCACAGGGAACATGAATTGGAACAAATACATTGAATATATTGCCAAGGCTGCCACAAAGAATGTAGGCTCCCTCTACCGTGCTAGTAAACTCCTCACACCTGACATTATCCTGTATCTCTACAAAACCACCATCCGCCCATGCATGGAGTATTGTTGTCACATCTGGGCTGGTGCATCATCTACTAGTTTCTCCCTCCTTGACAAGGTCCAAAAAAGAATCGCCAAGCTAATAGGTCCCTCACTGTCAACCAAGCTCCAGCCTCTGTCCCATCGCCGCAATGTAGCATCATTGTGCTTGTTTTACAAATACTTCAATGGATTATGCTCCGATGAATTGGCTACTCTGGTGCCCCCTCGACGTAAATTCACTAGACTAACTCGACAATCAACTCATTCATTCACTGTGGAGGTCCCCAGATGCCGGAGTGCCTTCTACTCAAATAGCTTCTTTCTTCGTACTGCTGGCCTCTGGAACTTCCTCCTTGCCCCTGTTTCCCCGACAGTACAGATACGTCGAAATTTAAAACTAATGTAAACAGACATCTTGCTGTGCAGATCCCAATTTAGGTTGACGCCCCTACCTTCTCCCCTTTTCTTTTTCTCAATAGCCTCTTACGTCTACAGTGGCGGCCTGCCTTGTTTGGGGTGAACTATGTTAAAAAAAATTTTTTTAATACAGTGAAAATATTTCTCCCTGGCAACGCGACGTTTAAAAACGCTTGCTCTATGTAAGATTGCTCTATTTATGATAGTGATGACTCCCGGGCAACGCCGAGTAAACACACCTGCTCTATCTATGATATTGAGTACTTTAGATTAACTTATACCACTTACTAAATATAATACTGTATTATTACTATTATGGCTCCCGGGAAACACCGAATTGACCAAAGACAGATATGTTCTTTATTCAGGGCAACGCTGCGTTTAAACACATCTGCTCTATCTAGGATGTTGAGCACTTTTTGATTACCATATACCACTTAGCAAATGAAAAACTGTAAGCTTACATTTATTGTCCCTGTTTAAAACACTACTGAAACCACTCAAATAAAATTCAGGATGCCTCCAGAGCATGTATTATACTTTTAAGAGCTTTTTCATCAAATTTAAAGTTCGGATGAATTTGGTTACAGTAGAATATATTTATGTAGTGGTAATTATTTAGTTGATTATTATTAGTATTGTCTAAGTTTCTAATCATTAATTTTATTTGTTCGTCGACAATATAATTATGTAATTGATTATTAATCAGAATATGCTTAATGTTTTTTTAATTCGTTTAAGAATATTCTTTTGATTGAAGATATTAGCTTTGCACGGTTTAATACATTTTTAATCATTGCAATTGTATATCGATATGATATTCGCTTCTATAACTTTAAATGCATGTATTTTCTTTATTAACGTTAAGCTCATGAGTGAATGTAAGTACGGAGTTATTTTGAAAAATGTCTTGTAGTTTTTTTATCTCATCATTATTGTCTGCTAAAATAAAGATATCAAATGGATGGTTAAGTTATATACATATAACTTAAACAGTTTATTATAAGAAAATCTTTTTTTCTTTCGAAAAATATTTCTAAAGATAGAGCTATTCATACGAACGTGCAAAGAAAAGAAGAGAGACATCTTAATATTTCTTCAAGTGATTTAATAGAGCATAATCTAAAAGTGCAAACAAATTTAAAATGGAAATTTGGTTTCAGAAGTAGGAAGCTGGTTTTTACACGTTTCCAAGCATGCTTTATGACACAGTGCAAACATCTAAAGTGAAATATTGTTTCTTTCTATGAGGTAAACAAAACAGAGGTTGCTTCTCTTAAAGACACAGCACAAAAACAAAGGAAAACAATGAAACAGATATGTAGACAATAGAAATAAAAAGATGAAGCAATATGATTCCAAACTTCTGAAACTTGATTTAAAGACCATTTTAAATCTATTTTAAACTTACATATATATATATATATATATATATATATATATATATATATATTATATTATATGATGGACTCTCCCGATTTCGACGTATGAGTGCCCCACCAGGGGCTGCCCGCGCGTGAATTTGTAATTGCAAGGGTTGCGCAATCCCAATGCCAAGTAGTAATACAAGACGACTGGAAACAATGCCGAGATAAGCAGAGAGCACATACAGCACCTGGTATTCCCAAATGGTCACCCATTTAGTACTGACCAGGCTCGACGCCGCTTAACTTCGGTGATCTAACGGGAACCGGTGTGTCAACGTGATTGTGCCGTATATCATATTAATATATATATATTATATTATATTAATAAATATATATATATATATATATATATATATATATATATATATATATATATATATAGTATAAATATTTGTTACGTATGTGCATACATGTTTCGGTTGTACTCTTAACAGAGAGTCAACCTCTTCAGACCAAAGAAGACAGAGAAGTGAAGATGAATTTGGAAAACTTTCCCTTTAAATAAATCTTTTGGGGGATGAGATATTTTTTATAATTTAGTATCGGTTTACATTCTTTACTTGTTAACTCTTTCAATTAGTTTTTATCTTATCTTATCATTTTTATTACCTGCCTTCTAATTCTTTCCTTTTTCTATTGTTTTATTACCTACTTAGCCTGGATTCCTTTCTTGTCTATTTAACACTTACAAAGTTTTAATTTATTTAAAACATATTCAAGCATAAATATCTGATCTTTATATAAAATACACACGTGTGCACAAATTAATAGATACACAAGTAGATATATAAACAAACATATATATATATATATATATATATATATATATAAATAAAAAATTAAAAATTAAAATAACAGACACAAATATATACGCAAGTATCCATACACGGATATACACATGTATTCATTTTCAAGTATAAATATCTGGTCAATATATAAAATACACACGTGCGCACAAATTAATAGATACACAAGTACATACATAAACATACATATATATATATATACATACATACATACATACATACATATATAAAAACATATATATACGCATATATCCATTAACAGATATACACATATATACACATATATACATTTTAAAGCATAATAAGATAGAAACTAATTGAAAGAGTTAACAAGTAAAGAATGTAACCCGATACTAAATTATATTAAAAAATATATAATATATCTCATCCCCCAAAAAAGATTTATTTAAAGAGAAAGTTTTTCAAATTCATCTCACTTCTCGGGAATGTTTTACAATAGCCCTACAACTCGCGAGTCGGATTAAGTAAAAGTTGTAGAACGTGGTCAAAAAAATGAATATGCAACAAATAAATGCGACGTACGTCGAGACCGGAGATTTTCCTAGTTTTCTATTCCATTTGTTTGTATGTTTACGTATGGTAAATGGGTTTTTATTAGACATGAAAAAAAAATGTTGTCTTCTTATTTAAAAAAAAATGGCGTCTCTAGTTTGGGCTATCAGTTTCACGTGTGTGTGTGTTTTTTTTACCGGGACTCATAATCAAAGCGGCGTTTTTTTTGTTTTTTTGGTTTTGTTCTTTTGCTTTACTGAAATATGAAAAATTGGAGTCCGATTTATATTTAGGTTTAGGGTTAGGGTTAGGGTTAGGTTTAGGGTTAGGGGTTAGGGTTTAGGGTTAGGTTTAGGGTTAGGGTTAAGTTAGGATATGGAATTTTTTACAGAAACAACAGGAGAAAAAAAACATTACGGTGTGACGAATGAAAATAATATGTAAATAAAAGCACACTGACATGTAAATCAAAAGAAAATTATTTTATTCCTTTTGCTTAAAATGTAGTTTTGTTTTGTTCTTCTGCTTGGCTGAAAAATGCAAAAATTGCGCTTTAAAAATAAAACAAATAAAAAAACAATCGAAACGAGAACGAGGCTGCAGTTTCTATCGAGAAGCGGCCATTAAATTTTTTTTTTTCACTTCACGTACGCTAAAACTATCAATTTATAAAAAAATAGCACTTTTAACGATTATAATCATTAATAACTGTCACAGTTAACTTGGAAATTCAATTTTATCGGCTACGGTAACTTTTATTTGTTGTATATTTGTTTTTTTCAGCGTTTTCATTGTAGGGCTATTCGTAAAGATACCCTACTTCTCTGTCTTCTTTGGGCTGAAGAGGTTGACTCTCTGTGAAGAGTACAACCGAAACATGTATGCACATATGTAATCAATAATGTTTGTATAAATAAAAATGTATACTTAAAAACAGCTCTTTTTATTAAAACTGGAGTTTAAACAGAAACTAATACAATACGTGTACTATATATATATATATGTGTGTGTGTGTGTGTGTGTGTGTGTGTGTGTGTGTGTGTGTGTGTGTGTTCTTTTCAAATAAAATACCTGATGATTTTATAGACACTGATCGCATAAATCTTTCAAATATTTGAATATTTTCTCCGGGGGTAAAAACTTATTTTCTGCCATGAAAGGCAATGTGCGCTCTTTAATTTAAATATTGTCACGTTCGTTTGGACAAAGGATAATCGAAGTGTCAATTAACTAGCGGCTTCTCGTGTCGGTCGCGGCAAACGTTCTTTTGAGGAAATATAGCTAGCAAATATCACGCATGGTGGCCACGAACAATCGCATTATTAATAAACGAATAAGAAATATAATTACTCTTCGGCCGGACTCTCCCAAACACTTGTTGAATACAACGAACTCATTTTATTGAGTAATAAACACGACCCCGTGGTTTTCTCGCGATTTTTATAGCCATTTTGGTTTGCCTTTGCACTTAGCCTAAAAATGATTGAGCTAAAAAACAAAAAAACAAATGTAAGGCGAACCAAACGATGCCCCCCCCCCCCCGCACGACGACGACGTCTGACACGGACGAAAGCATAAAAACATAAAGGAAAAACAAAATATGATTGTTATGAATGGGGTGGAGAAACGTGTCTAAAAGTGCTTAATAAAGTAACACTTGTTGATAAAACTGAAACACTGCACTTGGTGGCGGCTGATGGCGGCTGGTGGCGGCTATTCTGAATTCATAACCGCCATCAATAACTGTTAATCTTTTACTAAACGGTTATAGTTTAAAAAATAGAAAAAGTCACATTAAATTTTTTTCAGGTTAAATTTTATAATTAAAATTTATTAAAATTTTCTCATATTATTTTCAAGAAAAGTAAATATACAAGTAAAATAGAATTCTTACTTAAATCCATTAAATAATTTCTTTTAAAATCGATATTTTTTAGTAAGCAATCATTTACATCGATTTAAAGCGTCTAAATTAAACTAAAAACGTTGTTTGTGACCATTTGGTGAAAGAGAAACAGTTTATTAATGGCGGCTTACGGGTATGAATTTGGAATAGTCGCCACCAGCCGCCACCAGCCGCCATCAAGTGCAGTTTGACTTGTTCGATGCGCGGAGTTAAGGGCAGAGATTCGTTCCTTTGTTCAATGTTTGTGCCGCGTGTGGGGTTTCGAGTACATGCACGACTGGGTTGTTAACAGGAGTAAAAGCACGAACGGAACACGATGCAACTATTCTGAACAAAAACATACGCAGCATGTTTAGATGCATTTAATAATATTAAATGCATCTAAATATTGCTACGTATGTTTTTGTATAAACGAAAATTTTCACGTTTTTCTCCCTTGGATGTTCGACGTGAAATTGAACGGATGTAAGTTTTTGAGGCGCTTCCACCCCACTGGGGGAAGGGGCGGAAAGACGGAGTTCATCTAGTTGTACTTGCTGTAGATTGCTGTAAAAAGTAAAATCAGAGCAAATAATGGAGTTATTTGTTGTTCTTTTTCATTTATTATTACAGCTAAAAGGGGAATAAGGAGGCCAGAGAAACTCCTGCTGTTACATCACTACCATGACCACCTTTACAATTAGACGTGACTACCAATTGAGCATTTACTTACAACGTGTCAACGAGAAGATAACGGACACGTGGTGAGGATCGAATCAATCGCCATACAATGTTAGATATATGCAATTAGCTGTACTTGCCCGGCATCGTTTGGGGAGACTTTTTACTTTCATGTTAGTTTAGCTTTTTCTTTTGAACCGTTTTGCTTTTCATTTAATTTACCATACTATTTTTTTTTAGAAAGACATTTTCAAATATAAATTTAATTATTATGGTATCGTTCGGTCATTAAATTATCAATAGAACCGAATAATTATCAAACTATGATGTTTGTTAAAGTATGAGTGTGGTTTTTAATGCTTTTAATTAATAAAATGTTTGTCCAATCTTTTAATACATGCGGATTTGCTAAGTATTTAAAACCCAGAAATAATTTTCTATTCGACAGGTTTAATGATTTCAAATTCTTTTCAAACTTCGAAGGGCCACGACGTAATTCATTCTTTTTTACCGATTAATAAAATATTAAAATGGTTGCGAAGAAACCAACATGGATTTATTTTCGTAATTAAATTGTTTTCAATAGATTCTTTAAGATGTTTTATTTTACGCTGTTTTTCAATAAATATTCCATTATTATTAATAAAGATACAAAATAATAATTCGATGTGTAATTATCAAAGTTAGGTTGACGCGAGAAATACACAGACACACGTGTGCATTTATCTCATACCTTTATTCGTATACATTCAGACGATATGTCTTGCAAACTATAGTTTAATCATTGTGGATCAATGTCTTGAAAGAGTCGTTTTTAACTTGTTGCTTCTTTTCACATCATTCTTGGAATGAAAGGTCTTGACAGTTACCGAGACAATCTTAACGTCTGTCTTAGATGAACGTTCTGGGTGAAAAAAATAGGAATCATGCAGAGAAGCACGCATCCAACCAATTGCGGTTTGAAAGCAATGATATGCGTTAGAAACAGTTTACTAGCACAACGTCACATCCACCTTTCGTCTTTCATAGCACCGACCGACGCAGAGCATACGGACGATGTGCGGGTACGAGACGTCGATAGAATGAGGTCAACTAGAACCACAGAACATTCAAGGGACATAGTCTGATTCAATACCACACACGGTAAGTGTACGACCAAAATCAAGAAGAACCGTGGCAATCAGTCGACAGTCGGTGCTGGTTGAAGAATGACGTCTTTTTCAGGTGGCATATTCATCATCGGGCGACGAAAGTGATTTAGAAAAAGGTTAACAGTGGGTTTATTTGATACCGAGTTCACCAGGCTAACCGTCCGATATCAGACGCACTGTATGTGATCAAGAGATTGAGGGAGGGGTGAAGTGATGACTAACTTCGACGATGTAAAAGGGCGAGTGTCGCTTGTGTGTTTTGCAACGGGACACGGAAACGTAGTACAAGACTAATCACACGAACATCAGTGTTGGAATGATATTGAGGCTGCGCCACGGAGCCAAATCGAGGCTGACAGAATGATAAAAATGCTAATTTTACTCGTAGCACGGAAGTTTAGCCAAACTTATAAAACAGGAGAGATTTTTGTGAAAAGAGCAGCACAGGGCACAGCTGTCTGATCAGAGTTTATTACTGAACGCTACATCGATTAATTTGAATTTTTTTTTTACATCCAGTCCTCGTAAATAGGTGCTGACTTTTGCGCTGGATGCAGTCCAGATAAGTGTGTTGACCCGGTGTGCGTGAAATAGAACAACTTGTCAGTGTTGTTCCGATGTACATGAAACAGAAAAACTTGTCAATGTTGAACCAAAGTTGTAATTCAAAAGGCCTTTTTTTTGTTACACAAATAAAACAAAATAAAGTAAAACGTAGTCTTTGCCGTTTCTGGATGTCCGGTAAGAACGGAAACCTCACGATATTATTGTAAAACGTTTTCATATCGATATCACCATTGGATTCCGCGTGAAATTTTAAGTTGAGACAGCGCCAAAAAAATGAATAAAAGAGAAACAATCGTAGGAAAATAATAAAACAATTCTCTCTGACAAGAGAAATGCTTCAACTTCTTATCTGTCTTTCTTCTCTTTCTCGTCGAAAATGCCAAATCCGATATTTGCCTATAAAAGCTAGGCATTTAGCGATTAATAACAGGAAAGGCCAATGAACGCCTCCCGCATGCCTGACTAACCCTAACACTTGACACACCAACTGACGGATAAATAAGATAAGACTTAACGATTTCGTCAAGTCGTCTACCATCTCGATCGGTGATGTTTAAAAATGGCGGACGATTATTTACAAAACTAATCCAAACGTCCTTTTTTTTATTCGTACAGGTGATTAAAAGAACTATTTATGTTCCAAATGAAATTTTGCAGTTGTTACTGGTGTGTTTTTATGTACGAAGCGTTGATAGCGCAATCATCGCCATCGCAACAGTAAATAGAGAAGTATTTACACCATAAAATCAACCGGAAGTATCAGGCTGTTATTGCTGGGATTTGGGAATTGAGTAAGGAAACTTCATAGAATTTAAGAATAGTACAAAGTTCTCGACACGAACGCCCGTGTGTAAGGCTTAATAGAAGAAACACAAAATCAATATCAGATTAATTTAATCACCATTCTTCTCTGTGACCTATTTCAATTTGCCAATGAGTTTTTAATGACACGTTCATAAAGTTCCATAGGTTTTGTACTGCAAAAGAATCAAATTAATTTTAGAATTGGAGTAAATCTTCCTCCGCTTAACTGATTTTACAAACTTTGAAAGAGATGATAATCTGTTGGTGTGAGGTCTGGAGAATATGGTGGTTGATGCATATTTTTCTGGATATTTTATATTTTCTGCAGTATGGGGTATTCATCCTTATAACGCTAGAACGTGTCTAATTATAGAAAAAAACCTCGAGGATAAGTGTTAGCGAGATGGATGACAGTTATAAACAGCAATTCTTATCCCTTTGTCAGTTACGTCGCTCGTATAATGTAAGGACTTGCTGTTTTCTGAGTCGGTTGTTTTAAGTGTGGGGTATATGGCGATTTTCTATCTTCTTCATTATCGTTCAATTGGTAAAAAAGAAAAGTTACTTGTGAAATCAGTTGATGCGGTTTCCAGGTTGCTTGAGTAGTAGTAGTAGTAGTATGACAAGTAAGCTACACAGAGACATCCATGTTTCATTCCCGCAGGAAATCATCTGGCATTTAACCTGATGATTTCCTTGCGGAATGGAAATGAACATCTCTGTGTAGCTTACTTGTCATAGATATATTTTCATACTACTACTACTAAGCTCTACTCACTGTTTAAGTGAATACACAATATATTATATCATCTTATAACATTATATGTGTATATACATGAAATAATCATAATATATATATATGAATATATATATATATATATAAATATATATATGTATGTATATATATATATATTGCAAGCATGAAGGGAAGACGAATTCTATCGTTCATGATTAAAAGTTAATGAAGAGGAGAAAAAAATAATAATATGCCAGCCGACCGGTTTCGCCCTCTCTTAACAAAGGCTGTATCGAGGGATTTAAAAAAAACAAGGGATTAAAAAACAAAACAAAAAAAAACGGGGTGAAAAGAGAGAGTACAGAAAATAAAATAGCGTTATGTTATATGTACAATGGAGGATGAATCTTAGAGACTGATCACATCTAATCCCAATAGACATTACCTTTGCTTGCAAAGGGAGGGACGTTTAAGACGAACGTGGATCGTCTCCAATATTTTGAGATGATATAACGAGTGAGCATGACTGAGAATGGTGAAGGAGTCTATGCTAAAATTCCTAGCGCACGGCGGGTTTTTAAGTAAATGGTCTGTAATGGAAGACCCGTATGTGTTGTTTTGAACGTCCGTTGATCGGAAGGTTCCATTCCTGATATTACTCGGAATGTGCTGTTGGACCCTACTATCCAATCTTAACGTCGTCCTACCCACGTAGTCAGCACTGCAACTACATTTGAAATGATAAATTACATTATTTTTATGGTGGTGGGGGAGGTAAAACGGTTTTACGAGAGGACGCCAATAAAGATTTTGTAGAAAATACAACACGCACATTCGAAGAAAAATAACAATTTTCAACTGCTGAGCTGATTTGCTTGGCGAATTTCTCACTTACTGTACCTAAACAAAGTAAACGAATGTAAATTGGACATTTGGTCACCGTACTTGGTTTTATTTCGGAAAAAGTATTTATTTTCCTTTGGGTGACTGCCCTAATCACATCAAGGAGATAGCCGTTTTTAGACAAAGTACTAGTTATAGTTTAAATTTCTTCGTCCAATTTGAATTTTGAGCAAATCATAAGGGCTCTGTGTGTTAATGCCCAAATCAAGTTTACCTTTCGTTTTTTTTAGAACAAAATGAATCCCAGCGAGTATATAATCCTGTAAACGTAGGTTTACGGTAAATTGATGTATGGTAATTCGATGGGTTTTTTGTTACCAATACATCTAGGAAAGCTAAAGTGGAATTACGCTCTCCTTCATAGGTATATTTTTTAATGCGGTATGCATTTTATTGAGTAAGGAGAAGAATGTATTTGCCTCCGTTTTATTATTAAAAAGGCAAAATGTATCGTCTACATATCGAAAGTAGACTAAAGGTTTAGTGGGTCCATAATAAAGCCTTCTAAAAAAAACACAAAAATATTTGCCATAGTCGGTCCTAGGACTGAGCCCATAGATACGCCGTCTATTTGCCTATACATCACATCGTTAAAACTAAATTCAACGGATGTGGTGGCAAATTTCATCAACTGCACGAATATGCTTTCATGAATGGAAGGAGACGATAAATGGCTACGATATAAAAAAAATCGGCACAGATATCGATAGTTTCCAAAATAGGGACACAGGTAAATAGGTGACTAATATCGTAGGAACACATACATTTATTAGCAACCTTAGAATCTTGAATGTACTTTGCAAAATGGAATTAATCTTTCAGACAGTATTTACTATAGTAATTCAATACTGGCTGTAAAATATTGAAGATCCATTTTGCAACCATCTGCTGTGATGACCCTACCATAGATAGAATGGGCCTAACTGGGATATCCGCTGTATGAGTTTTGGGTAATCCATATAAACGTGGGCGGATAGAGCCCGAGGGTCTAATTTTTAAATCCCTTGGATTTTTTTAAAAATCCCTCGATACAGCCTTTGTTAAGAGAGGGCGAAACCGGTCGGCTGGCATATTATTATTATTATTATTATTATTATTTCTCCTCTTCATTAACTTTTAATCATGAACGATAGAATTCGTCTTCCCTTCATGCTTGCAATAATAAAATTGTGTACTCCCCAAAAGTCATGAAATATATATATATATATATATATATATATATATATATATATATATATATATATATATATATGTGTGTGTGTGTGTGTGTGTGTTCCTACAATATTAGCAACCTATTTACCTGTACTCCTATTTTGGAAACTATCGATATCTGTGCCGATTCTTTTTATATCGTAGCCATTTATCGTCTCCTTCCATTCATAAAAGCATATTCGTGCAGTTGATGAAATTTGCCACCATATATATATATATATATTTCAGGGAGGGTAGATTCTTGAATCTTTTCGGCCAGGATTAAATTGGATGTTTTGCTCCACTTTTCAAACTTTGAGTAGTGGTAGCAAAACAATAGTACCTTTTGTGCAACAGTCCATGGTTGGACTTTTAAGCCTCTTATGTTTCTTTTTTTGCTGCATTTGATGGAGATAGGGGACAGGACCTTTTGTCTCCAGGCCTGATGGGTGACCCTGGTTGGCCTCTGTCATGGCTGGACCACCATTTCCAGAGGCAGGAAGGTTCACACCATTGCTTACATCTTATGTATGAACGGGTCGATAGGCCCATTTTTATCCTGGGTGCCGGCCTGCCAGTATTTATTTTTTGTTGTTATTCATATTTTTTATCATTCATTTCCTCAATGGCTTCTAATTCATTATTTGAAGCTGACCTCTATTAATAGAGGAGGTGCTCCCGTCCGCAATTTTGGAGACATGCTGGATGGCTTGAGGAGACAGCACACCATTTTTTTTAAATATTTGGCCAGGGTTTACTTCAAGTAAAAAGTATTCTCATATCAGGGTCTCTTACAAACCCCTGTACAGAGAGACCGAAGACACCCGAGGGTGGTGTCTAGTAGGCATTCAAGTCTTCTCCGTAGGCATTCAAGTCCTCTCCGTAGGCACACACACACACACACACACACACATATATGTGTGTGTGTGTGTGTCTTTATGAGTCAAAATGTGTTTGTGTGTTAAAGAAATCGATGTATTAAAAGTAAGAAGTTAATATTAGTTTAAATAATAGTTTAAATTGTCAAAGAATCTGCAGACAGCAATGAAATGTTCTTTGGATTCCATCTGAGGTCACTAGGGAAATTATCGGTTAGGTCCATAAAATAACTAAAATATATTAAAACGTAAGGGAAAAAATTATTTTATTTTCTTCGTCTCATTAAACAAAATAAAATTAAACAATGAATATCTCAGTATAGCATTCTATTTAAGAAAAAGTTTAAACATTTATGTTAAAATTGTAAAACCAAAACATAATGCAATCTAAAATGAATAGGAAAAACTGTCGTCTTTAACACCTCGACGTAACACATTTTTCTCTCTACGGTGGATTCGCCGCTCTGGGGTTAATACCAACAGAATGAAGAAGAAAAAAGTAAAAAGTCTTACTTGAAAATGATATACTTATGATCATGCATAGAAAAATTAAAATGATTTTATTCATTTTATATTGCATCATGTTTCGTTTTCAAATTTTAGTATAAAATATTCATACTTCATGGATTCTTCTTAAGATGCGATCAATTTTCTATTTAAATAATTATTTTATTATTATTTTTAAAATTTCAAATAATTTTTTTAAAAATGTTTCCATTAGCCGTTTTACAATTTCCGGATTTTTTTTTTTCAGATAAAAGACTTCGAACGCGTTTTTTGTTTTCACTTGTGTGCATTTTCAGCGTCCCAATTTCTTTTTTCAAGAGACATAATTTCTAATACGATTCTTTTATTTGTAAGAAATGTAAAACTGAAGTAACAGATATTCATCAAGATTTCATTTAATAACGATTCTTCATTTTGTTAACATAACGTTTTTTTTCTCTAGGTCTTACCAAGTTTTAACTGTGTATCTATTAGTCTTTCAATGACAAAGACGTTCTTTGTTTTTTTCATCCATTATTGAAATTTTTCTTCTAATATTAAAATTAGCCAAACAAAATATTGAGTTCTCCTGAAAACGAATCGCCATTGAATTCAATATTTATAAATATATCTTACATTCTTAATACATCAAACGTTGCAATGTAATTTAAAGACAAATCAGAGAATTTGGGACGCTGAAAACGTACACAACCAACATTAAAAGATCTTTGAAAATGTTCTCAAAACCTCGTGGCGAATTCTAGCCAATTTTACAAGTCTTTTTTGTTCGACTTATTCTGATAACGTAAGAAACAAACCCTGATTTAAAATCCACTGCGAAAAAATGCAGAGACGGAGCTTCGGAATAGAGATCGCGCTATTATTTTGGCGATGCAAAGAAAATACGGCCAATAATTGGCTATTATCACGTTTTGAGCATCGGTTTTCTTTATCGGTTAATATTTTAATGATTGGTCGGAAATTATTTACAGTGAAATAGCAGAGTTCCATCACTCCCTAACAATTTAGTTTTTCTTAAAACCGTATTTTATAAACAAAAACATGAAAAGACATTACTTTATAACAATTTTAATCGTTTAAGCGAAACGCGGACAAAACATAACGACTCGAAAAAGAAATATGGTCGACATCAAAAAATTAAAATGGGAGATTAGTCAAATGTTTACTCTTTTTAAAAATTAAAAAATATAATGTTTTCTACTAAGGTAATCGAAAACAAAAACAATATTAACTTTTCTTCTAATTATTAAAAAAAAGTTAAAATTTAGAGTTATCATCCTTTTTTATTTATTTATGTCGACCAAATTTCTTTTCCCGGTCGAGTTTTCGATTTTAAATGTTTAATGTTATTTTTTTGCATTAAATCATAATTTTAAGTAAAAATAAGTTGTTTGAGAGCAATAAAACTCCGGCCGAAACGGGTTTCAATGTGAATAATTTCGAATAAAATTTTTAAAAATGTTCATGCACCGAATGCATTGAATTGGATTATTCTATTGTCTTTACGTAGAATTAGGGATTTCAGTTACACCGGCTATAAAGTCAGTGTTAATTTTACATTAATTGTATGATAGCGAAATAATTTTTGAGACATTTTTTTGATAATCGTGCTCAAAACGTGGTAATCTATTATATAAAAGGCTGTGCGTGTCCAGCTAAAAGTCAGAAACTACACAAGACACACCCATAAAGCTAATATATTATTTTCGGCATTACCTCGGTCAAAATATAAGCACATTTGTAATTTTTTTTGTAATATTCATTCTTTGGTGGATCAACAGGAACTTTATCACAAGCATTATTTTACACCAAAGGTCGATGGGAAAAATCTTCCTCTAGATGTCAACCTCCTGACTAAAGCGCTTGCGATAAAGTGAAAGAGGTAGAGAGAGGGGGGGGGGAGAAAGAAGTTTTGAAAGAAAGATGTTACACACACTTTGTAACTCTTCTAATATATATTTAAAAAATTATAGTCCTTATAATATCTGAAATGTATCCAAATGTAAGCTCAATGAAGCTGTATTACAGGATTCAGAACATATATCTATTTTATATTTGCAGAAATCAACTTCAGTGTTTTTGTTATGACACGATTTTTTCGCTGCTCAACAATATATACTGCAACCCTCTGAAGATGAACAAAATTGGATTCATTGAGAAAAAAATACACTTATCCGAATTTTGCCATGAAACGCGCGTAATTGATAAGAATGAATATTCATTTTGAATAAATTACTTTTGTGTGTAAAATGAGAGTGTAAAAAACTTATCGAATTATAAAATAAAGAAGTTGTTAAAACCAATGAAAATTATTGTTTTGGATTAATTAACCATGGTCTATGGAATATCTATATATTAATACGATAGCGTGTGTGTTCGTGTGTTACGCTTCCGACAAAAGCTCTGCGCATGCGTGCCGCACCTTGATTTAAAAAAACAGTCAAGTCGCTTTATTTTCAAACTATTTTGAAGTATTTCCCTCTTGTGTAACGGTTAGCGACGTATTATTTTTGACTTCGGCCCGACTGGTTTATAGTTCGATCCCAACCAACCTCGAAGATTTTTTTTTTCCTGCATTTTAAGGGGAAGGGGAAGAGAGGTAGGGAGGGGACGACCGGGAAGACACATATTAATACAATAGCGTGTGTGATTTTGTGTGTCATGCTTACATCGAAAGCAACGACCTTCCGAATCTTTGTATGCTACTCACCTGGTTAAAAATTACTTTTTTGTGTTGCTTTAAACTTAAAACTATTTTTTGTTTTTTTATTTTGGCGTTTTTAAGGGCATTGTCTATTTAATTACGTTTTCTTGTTGTAGAGAGGGCCAGTATTATTATTTTTTTTTTGAACGGATGGCATATCAACCTTTTTTAGTAGATATGCGCAGTGTCCATCGTACACGAGTTACCATTTAAAAAAATTATTTCACTCTTATCTAGAAGGGGGGGCTCATAATAAAGGAAGTGTAACTAACAAATAGAGGGTGCTTTGTTACATTAGGACCCGCGCTAACTTTGACCCCGTCGTTAGAGTTAGGGTCAGTGTGGCAGACGATAACTTCGTCAACTTTTTCAGTTTTATTTTCAAGAAATAATTAAAAAAAACGAACACAACACGGTGTAGTAAAAATAAAAATTTTAAAATTAAAAAAATTCCGTGTAATTTACACGGGTCCCGCTAGTATATATATATATATATATATATATATATATATATATATATATATATATATATATATATATATATATACCATAATAAAAATCGTAAACCAGCAAACATGATGATTAAAGATCTGTTCTCTTTATTGAAGTTTCACAACAAAACATCATACACAACATTTTATTTCGACAAACAAATATTTTTACATTCAAAACATAAAACGTTTAACCTTAAGACGACATCTTTGACACATTTCATGGATACATACTTTTAAAATGTTCCTAAATGATATTCAAACTGTGATATTCAAAGTGCAGTATGTTATATCCAAAATGTGATCTAAAAATGTGATATAAAAAAAGTTGTCGATAAACTTCACAGGAATGTTTATGCGTCAGTTCCATTTGTTTCACATGTTCATGTGGGTGGGTTTGTCTGCTTTACGGCATATCAACCCCTTTGGGTCATTTAATGAGGACACATACAATTTTCTTATTATTTATCTCCCTTGACTTCATTAATAACTCTTCTCCCATCAGAAAGAAATCTCATTTCTTGCGCAACTCCAGCCCAACCCCCAAGTGAAATATACCAGATAAAATTAAAATAATAAGAAAAGCGTTAGTATATACTTACTTGTGATTAAAAAAAGTTCGATATGCCATGAATTTCAGAAAATAATCCAGTAGAAGTATAATTATGTGACAAATTGAAGTTTCGATAATATGTGTGAATTAATGCTGGGTTGGCGCATTTTTTAAATTCTCTATCTCAAAAGAGTTCTGTCAGGGGAGGCAATCATTGTCATTACGTAATACTTTTCCATAAATCGCTTTCACTTTTCCTCCGAAAATGGACATTAATGACTTAAATTTTAAAGAATGTTTTCAACTAGAGATATGCTCACATTCTTGTTTGTATTTAATTCCCTTTATATCTTTTGATTGTCTTTCCAAAAATGGCTTAATTCAATTTCATCTAGAGAAGTACCTTTTTAACTCTAACCCTCAACTAACCCTAAACTAACCCTACATCTCTGTTATTATTGTTTTAAAGTTTGAATTATCTCTCTTGAAATTCATGACAATGGCTGAAAATGGCGGCGATTGCTGCGTACGATTATAAGTTGAATTTCTTAAAAAATAATGAAAAAATACTGGATTATTTTCCGTAAATTTTGGTGTACACTAATATTTTTCCATCACAAGTATTTCCGAAAATTGTCCTGTTATTCTAATTTTAACTTGCATAATTATCTCGGCGTCAATTTGGAGAAGCGTCTTTTTATACTTGATGCCGCTCAAACACTTACGTGTCGCTCAGACACGTAGGGGCCTTAAACAAAATTGTTCTAATTTTAGAGATTTACCAAAAACGAAATGATAATTGTGTAAAATGTGGGGAATAATTTGTTAATCTACCTATTCTTTCTTATTTCATTTTTTAGAGTGGAATTCGTTTTTTGAATTTCCCGATTCTTTCGTTAAATGTTTCATTCGTTGATTTTTTCATTCGTATTGCCGTTAATTTCATTTATTTTAAAATGAAAAAGAATGGACAGAGGTAAAGTTTGTAATGTTCCTAAAAGAAAAATCATGGTGAGAGTTTTTTTACCCCTGGAAGATGACTCTTCAGTTCAAAAGGTTTCCAAGTTTCGCATGCGGAACATTATGACATCCATTCTCTTTCAAGAGAAGATCAACTCGCATTTATCCCCACCCTCAGGAGGACTTGATGTGACACAAGGTCGAAGTTGATGTGGGGTAGATAATGAGCCCCACGTGGGCGCCCATGCTTCGTATCGAGTACTCATAAAAGGGTAAAGTACATAATAGTTAACAGTCAAGAACTCGTAAAAAATTAACAATAAATAATTTATAGTAAACACAGTAAAATTAAATTCTCTACCGACCCGTATACTTTTAACATGTGGAAACTGTAAGATCTTTTATTTCTGAATTTGATTTCGATAAGCTGACTTATAGACACACGAAAAAAACATGGTGGTCGAAATTTTCGAGATAATCGCTTAAATTAAGCGATTAAGTTTGATTTACGAGGGTTTTTGTTTGTGGGAAGAGTGATTGCCATTCAGAATTAGGGTTAGTAGTAAGTAAGTAATTTTTGTTACTATCTTTTCAGCATGAAATTAACCGAAATTAAGCGATCACCTCGAAAAATTGAACCCCATTTTTTTTTCATGCACCGATAAGTCAGCTTAACGAAATCAAGTTCTGATATAAAAAAAACAAAAAACTTAGTTTTCATACTTTAAAAGTATACCGGTCGGTAGATAATTTAATTCTATCTTTTTTTTTTTTACTTTTGTGGACGTTTACTTCCATAAAATTACTTCCATAAAATTGTCTGCTTTGAATTCGTCGGCATTGCTCGGTAGAAGCGTCTCATGCGATCGGCGATAAGCCAACTTATGGGAGAAACGATAGGGAGGTTGGGCCATTTCGCCACCCCGAATGCGGAGGTAATATCTCAGAGGATGGCGCCCTGAATACCAAACATGACCTCCACGACACCATGCCCGAGGATCAGAAAACAGGGGGCATATTATGACAAATGCAGTTTAAGTGAGATTTTCAGAACCGAGTTCTGACTCGATTGAAATGAGAGAAAGCGAAGGAAGTTGAATATATCCCATCCTTTCAGGTTGCTACTTGTAGTTCAGAGGGTTAAAAGATATGAATGATCGGCTACAATGAAGAGTTTAGTTCATCGAAAGGCTGCTATATTTTATCGACTTACTTTGCCTGTGTTACGCAGCGGCAACAGGGCGAATTCGTCCGTCGTGAAAATATAAATTCCTTTTCTGATTTTTCCGATTATTTTGTTATATATTTTTTGGATCCGCAAAAAACAGAAAACAAATTAGCATATGCAAAATAATCCGTAAAAGTCAGACAACAAATGAATATTTGCACAAATTTGTACGGTGGATTAATTTGCCCTACCACTGCTTCGAAAAACAGACAAAACTAGCTCATACAATAGCAGTCATTTTGGGAGCAAACCACTTCAATATACCCAATCCATCAGTTCTATCAGCATATGCCTGAAGTGGTATAGGTCTAATATATGTTCCAATAAATCTTCAGATCCTTCGAAATTTGGATTCGATCTGTTCGGGTTCAGCGACGAAGTCTTAATTTAAAAGGCATGGCTTCTTATAGGAATCAAGACAACAACGCAATCATAACTATCGACCGCAAATTGGTTTGGAGAAATTCTTCGGTATTTCACACATTTGTATGACAGTTTTGTTTTGATAGAGTTCCTTTTTGTGATAAAAATATACAACTATTTTATTCGAATGTGTATTTCCAATACTGAAATTACGCCAACAGTTAAACAGACCGGATTGAATATGTGACGTCACTCTATGGTGTGGCTCTCTCTAGAAAACATAGATATGCATTTTAAAATAAACTTGGTTTCAGAATAATATTTTTGTTTCGGCCTATTCAGATAGTTTATATTTATTTCCTATCTCCAACCTAGAAATTTCCACTTATTCGACGTTTTCTTAGTTTTTATTGTTGCATTTCTGACGTTTCTCTTCTGAAGAGAGTCAGACAAAAAGGCCTTTAAGAGTTTTATTATTTTTCACATTTTTCCTTCCCTTTTCATTGATAAAATATTTTCCTGTTATCTATTGCACCAATAATCTGTTATATCATCTGCCTGATGAGATCTCAGCTTATTTATAACAGCTGTTGATCGATAACATCGACATGCCAGTGTCGCAGATTCTGTACATGTCTGTAAATAATATATATATATATATATATATATATATATATATATAGAGAGAGAGAGAGAGAGAGAGAGAGAGAGAGAGAAAGAGAGAGAGAGAGAGGTATTTAAATATGATAACTTAATTTAATTAAAATACGCATAAACGTTTATACATAAAATTACTAAATTATTAAAAAGTGAGCTTTGTTTTTAAGGGAGAAGAGCTATTAATCGACACAAGGGAGATAATTGAAAATTACGATAATCTCGGGCGGTTAATCACGGTTTGCATATAATTGCGTCGGTCATGCGGGGTAAATATAGATATTTCATAAATAGTGATTTCACTTTAAAACCCCTCATTTTCATCGCTAAATTGTCAGATTTAATGACCGCATATGAAGAATAAATCCCTTCATATTTTTGTTGTATTTTTATTTATTTATTTAAAACAATGTTTAATTCTTAAAGAAAATGTCCTAATTTGGTCAGAAGAATTTCGAATTCAGACTCAACGAAATTCTTATTTCTGGCTCTGATTTTACTCAAAGTTTAATGCGACATTCCACCTCAAAGAAGTCAGAGATGTTTTCGCTTTGCATGTTTCGCTCTTTCGAGATCTTCAATTATTTGATTAGACACTTTGATTTTAATATTGTTAACTTTTGTACGAATATTTTTTTTCCGGACCAAGTGTATTTGCAACACCACAATTAGGTTGACAATTAAAATAATCGTCGTATATCTTACGTCACTCGAAAGTAAGGGTTGACCCAATCTATATACTACTAAAAGTCTATGGGTCTTGTATGTTTGCAATCAGCTTTCAGCTTTCCGGTTTTCAACATCCGGTTGCGCATGCGTAAATAGCATCGTCTTCCAATCTGTTATACTAATTCCGTTGAACTCCTTTTATTAACGAACGCATGCAATTTTTCATTCTGGAAATGTTTATATCGCTTTAAATATAAAACAATTTCATTTAATTTCATCAAATAGTTTTTTTGTTTACTTGACGACTAAAAACATTCAACGGGAGCACTTCGTAAAGTCTGTCGCAGTTTCAAACCCTTTTAAAAAACAAAAACAAACAAACAAAACAACAACAATCTATATATTAATACGCTAAGGTGTACGTACGTGTGTCACGCTTCCAGCAAACGCTCTGCGCATGCGTGCCGCACCTAGATTATTAATAACATTTAATTAGCCTAATTTCTGCATCGTACTTTAATTATTTCCCTTTAGCGCAACGGTAAGCGACGTAGTATTTTTGTCTTTGGCCCGACTGGTTTATAGTTCGATCCCAACCAGCCGCTAATATTTTTTCTTCTACATTTCGAGCGGAAGGGGAAGAAATAATACATTTTTTTTAATCACCCGGTCAAAAAGTACTTTTTTGTGTTGCTTAAAACTTAAAACTATTTTTTGTTTTTTATTTTGACGTTTTTAGGGCATGTCTATTATTTTTTGTTGTTGTTGTTTTTGAACGGACGTTAAGCAATGTTTTTTTTTTCTATGATAGTTTGAACTAAGTATTTATTTTTTATTTGCACCACTTCTTAAAGTGTTAAAACATTTATTTATTATTTTTGGATGATAAGGAACCAGTATTTATTTTTTAAATGTTTTGAACGGACAATAAGCAATGTTTGTTTTGTTTTGTTTTGTTTTTTATTCTCAGTGAAACACCGAGAGCGTGATCGAAAGAAAGAGAGAGTGTGTGTTCGTAAGAGATGGAGGGGGGGGGGGATAGAGAAAGAGTGAAAACGCAATAAAAACAAATAAATAAATCGCAAAAAGTCTCTTACTAACAAATAGAAGGTGATTTGTTACATTAGGACCCGCGCTAACTTTGACCCCGTCGTTAGGGTTAGGGTCAGTGAGGGGTTAGGGTTAGCTATAAATTTCAGGGTCATTGGGGGTTAGGGTTAAAATTAGGGTCAGGGCCAAAGTTAGCCCAGGTCCCAATGTAACAAACTACCAAATAGAGATAGTAAAAAATAAGACAATGACAATGATATTGTATAGTTAACATCTGAGAAGTTAAGTTTCTTATTTTGTGTCACGATCTGACACTCTCATTTAATAAGATTTAGTATTTACTTTTGCCCCTGACAACGGGGGAGGGGAGTCGCGACCGATAGCGATTGCTGAAGAGACAGCTTTTACCCCGACAACCGAGTAATATAATAAATATATATACTTCCATCCCGTCACGCAAAATTTTGGTGAGTAAGATATGTGCATATTTCTAGCCACCGGATAATTTTATTAACAGTAAATTATACAAATTGATGTAGAAAACACTGTGGAATTCCTTTTTTTTTCAGTGAAACACAGAGAGCGCGTACGAAAGAAAGAGAAAGTTTGTGTTCGTAAGAGAGAGATAGAGGGAGAAGATAAAGAAAGAGAGAGAGAGAGAGAGAGAATAAACGTAATTGAAAAGTGAAAACGCAATAAAAACAAATAAATAAATCGCAAAAAGTAAAAAAAAAAATATTTAACAAAAACGAAAGTGAGGAAAGTCGTGATTCAAAGCAAAATAAAAAAGAAAATCTAATCGAAAAAAAAAGTAACAAATATAATTTCGTTTACTATCGGCAGCCTACCAGTTTTTACGGTATATCAACCCTTTTTAGTAGAGTGTCCATCGTACACGCGTTATTGGAAGGCAAATTATTAATTTTTTCAAAATATTTCACTCTTATCCGGGGGGGGTGCTCATAATAAAACAAGCGTAACTTACTAACAAATAGATGGTGCTTCGTTAGATTGGGACCCGCGCTAACTTTGACCCCGTCGTTAGGGTTAGGGAGGGGGGTAGGGTTACCTATAAAGTTCAGGGTCATTGGGGGTTAGGGTTAAAGTTAGGGTCAGGGTCAAAGTTAGCCCGGGTCCCCATGTAACAAAGTACCAAATAGAGACGTAAAAATAAGACAAGGGCAATGATATTGTATGGTTAACATCTGAGAAATTAATTTTTTTTATTTCAAATATTTATTTAGTTATATTGTCAAATTCGTCAAACAAAAATGGCGTTCGCTTATTTTAGGTGAGGTGGTCGCTAATTTCAGACTTTATAAAAGGCTAAATTGCCCGATTACAGTAGAGGATCTCTTTACATTATCAACTAACCCAAGATGTAGGGGAGGGCGCCACTCTTTTCCCAGGACTGCTTCATTGTCCTTGATCCTGACCTTATAATACTGAGAGTTTTAGCAATGTTTGTTTTAGTCTTTTAATATAAACAATTTCATTTAATTTCATCAAATAGTTTTTTTGTTTTCTTCACGGCTAAAAACATTCAACGGGAAGACTTCGTAAAGTCTGTCGCAGTTTCAAAAAACACCTCCCTTTCAAAAAACAAAAACAAACGAACAAAAAAACAACACTCATTATTAATATCAGCCATACGAGCGGTCGGTGAACGAAACCACCTCCCACTTTCCCTCTCATAGATTTCACCACTCCTACTCCGTCTGTTTTCGTTACGTACGCGAGAAAGCCTGCTGTCTCTCGGTGGCCACGGCTGTACCCCCTTCCTTTCTCAAATCGCCCTAACCAACCACTTATAATTCAGTAACTGTAATTTAAAAAAAACAAACAATTATAATAAACAGAACGACTCATAGAAATCTATATTCTTTTTTCATTTTAATATACTTTCATAGAAATGCTTCTGTTATGTAAAAAAAAAACTATTTTCTTTATGCCACAAGTGTCACGCTCATACATGAATTCCATAGCTAATATAACAAACTGACCCAACGGGTCACGGGTGGTCTAGTACTAATTAAAATGTTATGATAAAGTACATCAGTACGTTATCATAACATTTTAATTAGTATTGGGTCAACCCTTGCTTTCGAGTGACGTAAGATATACGCCGATTATTTTAATTTTGCGTTTTTATCATTTATTTCTGCTAAATATGTTTGCATATTGCATGAAGGGATCCTTGCAATCCTCTCAAGTGATAATAAGAAGTTTGGATTAAAAAGTGTTTATGCCACATTGCTAAAAGAGTTGTTGCACCAAAATGGGATGAACAAAACTTCCGTTGCCAAAGGCAGTCGCCAGATGTGAACCCTATCGAACATCTCTGAGCCATATTAGACCAAAACCTAAAGAAAAGGAACCATAAACCATCTTCAAAAGCAGATCTTTTAAAATTACTGCATGAAACATGGCAAGAAATCCCCCAAGATAATGTACGTGAACTAATCACCAGCAGGACTAAAACTGTCCTTGCATTAAAAAAAACGCAAAGTATTAATATGCTATTATAATATATTCATTTGGGAATCTATTCACCTTTGTGATGTTATATATATATATATATATATATATATATATATATATATATATATATATATATATATATATATATATGTGTGTGTGTGTGTGTGCGTGTGTTAAAAACATAATACAAACACAAATATTATTCAAATTTGAACGGAGATTTGTTTAATCTAGAGTTCAAAAAATAATTTTGTCGGGATAGATAATTAATAAATAGGGATTTTACTTGAATCTGGGCAAAACTATTTTGGGGCCGTCTAAAATCTTTGTTCAAATTTGAATAATAGTTTTGTTTGTGTCATGTTTTTAACTATTAATATGTTCTATTCATAATATCCAGCTTCCCTTGTCGCATTAGGAGTTATTTCGGTATATGAGAAATTAATTGTTTCTTATACCCTTGATATTATAATTATAATTATTTTTACTTATACAGGGTGGCCAAGAAGCAACTGAGGGATCACTGATAGATTTATAACTTTGATAGATTATCTATTTTTGATGGTACTTTAATTGAATTTTAACAAAATAGAACTAAATTAAACAAAAATACGATTGAGATTTGTTTGCAAAAAAGAAAACAATGAAAAGGTTGACGATTTCAACTGGCCTTAACGTTCCCCAGACTTTTTCTTGTGGGGGTATCTCAACGAAACAGGTTTACATAAAAAAACCCTGCAACTCTACAGGAATTGAAGGAGAACGTCAAGAATGAAATCGAGGAATTAAATCGTAATCGAGTGATCTTGCAATCCGGAATGGATAATGTTTTGGAAATGGGCGCAAATTTGTGAAGCTGAAAATGGAAATTATTTAAAAAATGTTATTTTTCATAAATAATATATTTTACATTTTTTAATTTTTACAAACTAATCTCCATTGCTTTCGTCATATTTTGTTAACATTTCATTAAGGTTCCATGAAAATAAAGTATCTATTCAAGTTAAAAATCCCTCAGGGACTTCTTGGTCACCCGTTATATTAAAGAAATAAGCACGCTTTTTCAATTTTACAAAGTTAACTAAATCAAAATACAAATAAAAGTTCTACATAAACTTACTAAATTATTAAGAAAGAAAAGATAATGTGTCAGAATAAATAAGCTTTTCCATTTCAAAAAACATTTTCGCAGGTTATCAAAAAACCTAATACGACTTAATACTTTTAATGCGTTACCACAAAAATAAATTATCGACCGGTAAAACTGAAAATCGAAGGTACTACTTTTTTTACTTATTGTTGGAAAAATAATTGAACATTTCTTTTCTTTCATTCTTTTCTTTCTTTAATTTTCTTTGTTTTCTGTTCTTTTTTTCTTTCTTTTGTTGTTTTCATTCATTTCGATTGTTATTCACATTACAGAAATACATTTTTTAACTTAACAATGAATTTGTACAAAATGTAGACGATTTATCCCTAAAAGATGCATCCAATTAAACGATCTCTTTTTCATTAGATAGATCATTACAAGGTTACCTTTGACACTGAGAAGAAAAAAACAGAACGATTTGAATCTCTCAATGGTGTACAATCTTAAATCTTTCATGAGATAACAAATATCAAGTTTCTTTTTTTCCGCTAAAAACTTTTTTCGGAAGGAGATATAGATAAGTATCAATATGTCCATTGATGCATGTTGGGGACAACCATTGTAATCTGGTGTAATATGTCCATTGATACCTGTTAAGAACAACCATTGTAATCTGGTGTAATATGTCCATTGGTGCATGTTAGGAACAACCATTGTAATCTGGTGTAATATGTCCATTGATGCATGTTAGGAACAACCACTGTAATCTGTTGTAATATGTCCAAGTATGAATGAATGAGTAATATGTGTCCTATTTGTATTGTTACCTTCAGACGCCTGTACCCATCATCTTTAGAGATGATGAATAAAGATGAAGAAACTAAACCTTTCTTAAGTCTTCATTCCGGAGAAGTTATCGTATATAGCTATTCATAATATTTCTCAGTACTATGATTTATTTTTGAACCTTTGGGGCATACAACCAAGGAGCTGGCCCCTGCCAACGCCGAGTTACCTGCAATACTAGGTTGCATTAATCCTTATTTAATTGATTTGCATTTTATTCAGAAGGGATGGACAATATCTCATTTTAGAGCTTTTAGTATTTGGATTATTCGGATTACTCTCCTCATCTTGGTTGTTATTCTCACAACATTTCGGCCGGTGTAACCTCCGAATTTCTTCAAGTGCGCCTTATCAGACTCTGGAATCTGTACGGAATTTCCAATTGAACTTTTAATCTACCGGCGTAACTTGCTCTCATTCCCTTAGCCATGACTGGGTAGAAGTCCTAAGGAATTCTTAATTATATTCTTAGTAGTGTCTGTACTGAGCATTGGATCATAAAAAACTGTCAATTAGAACTGATTATAACTTAGCACTTTATCCGTTGCGCCACAGGGTTATTCACAGTAGAAAAGTAACAAATATGTACTTTTTTGTAAGAAATAAATATAAATAGTTTTTGATATTTTACCGAAAATAATATTATTTTGAGATGAAGTCAATATCTTAAAAATGCATGTTTTTTTACGTTTATTCTTTTTAAACAAAAGAAAGAAACTGAAATATGCTAAAAAAAGTTTTGGAATATTAAGCCTCTCAAAGTTCGCCGGAAGTGTCGAAAATTCCTTCGACGCCAAGGAGTAGAATCAGGTGTGAAAAGTTACGGAATAGTGATAAATCGCTACACCAACTCTGTCAGGAGTCAAGTACCAAAATGATTATAATCTTCATGTTCGATAGAACTCTGAAAGATGGAACCATCGATAGAACTCTAAAAAAAAGTAACCCTGCCCAGAAATGAGACATGCTATTAAATAAACAGTAACCGACAGATATGCAAATTCCCCCCTTCCGGTATAAGGCAGGATCGTTCCTAGCTGTCGACTTCGAGCAAGCGAAACGGGCAGCCAGCTAGCTCTCCTCCTTCTCCGACCACCACCAAGCCCATGGCACGTTGGCCATTTAACTAAATTTTCTTCGCAGAAGTTAAGAAATATGTTTCACCATGAACACGAATGGGGGAATAAGTTTAAAACGTTGCTTCATTGGTGTAATGTTCATCTTTTATCGAAACGGTTGAATGGTTATAAAGTCCCTGCGCCATTAGATGAAGGGCCAACGGGTTCTTCATTCCGGACGATTTTTTGATTTTGGCTCGTTTATTTTGAAACCAGATTTTGATTTGGGCTTCGCTCAGAGAGAGTTCGCGCGCGAGTTTCTTTCGCCTGTCTTCCGTTAAATATCGACAGTCATCGAACTCTTGTTTGAGGCGCAGCAATTGGTCACTGGTGAACGAGGTTCGAGGTCGCTTCTCGTCCGCCGATCGGTCTCGTTTCTTCAGCTTTCGGGATCGAGGACCTGAAATAAAAGAAGAAAAAAGATTATCAATATTCATTGTTTTCCCTCTTAAATAATAGGAGACATTAGGCTATATAAGTACTAGATAACTGCAGGCAACCTATACAAGTTTTCATGGCATCCGTTTTCTTTTTCGATTGTATCTTGCAGCCGTTGACCCCCGGAAAGTAAAAGCCGGAAACGTTTGTTTCGCTCTGAGTACAAAAAGGTTTGCAATGGAAAGATGTCACGTGTGTGTTTCATTTCATTTAAGCTCCGCTCTGTGGGGGAGTTTAAGATTACAGAAATCTGGAATCAAATTTATGGGCTGATGAGATATATAGTCGACAAATGCTTACAATTGTGTAATTTCATTACTAACCCGATGTTGCCCAGGAATATATATTTTTTAATTTTACGGAGACCCCACGATGTTAAGTTTACGGAGACCCCACGATGGTAATTTTACGGAGACTCCACGATATTACTATAAAAACCCAACAGGTAAATAAAATACACTGAAAAAAAAAATTAATAAATGGTAGCTGAAAAGAAGGAAAAAATTGTAGACATTATTTTATGAACAATATTATTTTAAACAATCGACCCATAAAAGACTATTATTTTTAAATATCTCCATCCCCCAAATAGTGTTCTGTATACCATTATTGTTAGCCCCCCCCCCATTGTAGACAGTATTTTCTGGATATTATTATTGTTAAATACACTCCTCTACAATAAAAACAGTTTTTGTTTTCTTATTTAGTATGGACAAATCTTACGCTTACTGAAAAATTCTACTTTTAGACCAACACGTCGGAAGATGCCCCTTAAAGATTTAATAGTCTAAATAGTAGAGCCCTGTTTGGAATTACAAAATTGTTGTCATTCTAGCGATTATATGAAGTTCCGCATGAGCATCAAAAATATGGACAACAAGACGCTCGCCCCCGCTCTTCGGGTAAATGTACGCTAATTTCAATTAGTGTGGCGGTTTTAAGCGGTCGCATGGGCTGGAACACAGTTCGTAGATTCAGTGTAGAATTACCACCCTATGCTCACACGGCTGCGAGAAATCGCCACAGAAATCGACAATCTGCACTGATGCGAGTAGAAAACCTGAAACGACGTCGTCTGTAGGTAAAAAAAACACTTATACACCCCCCACACACACACACATATATATATATATATATATATATATATATATATATATATTTCTAAATATTAAAGTGTTTTTTATTGGAATCCCTTAGCCGATTTTTTCAATAACTGCACTGATACATTTACTACTACAATGACTTCCTGCCAATTATTGAAACATTTTTTGGACTATTTTTGCTTTAAGCATAACTTAAAATTGTGTTGCCAATTTTCAAATTAATATTTACCAATTAGCAATTTATTTATTTTTTCCTTCCGAGAATAAGGGTAATGGTTTGAAATCCATGGTCATTCTCATATTGTATTTTATTGCCTGTTTAAACGACTAATGATTATAATAAACTTTAGCGTAGTTTTTTATTTGAATGTATCCTATATATATACAGAGTGACCTAAAAAAGCGCCACTCATAGAATTGTTATTAGAAATGACTTTTATGCTTTTTCTGCAATCTGACCATGTTTCGTACCAATTAAGTCTTCCATGTGTGACTTGTCAACCAAGTTTCAGCCTTGAATGTCCAATGAGATCTTTTGTTTTCAATCAGGGGTCAAATTCATTTTTTTTGTTAAAAAACAAAAACCTTTAACTTTCAATGTCCGTCCATATGTAGACTTAGTCTTTCTGTGTGAGACAGAGAGAAGGGAGAGGGAGAAAGAGTAGAAAAATAGAGAGAGGAGAGGGGGTGTCCTCTAATATAGCCAGACAGTCAGTCACTTTACTTGTTGGCGTCATTTACAAGCAAACAAATGTTTCCCCTGAAGACAAAAGGTATATTATTATCAATTTTTGAAAAAAAAGCGAAATGAAAATAAATGGGCAACAATAATGGAGGTGGAATATCAAATAAGGGAATTGCAATGGAGGCAGACAGAAATGATGGCGTCTTCTTGCTTAGGAAGAGGAATAATCGGAAGTGTTACTATTAATCGGAGGTTAATTGCACGACAAAACGCATATTTGGCGCCAGTCATACGCAATGTTAAAAGTCGTAGCGCTAGTTTAGACGCACATTTCGGACTTTTTCTTTTTCTGCTTTTTATTACTTCATTGTTTGAGCAGTAGTAGTAGTGGAGAACTTATTGCAGTAGTAGTAGTAGTAGTAGTAGTAGTAGTAGTAGTGCAAACTCCTTGATTGTATACCCCAAAGACTCGAGTAGAAGTCCTAGTAGTGAGAAATATTATGAGAAAGGGACAGTGGATGTTCCCCTCTGCACGCCACTGAGTAGTGCACTTTGCAAACTTAGATATACGAAATGACTAACCCGTGCGATTTGAGCATTCGTTACACATAAGCTAAACTTTATAGATAACATTTAAAACGCATAGTTTGTACTCAACATTTAGTGACCGTTCTCTGTAATTTATTTGAATAATCTGAAATATAAAGCTACAGCCGCCCGACGTTACCGACTATTGATTGCTCTCTAACCTGTTGAGGGGGGGGATCAACAAAGAAGTCATAACCTGCTCGTGTTATGTTGTTTCATACCTACATTCGGTTTGTGTCTGTTATGTTAGTTTAATGGCAAATACGCCCTTTTGGAGTCATTTAATACCAAAACAAAATAACTGTTAGAAACGATTCCTTGTATACAATGATATACAGTTTCTATGTCACCCATAAATGGGCGAATATTGCGGGTTAATACCTTTCATAAAACGTATAAGCGCGTAAACAATAGATCCAACTGGATTTAAACTTCACATAACCGATTTTGGCATCCATTAAGCCAATCAGAAGAGGAGTTGGTGTAGGAATAATCATAAATGTTGTTATTTGTAGAAGAGGTCGATCGACAATGCAGTGACGTTAGGTTAACTGTGAGCCGCACCACATGGAAAGTAATGGAAGTATGCTTCCAGTATGTCAATCCTGCACACGTCGTCATTTTTTTTATCACCATGGGACTTTTAGAGATATCGGTACAAGTAGATGGCCATGTTGTACGCCATGCACAGCACGCTCTACTTCTCCAAAATCTGATTTCAGTGACAAGTAAATTCAAGTAAACAGATTTTACGGTCACTTATGAGAAATAAACAGAAAATAAGAGAAAACTAAAGCATTGAAATATTTATATATATGTCATATGATCGCCTAGTGATTAAATATTGCTTCGAACAATGATGATGATGATGATGATCATCATCATCATCATCATCATCATCATCATCTCGCCTGGAACTTGTTGCTGCTGAAAATGAACTACTCCAGTTGCTGTTCATTTTAATAAATCAACACCGACAAATAATTACGACGATTTGTTCTCCTATTTCATCTTAGTCGCTGTCGTCATGGCGGCATGGTGGGGGAAAGAGAGAGACAACTTCAATGTGCTTTAATTACTCAGTTTTTTAAATTGATCTACACGTTCTATATAATTTATTCCCAGTCGATTTCTCACTAGTAAAGTCTTCCCTAACTACGATGGCGCCACTCCTCACGTAATACCTACTATCGTCTCTCTCCGTTAACACGCTTGTCAAAGCTGACCTTCAGCCTTCGATAGACAACCACTAGCTAAGGTTGTTCTTGAAATGTTCAAACATATCCCAATTGTCATACCAGCTGAGGTTTGTTTTCACATCATTCTGGTAATCTAGGGGATGTTCTGCACCATAATCCATCCTTCGTTGTTGAGATGAAGTATGGTGCGACTCGACCTTAGGTTAACCTTCCTCAGGGAGTCATTGTTGCAGGTTGCCTGAGGCGTTTCTACCGATAAATACTGACGGGTCTATTTTCGGCTATTTTTGTACCCTTCTGGAGTACCCCTTTGGGAAGAGCTAGCCCCCCCCCCATATTAAACTGACTTCGTGTCTGACCTTGCTGCAGTGGGAAGCTGTAAACAGTGGTTCAAAGCTGCGCTACATACAAACATGAAAGAAGTAAATAGACACCCCACAACAATAATTCATACATGTTTACAGTTTCTGTTTCCGTCGTCGACGGCCAGCACTCGGAGCCGTACAAGGCAGTAGTAAACGGTTGAAACATCTATATTCTACCCTAATTTGGTGTGTTTCAGATATCAACCTATCAACCTTTAAGTATGACGCGGCTAAAAGAAGCATCAGAATTCTCAGACTTTCAGAGAAAAGATATTATAGGTTAATCTAAAGGTGGACTTAATCAGCACTAAATGGCTGCAAACTTCGGGATTCCATTTTCCACAGTTCAATTCATAAATAATCAATATTAATTAGCCTAGGTCCACCAGGACCCTCCGACAACAGTCTTCAATATTAATTATAATACGTGTGTCTATTTCTTTCTTTCATGTGTCTGTGTATGTGTAAACTAAAAGAAAAAGAAAAAGACAAACGTAAGAAAAGGATGTTGAAACATTTGAGAGAATAAATAAATGTTAACTGGAATGGAAACGGAAAAACAGATCAGCTTGATGTAAACATCGTCACTTTTCAACTGAACGCAATATTTTGCTTTTCGAGCAAACAGTACAATTTACAAAAAAAGTGAGATATAAATCATTACATGCGGAACCCGTGGAAATTCCACAGTTTTATCCTTAAAAGTAGTTCTATTCTATGGACATCCGGCGCGAACGCAGACCCCACAACATTATTGCACTAGCTCTGTTCAAACTAAAACATACTTTTCTAAGTAATCTGGTTCCAGAATATATCAGATTATGTTAGTCTATCTCTAAAACCCTTTTAGGGGTGTGTGGCATATTTCTATTCTATTGACGACCGGCGCGAACGCAGACCTCACGATATTATGGTACCATCTTTTGGCAGAACAGATACTACACTCTTTCAATTAGATATTGGGAGTGGAGTGTCATTGCCGATCCTACTCTTAGCTAGACTCATTGCCGTCATCACAATACCATATTTACTCTAGGGAGAAAATTGAATTTCATTCGTAAATATATGTACAAATCAATTGCAACGGGGTGTAGTTTCGTTTGAGTTTCACGTTAGAAACACTGGCGGCATCAGATACAATTTAAAAATCTTTTTTTCTATTGCACCTTTGGGCGATCCCATCTTTAAAAAGTGATAACGTGAGTGCGAATATGAAATTACCTTAGTGTATAATTATATAGATTGAAATAAGTATAAAAAAACGAAATCGGAGCAGGGGGGGGGGCGAAGGAGGTGGTGGTGTTTAATCGTAGGCAATTAAAACTAGAATAGATGCGCTTCACAGTAATTCGATCTGGTAACTGTGAATGAAGAGCCCTGGAATCATATCATGGCGGCACTTCAAACGCACGTCGGCGCCTTCCATTGTTGTTTTTCTTATCATGTGCACGAAGTTCATTCTGAAAACCAACAAACTTTACTCAAGTCGTCAATGGACAAAGAAAAACTAGAATATCAAAATCAGATTGATATGTCGGAGATTAAAAAGGAAGAAATGAAAAGAGTGACAAAAAATGAAGAAAAGATCAAAATGTCTATTTACTTTTTTCCTCCTCGATAAATAGTTTGCATTGTACAAATTGTAAACGTAACGAAAGAAAATGTTTGTGTTGCCTGTTTAGTGATTAGTTTGTGTGTTGTGATGTTTTGCTTTGAAGTTGTCTTCTTCGGTGTCACGTGGTTCGAACAGCAGGGTTTCACCCATGGCTGACTTTACCGCGTGCTCAGATACGAGTTCAGGTGTCAAGCAGGGGATTTCGAGGAGGGTCAGTCGGTTGGTTATTTTCAAAGCGTCATTATTTGATGACGTCTTCAAAACTTGGAAAGTGTGGGAGATAGGGGGGGGGCATTGAAAACGAAGATCGTGGGTGGCAGTTTAGATAATCATGAGAAAAAAGGAGAGAAAATAGAAATGAGAACGAAAGAAAATGAACAATTAAGAACGATGCTAAAGAGGGTAAAAATGGAATCATTTGACAAGATAATCAACTAATAGCGAGATGAAGACAACCCTGCTTTAACTATAACCACATTTATTACATTAACCGGACATAGTAATATAAGACCCGGATGGTGGGGAGGAAGAGGGGGGGGGTTAAAACAATAGAGAAATAGACGTACACAAGAAGAATAAAAAGCATGAAGGAAGATGTGAAGGTGGGGAGGGGGAAGGGCAGGTGGGGAATAAGAAGAGGAGGAAGATGAGCAGGTGGGGGGGGGAAGAAGAGGAGGAAGATGAGCAGGTGGGGAATAAGAAGAGGAGGAAGATGAGCAGGTGGGGAGAAAGAAGATGAGGAAGATGAGCAGGTAGGGAGGAGGAAGAAGGGGAAAATCGGCGGGGTGGGGTGTAGGAAGATGAGCAGGTGGGGAGGAGAACGATGAGCAGGCGGGGAAGAGGAAGACAAGTAGGTGGGGAGGAGGAAGAGGAGGAAGATCAGTTAAAACAATAAAGAAATTAGCAAATTGAGAACAACAAAAAACTACCATCGTTATTATCATGAACTATAACAAAGACAAGAGAAAAGTTTGGAACTATTTTCAGATACGTAAACAACGAAACTTGAGAAAGAAATGTGCGGAAGGATATTTTTTAAATCTTTACAAAAAATGAGTGAAAAGGCGGAAAATAAATCGGCAAGGCGAGAAAAAAAAACTGAAGATAAAGAAAAACGATAAAAATTAAAAATAAATGTAAAGCAGAAAAAGTGAAAGTCAAAAAGAAGAGAAGGGATAAAAAGAATTGTTAAATAGAAAGGAATGCAGCATCTCCCTTCCTCCTTCTGCCATATCTATTTACTCTCTGAGTCTCTTTCTTCATCTCTCCCCTCTCGATGTCTCTCTCCCTTTCTCCACTGACACGTAGCTATAAAGCATATTCCGACAACGTTCGTAGAATCTCTAGTCAGTCTTTCTAGATATGCCGCCCTTCGCATAAATAGAACTTAAATTCTCTTCTTGACGTGGTAATTTCTCGTTATAACGCTGGCTTGCTTGGTTGATTCTGTGGCAGGGGTTCGAGCCGTGCGACCGTCTGGAATTATCATCCCCTACACTGATGAGAGCGAAAGCTTGAAACGTTAGAGTATGTAGGTAAAAATAATTTAATATTATTTACTTAAACTTAATATTAGTACATATATATATATAGAAGTTTATGTAGTTTGCTTGAAGCATTGTTTACTTGTATATAGAAATGTGATACTTAGAAGGCAATACAATGCAGAAGTGTGACAGATAAATACAAGTTGAAGCAAATAAGACATATAATGGTGGAACAAGTTAAATAGTTTTAATACAATGTATATATCATATATATATATACATTGTATTAAAACTATATATATATATATATATATATATATATATATATATTCGCAAACACACATATATCTGTCTATCTACACAATGTTATAATGTTATGTAATACCTGTATCAAGATGGTCTGGTGTAAACTCTGTATGATATAATATTTCGGAAACTCCCTCTTCTTCAGAACCGTGCTCAACTGAAGTTCAAGCGTGCATATAAAGGTGGAGTGCGGATGCAGTCTCGCAGAAAATACTGGTTAAATTTGAATTCTAACCAGAATTTTAAAAAAATAATAAATAAATAAAAAATAAACAAAAAAAGTAAAAAAAATTTAATTTTATTTATTTACTTTTACTTAATTTATTTAGTGTATATTAACATTTAGTTTATTTATTTATTTTTTAAATTTATTTTTAAATATGTATTTTTTTTATTAATTAATTTAATTCAAGCTAGTACTAGCTCATCGTTCGTATCTGTCTTATGCTAATTACAACAATGAAAGGGGGTAATTCAGCTGAGTCTGTTTAATGATGTTTAAGTCGCTTTTAAATATAGTTATTTCTAATTATGTTAGGCTAAAATATGTTATTCTCATATAACAAATGTATTTCTTTCTTTTTCATTTTTTTTATTATTAATTAATGTTATAGGGTATTATTCTCGCCGGGGTGGTTCCGGTATTTTATCCCCTTTTACTGTTGTTGTTGTTGCTGTTATTATTGTTATTGTTATTATTATGATTATGATTATTATTATTATTATTATTTATTTTTACTGTTATTATTATTATTATTATTATTATTATTATTATTATTATTATTATTATTATTATTATTATTATTATTTATTTTTACTGTTATTATTATTCATTTTTACTGTTATTATTATTATTTATTTATTTATTTAAAATTTTATTTATTCATTTTTCACTGTAGCATGTAATGTCGACTAACTGTTAATGTTGTAAATTGAATGTTCACGCGTGGGCAGTCTCAACATTTCTTATTAATTCCATTTTTTTTTTTAATAATCTCTTTATTTGTATTTATTTATTTAATTATTTATTCATTCAATGTCTCGCTGTATTATAATTTATATTATTAATATAATTATTATATATTATTATAGGTAATGTTTTTTGTTATGTTAAGTTATTACAATTATTAGTTTATAGACTTTAATATATATTTTTTAAATTTTATTTACTTATTTACTTTATTTTATTTGATTTTTTATTTATTTATTCAGTCATTATTTATTTATTTATTATTATTTATTTATTAATTTATGTTTATTTATCCATTCTTTTTCTGTTCTGCTGTCATTTCGTGTAAATGTGAACTTTTTGGGGTATCGGAATCGGAAAAATTATTTTACGATGCCAAAACCAATACTTTTAATTGTTTTTTGTTTGTTTGTTTTTTGTTTAAACTTCAACATTTTCCATTGCTGGTACTGATTATATAACGATAAATATTCATTGATTAATATCAGTTCAACTAAAATCTATAGATCACCCCAGGTGTATTTTTACGTTTGTGAAAATATATGCACATATAATGTGGGGTTTTACGGTAACCCTAAAATTAACAAATAAACTACAACACCTCTATAACTAAATATTTAGAGGTTTTTAAAGAATAGGAATCGTTAATTGTATCGGAATCGGGAAAATATTGGAATCGTCCTATCACTAATATATATATATATATATATATATATATATATATATATATATATATATATATATATATATATATATATATGATTATAATACATTTCGGCAAACGATCAAGAAAAACCTTTTCCCAAGAATCCAGCCAAAACAATAATGCGATTTTTCTCTCTTATCAGAAAAGTACATTTAAAACAAACGTCCAAAAGCCATTCAATGGAATACATAAATTTACTCCAAGTAAGCAAGAGAAACGAAATAAAGTCACCAAATGAAAGAAAAATCTAAATATATACTTACTATTTAATGTATAGACACATATTATATTATAAAGTAATATAATATATTGCGTGTATATATATTTTCAGTATTTACTTAAAAAATACGTGAGTAGAGCTTAGTAGTTGTATGAACATATATATTAACTAATAAAAATATATATTAACTAATAAAAATATATATTAACTAATAAAATTATATATTAACTAATAAAAATATATGTTAACTAATAAAAAATATATATTAACTAATAAAAAATTTATATTAACTAATAAAAAATATATATTAACTAATAAAAGTATATATTAAGTAATAAAAATATATATTAACTAATAAAAAGTATATATTAACTAATAAAAAATATATTAACTAATAAAAGTATATATTAACTAATAAAAATATATATCAACTAATAAAAAATATATATTAACTAGTAAAAATATATATTAACTAATAAAAATATATATTAACTAATAAAAGTATATATTAACTAATAATAATATATATTAACTTATAAAAATATATATTAACTAATAAAAATATATATTAACTAGTAAAAATATATATTAACTCGTAAAAATATATATTAACTAATAAAAATATATATTAACTAATAAAAATATATATTAACTAATAAAAATATATATTAACTAATAAAAATATATATTAACTAATAAAAATATATATTAACTAGTAAAAATATATATTAACTAATAAAAATATATATTAACTAATAAAAATATATATTAACTAATAAAAATATATATTAACTAATAAAAATATATATTAACTAATAAAAGTATATATTAACTAATAAAAATATATATTAACTAATAAAAATATATATTAACTAATAAAAATATATATTAACTAGTAAAAATATATATTAACTCGTAAAAATATATATTAACTAATAAAAATATATATTAACTAATAAAAATATATATTAACTAATAAAAATATATATTAACTAATAAAAATATATATTAACTAATAAAAATATATATTAACTAGTAAAAATATATATTAACTAATAAAAATATATATTAACTAATAAAAATATATATTAACTAGTAAAAATATATATTAACTAATAAAAATATATATTAACTAAACAAAAAACTAAAGAAATACAAATACCATAACTAAAAAATAAATCTAACATAGCGATAGGTAACAACAAATAGAACAGATGATTTTTTAGTTTCCACGTGATCAGAGTAAGGTCACCGTCATTAATTCGACCTACTTCAAAATGAGGAGCGCCAAACCCGCTCCTCAAACAAAGGGCTTGACACGCATTTGCCGATGGAAATCATAGCATGATAGTGATAATTAAACCAACGAATCCGATAAGTTGGTTAACTATAGTAAACACTACTTAGATATAATTGGTTCGCAGACCATACATCTGCGCATTTAGTCTGATGATTTTATTCGGGAATGGAACATGAACGTTTTTGTGTAGCTTACTTACCATGAATATACTTTCATATTACTATATATTCTATATATATATATATAAAATAGTAACTCTGTCTGTGTGTGTGTCCGGCTGATATTTGTGTCTTATGTTCACCTAAACCGCTAGACAGAATTGCTTGAAAATTGGCATGTGGACTACTGACCTTTCAGTGAAGGTCATAGGCTATATAAGAAATATATCACTTCAAAGCTAGGGGCCCGGCGAGTGGGGGGGGGCACTAAAAATGTTTTCCATTTGATTCAAATGAAATTTAAACCATATGTAAATGACCAAAATGATCTCTATTCACAAAATTTAAACACATTTTGATAATATTAAGAGGGCCCCCGGGGTCAACACCCCCAACTGAAAACTGTTTTTGCTTTGATTCAAATGAAATTTAAACTATAGGTAAATGACTAAAATTTATGCTTATTCCGAAAATGTCAGCAAACTTTGATAATATTAAGATGGCCCCCTGAGGCACAACATCTCCACTGAAAACTGTTTTCCCTTTGATTCAAATGATATATATATATATATATATATATATATATATATATATATATATATATATATATATATATATATATATATATCAAAGGGGAACACCTCTCTGTCTGTGCGTGTCTGTCCCTAAAAACGAAGACATACTAGAAAGTGTACTTTCAATATAATTGTATTCACATGCACAATTTGCATGTGAATATAATGGAAGTATTTTTGCGTTTCTGGCTGCCTCTTAAAGAAGCTAATGACAATTTTCAAACATGTTACACAATGAAAGTAATCTATTTATTAGCGTTAGTTTAAGAGTATTAGCATATATTTGAATAGCTTAGTGAGTAAGATATCTAGCTGACAGCATCAAGGTTGCTGTTAAAGTAAACTCTCCCTACCATCATGTTGCATATGATGCTATCCCACACTCTAACCTTGGCAACACCAGGTAGCTCTGCTAGTATATATATATATATATATATATATATATATATATATATTATGAGAGGGGGGGGGGAGAGAACTGAATTTAAAAAAATCCTGTTCAATGTAAAATGGTGCATGAATTGATGTAATTCTACTCAATGGTAACTAATTTGGTTAAAGGTTGTGAAGAGCCAAACTACGATCTATCCGTCAGAGTTGTCGAGGGTTTTTATATCAAAATAATTTCATTCATTTCTTTTCTTTTTGATATTCTTTTGAAAGGAGACAAAATGGAAAGAAAAAAATCCCTTGAAGTGGCCATGGGTCGATGAAAAAGCGATTCTTTTCATAAAGTTGTTATGCGATATCGGAATTTTGTTCACGTCAAATAACCCTGATCTTATTGAAGGCGTGCGAATAGGCAATCCTCCCATGACAGACAATTACCTGTAGTCGTGAATGCACACATGTTCTGTGCGGGTGTTCTCCTGGACTCAGCTGGCCCCGACCAGGTCGGCTCACACCGCGCACAAAATGACACATATTAGCAAGCGACGGGATAACATGCCACTCTGATCTACCCACCGCCGCCGCCGCCGCCGCTGTCCGACACTGATTGGGACCACCCCGATAAGACCTACACTTCAGAAGACCAACAAAATAGGAACGAAAAAGTATAACCATTCGAATAGCTCTATAAAGAACTAATAATCTGGATTTGGAGTGGAGAAATCTGATTCATTTGATTTCCCTACAAGCTGTACATACACGACGTTGCCCGGGAGTTATTTTTGTTTCATTATTGCTGGTAGTATATTATAAAACTATTTTGAATGTCCTGAAAAGGACAATTCATCGTACATTGTTTGTAGTAAATGAAAAAGTTATTTTACAAGTCCTGAAAGGAACAAGTTATTGCTTATAGCTTATCGTAATTGATAAGTCTGTTTTAAATGTTGCACCTATGAAAGACTATATTTATCTAAAGTTTATGATAGAAATTGTGACACAACAGAAAACTCACATCAAATATTGTTTGTAACACAGAAATACTATTCCCGCTGATTGAACATAATTTTCATTTAATTTCCACTCAGAATGATTCAACAAGAGAAAGAAAACTGTAATCTAAGATTTCATTTAAAAAAACCAAATATTTTCGACAAGATGAATCAAATATGAACAATGTAGATATTTGTCCTTTTCTTTTCGATCATGTTAATAATATTTCAATGTTGAGAGTTCATATCGCATTTGTTGAAAGTGCAACATTATTTACTAGCTAGATTATTACTGACAACATTATTTACTCGAAACATTATTTACTCGAAACATTATTTACTAGGAAGATTACTTACTAGCAACATTATGTATCAGCTCAATTATTTACTATGTTTATTATTTACAAGCAACATTATTTACTAGCAAAATTATTTACTAGCAACATTATTTACTAGTTTGATCATTTACTAACCACATTATTTACTAGCAACATTATTTACTAGCAAAATTATTTACTAGCAACATTATTTACTAGCTTGATCATATACTAATTACATTATTTACTAGCAACATTATTTACTAATAATATTATTTACTAGGAACATTATTTACTAGCAACATTATTTAATAGCAACCTTATTTACAAACAACATTATTTACTAGCAACATTATTTACTAGCAACGTTATTTACTAGCTTGATTATTTACTAGCAACATTTTTTACTAGTAACGTTATTTATTAGTTTGATTATTTACTAGCAATTTTTTTTACTAGCAACATTATTTACTAGCAACATTATTTACTTATTTTATGTAGAAAGGGAATTAGAAGTTAGCGTACGAAAATGCCGTCTGGTAAACCACGTAAGAGGAAAAGACTAAGAAGAATGTTCGGTTCTCTTCTTCCAATGTGTCATCTACCGAATTATTTCAGATCTAATTTGTGATCTTCGGGTCTGTAAGTGTTAATTGGTTGATCACATATTTGAATGTAAGCAACTCGATGGATCACACATTTGAATGTAAACAACTCGATGGATCACATATTGGATTAGAAATCATACGGTAGATTACATATTGGAAAAGAACCAAATATTCTTAGTCGAATCAAATAACCGGAATTTGCTGAAATTGCGGTAATTTCGTAATTTATACTTTTATGTATGTTTATTAATTTTGAATAATTTATTTATCGTGACTGTTAAAGTAGATGTCTGTTATAAATTATTAAGTAAATAAAATGTTTTTGATAGAATGACTCAAATTGGTTATTAGATCAATCATGTGAAACGTTTTGAAGCATATTTGCATAAATGTTACTGTCATTTCGTCATTTAACATCCAAAACTGCTGTTTTATCATTTAAAACGTCGTCCATTAAAAAACAGTGAAAAGACATCCGAGTAAAAATACTAGCTACCGAAAGAGATTCGGGCAACCTCAGAATTAAGGAATCATTTAACCCCAAAATAAATAACAGAGAGAAACTGAGTTGAATTTTTTTAGTATAACCACATATGACAGACACACAAGATAAACAATGAATAGCAAACAATAATAAACAAATGCTGCTACTACTACTGCTACTACTACTGCTACAACTACTGCTACTACTACTACTACTCTACTACTACTACTAATAATAATAATAATATATATGTTCATGTTTGCTTAAGTGTTTGCGGGTACGTGTATGGTTGTGGATGTGAATAGCCGCTCGTATCTGACGTTTGTGTAGGATTTAACAGAATGCGTCAGCTGGGCCAGTTTATATAAATATTAGATGACAATTTTTAAAAAATCAAAATACCCATAACAAATTATTAAAAAATCCAAATTATCCCTCGTCAAAGAAAGTAACTCTCATCATCGAGTTATCCACAAAACAATGAACAAATAAGTAAAAATATTTACATAATAATATAATATCTGGTAAAATAATATAGTAATTATTTAATAATAAAAAAATAGGTAATATAAACTAACATTTTAACAATAATAGATTTTAAATATTTAATTTCTGCAATATTTCAGCAATGTCCTTGTTTTAGAAAGCATAATATGAATTATTAAAAATAATAGTGAGCAATTAGAACGCCATAGAATGCATTTTAGTTTTATTAACTTTTCTTTTTTTTTTAATTTAATTTTCGAAGATATATTTCATCATCAGAATTTCAAATAAAGATATATAAAAATACCTTTTGTTCATCATCTCGTTTTTGGTGTCATCAATTCGGTGTTGTTGAAACGAATTTGGGATGAGAGTCTCTTTAGTCAAGAACTGCACATGGATGGCGGTGCAACTTGTAATAAGAAATGTTGTCCTTGTTTTAGAAAGCATTGTTTATATAGTAATATTAATTATTAAAAATAATAATGAGCAATTAGAACGTCATAGAATGCATTTTAGTTTTATTAACTGTTATTTTTTTTTCAATTTCATTTTCGAAGATATACTTAATCATCAGAATTTCAAATAAAAGTTTTTAAAAGTACCTTCTTTTTCCCCGTTTACATCTCGTGTTTGATGTAATCAATTTGGTGTTGTTGAAACGAATTATTTTAATATATCTTTATTTAAAATTCTGATGCTGAAGTATATCTCCTAAAATTAAAACAAATAAAATAAAAGTTAATAAAACTAAAATGCATTGTATGGCTTCTAATTGCTCACTATTATTTTTAATAATAGTTTATATGGTAATATGCCATATAAACAATGCTTTCTAAAACAAGGACAACACTTCTCATTACAATTTGCACTGCCATGTGCCGTCCTTAACAAAAGAGACTCTCATCTTGAATTCGTTTCAACAACACCGAATTGATTACATGTACAGTATGACTAGAGCTAATAATATAATATAATAATAATTATTCAGAATATATTCCAGATTTTATATCAAAACACTTTATTATCAGATAATTATTTCTACCCGTTTCGAACTTATATATTTTTTTTAAAAAATCATAAATTCACCACAATCAAATGGACGTGATATCAATTGCTATTTTTTATGAGACAGTGATGTGTCTTTGATAGACATGCGTTCAATAGTATTTTCTCGCTGTCTAAAAACTTATATATGGAGGAGGGCGGTGGGGGTTCTTGTGAAATGAAATTTACAAAACCATTATTTAAACCATATATTTAAAGATTAAATACATCATTTTGTTTCAAAACGCTACGAATTCACCAAAATAATTATTTGAAGGTTATTCAAAGTTTTTTGTGAGAAACATCTTTTGCGATAGTTGTATCAAAGTATTTTGCGATAGCTGTATCAAAGTATTTTGCGATAGCTGTATCAAAGTATTTTGCGATAGCTGTATCAAAGTATGAAGAAGAGGGCTTCTATGTAAATAAGCTTCGCAACAAAACAAATTCAGACATCTGTATTTATGACATAAAAAAAGAATTTACAAATCATAACAATCTTGCAACACACTATGACCATGTAATACAAATATGACCATGTAATACAAATAACAACAACAGCGACAATAACACAAATGTGATGATATTGCAATCCTAGATCAGATACATGATCAGAATATGATTGAATTTCTGTAGGCATTTCTCAGATGTTATTCTTGCACTGTGTATTTAATGTACGTATATATACTCTAAATTGCATATCTATATAATTATTATCATATATTTATAATAATTAAACCATTAACTATTAACTATTCTAGCATTTTCACTTGGGTATTATTGTGCATATTTTCTCATGACTTTGCTTTGTTATAAAAAAGATGTCTGTGTGAATAGGTAGTGACATCTATGTTTTTCTCCGATATAACATGTATTCATTGTAAGTTGTTTGTTTTTGCGTATCTTCTTTGTTTTTCGGAGCCGAACTTTTGATTTCTCAAGAGCATATGGTCGAAAGATCCGGAGTTAACATATTAATTATGGTTATTCCTCTATACGTGAAACGGTCCGTCAAAATCTAAGTTTTCGATGTGAACAAATCAACAGTAAAATGAATAAAATCTTTGTCACTCGAATTTAACTTGATATTGTCTATTTATATCTGCTTTGTTGTTGTTAAATCTTAACAATCATCAAGCTTTTACCATGAAAATGTTGGTCTATAAAAAATAAAAAGTATAGACGCAAACATATATTTTCTCACATCTCTCATATATATATATATATATATATATATATATATATATATATATATATATATATATATTCCCTCACAAAAAATTAGCAAGTAAAAAACGTGTCATTTCAAGTGTTGAGGAAAAACAAGAAAGCAAATAGCGAGTTAGACACCCCCACAGACCATTGTCTTTATTCTGGTTTAAAAATAAGAAATCTACAGTAAACAGGCGTTTCTATTTTATTCAATTATCCTCGCTATTCGATATAGTCGAAAGTTTCAACTAGCCCCTCTGAGAAAATTCTAACTAACCTATGCACGAATATTTTCAATGGTGATAGCACGAAAGTAATCCATTCATGATTTCATTTCAATTCAGTTCGATTAAACAATCAGCACAAAATGATTCAGCATTTTTGCATTCATAGTGGGAAATGATTTTTAATGAGAACGGCGTTGTTTAGGAGAATTGATGAAACCAAGAATCGAAACGAGAATCGAAACCGGCGGAAGAAAATGGATCCAATATGACCGGAAAGACTATTTTCACAGAAAATGCCCAGACTTGATCCACGATAGAAAAAATCATTATTACTTGGTTGCGTTCGTTGGGGGCTAAATTGACAATTTTACAAAAAAAAAATGTCTGCCTTGTTTACAAACAAACCGAAATCAATTATAGTGGAATATAATTTTGTAATGAAATAATTAGGGGGGGTGGAGACTTGTTAGTTTGGCCGCGTTGTGTGCGTGTATTTTCTTTTTGTTCAAAATTTACAATTTAACAAAAGAATAAAACGACTGACTTGTTTAGGAATTAACCCAAATACATTATAGTTGTATTTAATTTCTTAATGAAATTAATGTTGTGTGGATACTGACTTGTTTACTTGGCCGCGGTGTGTGATGTGGGGAGGCTTTGTTTTAATTTACAATGTAGACTTGGGTCGCAACTCGCAGAAATAAATTGACCGGAAAAATCTCGAAAGACGCTTTTCACCTTAAATGCTGAGTTTATATTCACTATTCTAAAAGATGTGCCATGAGAACCCCGTGTTATAATCAAATGGAAACGATCAATTGAATTAGAAAACAATAAAAATAAATAATGAATTTTGCAAAATGTGTTTAAAATTAGTCGTCTAATAAGTATATTAAAAAATTATTGTTATTCTATTCATGAATTTAGCGTTTGGCTTTTTAATCTCTCTATCAGTGTTCCAACTTTTGAATATAGAAGAAATGTTCTTTAAGACGAGAAACATGTACAAACCTTTTTGTCTGTAAAACAAACTGTTGCATTGATTTAAGACTTAAACTTCGGATTAAAACGTATGCGTCGTCAAAGTTATTTGATACCATACATAATTAATGGAACTGAATGTGAAAATAGTCACAGTGGCCACATGCTAAGCAAATTCTAATCAATGAAATCGTTCTATTTCAGCTAAAATTTCAATATTTACTCAATATATATATATATATATATATATATATATATATATATATATATATATATATATATATATATTGATTAAATATATATTTATATTAGACTCTTTTAATGAACCTTTAAAATAACCAAATCTATTTTAAAACCTTAATAACATAAGTATTCTCTATTAATAATATCGAACGTCCCCAATCGTATTAGATTCTATTCTAAGAAACTGCCTCTCCTGACACCCTCGATATAATAATTAGAACTAATTATTTTTTTAATATATAAAAATGAATGCTAGTTTGCTCGCAGCATTGTGTGAAAATAAGTATATAGGTATTTAATAATGGTGTTTGCAATGCGGTAAGCGCCACAATGTTGAAAAAGGAGATCCACAAAAACAAATAAGTGGAGGCAATATATGCGATATTTTTTTTAATCTTCTTTCTTTGCAGTAAATTTCATTGTTAATAGAATCCGGGATGATGGAGAATATGTGTTTATATTTATATGTTACTGCAGACCCCTTTTCCCTTCTAAAAAAACAACGTTCTTTTCGTTTTAATAACAGAAACGTCAAACAATGATACGAGAGCATTTCTCCTGAAATATCAAAATATCAAAAAATATCTATTTCGAGCTGGAAAATATTTCTTTCAATAACTCTAAATTTATTCGACACAACAATAATAGTTTAGATACTCAATCGAGAGAAAATAAATGTAACTGTAGAACTGTATGCCCTCCTAAGCAGCATACAAATGCGATGTCAAATGGCTAATACATAATGGCTAATAAATAACCAGTGTATTGACTCCACTGGTAATCTATTCAAGTCAAGCTACAACAACCACATATCATTTATAAGAAAAGGAAGAAAATATATACCCAATTTCCTTACTAAATACATCACAAATCCTTTATCTTGCTGAATAGATTTCGATTCTTACTTACAAAGAAAATTTAATTAACACGGTCCTGTCTACATAAAAGCACATACAAGTATAATAAATTTAAACCGCAGAAGTGGAAAATTCTAAATTAATTTAAAATATGCGAATATGATAAGTCCCTGGAAATTGTAATAAAATATGTCCCTTATCATTATATAAACAATTTAGATGATATTTAGACTAATTTTAACATAGATTAACATTGATAATTATATTAAAAATAACCCTCTATTTTTAAACAACCAAAGATACCAAAGATACATTTGCATATACAATATAAAGTATTAATTGGCCAATTAGACAACCATAAAGAATATACAGTGTTATATTATGTGTCAAATTAAATGAACCCCATGTAGTGTATGAAATAATTTAAGTTAAATACAAATAGTCGTCATCATGAATCCAAACTGATGCAATTACATAATTATAAACAGTATGAAATCAGTTGTACTTTATCAAAATGTGATATACATGAATTACTAGATGGGATATCTAAATAATTATGGTCTAATTATTAATAATAAATAATAATAAAGGGGAATGTAGATTTAAAAAGAAAAGGTAGGAATTGGTAACTGTTTGAATGACCACCGCTGATTAAGCCTAATTATTATAATAATATATTATAAGAATGCAATACATAATAAATCGTAACACACATTCATTCGTCATTATTTCTCTTCAAAATCAACAACACAAAACATAATGCTTATGTACTCGCTAATAATAAGAGGTCAGTAACGTAGTCTAAATTAAGAACTAAATAAATACATAAGTGAATAAAATTATCAAATATTGAAGTAATAAAGAAAGAATTGGTATTTTTAGTTTTTAATCTAATTCAGTAGGGTATAAAATGTAAAATAAAAAAATATTTATATAAATTCCAATTTCCTGGTACAAATTGTTTTTTTAGTTATCGGATGGCTTTTGAAGTAAGAATTCTGATTTGAGACGTTTTGTCCGATGGATTGCGTTTGGGCTGATCTGATAGAATTGGTATTGACGAGAACAATTTTATTTCACTAGTTTCATTTTTTTTCTGTTGATTTCAAGGTGTTTTTCTGTCAGATTTTTTGCGAACGGAAGAGTCGGATATCACATTTTATTTTCTTATGCAATCAACAAAGAGTAATTATGATTTTCTGTGAGCGAAACAGCTGTAATAGCATTTTTTAATAAAAACAAAACTCAGATTTTATTTTCTTATCTTATATATATAAATATATGTATATATATATATATATGTGTGTGTGTGTGTATACACACATCTGGTGGACCTTCTATTAAACATGCGCATGGGGTCGTCCTATATATATTTTTTCAATCCTCACACTATTCTATGTATTCTATTTTCGTTCGTAGATTATGTTCTAATTAGTCAAGCACTTTTTTCCTCTTTTTTTCCTTTTCTGTTCGCACCTATTTTCCAATGATGAGGCTCGAGCGATTGAAAAAATCAATGGGAGACTTTTTTTATCTCATGCATGGTCGATTTGATTTAGGCCATTAATTTTATTAATTTCTATCAAGTGAAGCTCATTGTGTCAAAGGCAAAAGCGGATAACGTTCCCCCAGGTTCTGCTCCGATGAAGCACAGCAGCACGGGAAGATCTTCACACTAAGGCGTTTTCGGGCGGATCCAAAAATCAAGCCATGCCACAACTACGAAGTCTCTCTCTCTCTCTCTCTCTCTCTCTTTCTCTCTCTCTCTATATATATATATTATATATTATATATATATATTAATTATGACTATATATATATATATATATATATATATATATATATATATATATATATATATATATATATATATATATATATCTTAGCCTATACTATCAGTTCCTTTTAATAAGCACTCTCTTTCAAAAATTCACCCCTGTGATCGTTAAAATATAATGCTAAATATGGATAGGAGTTTTAACAGATGGCCCCACTTTAATATAGATATAGACATACAATTAATGTAGGGAGGTAATATGTGTATTGATGCCGTGTTGTTTCCCTCACAACATGAGTTAAGTATAATATGTAATCACAATTAACTTTATATATAAATTTCGTTAAACTTACATTTAGATCATCCTAACATTTTATAATAAGGTAATTAGCACCATTTAACACAAAATGGTCAACCTATAATAACTCATTTCGGAGGTTTGATCATTTCTACGTAGCTCTAGACTGTCTACTTTGAAAGAAATTAACTCTGCTTTTAGTTTCGCATTTAAATAGAAACTTACTACTTAAGTGAAGTAATCTGGGCAATTAATCCAATCTTAGTATTAATCTAAACGGTTTATAAATACATACTAACCATCATCAAAGAAAACATCGAAGTATAACAATCTTAGCAATACTTGAATGGATGACTAAATATATCTAACAAGCTCTCCACTGATGCAGTTAAAAGGTATTAGTTCTGAACTTAGTTCCGTATTCAAATGACTTAAACCGGCATTTGTAAACAAAATGATCTACCAGTTAAATAATTACCCTCAGGTTAATTTCACATTTTTATAAATAAATGATGAAATAAATTCAATATTTTAAGGAATATTACTGAATAAACATTTACAAATTTCCGCACATTATTTTGGTGTGCTAACTGTGAACGGAAAAAAATATAAATGGCGTCCTAGCGAGTTTTCCCTACATGTGAGATCACTCTTTTCTTTGTGTTTTCTTTGTTTTCGCCAACAATGACCCCCTGTGTGGTGTAGTTTTTTTCATGGAATCTCAATTATAAAACGTCTATTTTTGTGGATTTTTCTGATGATATTGTAGTGTTGCATATGCTATATATACATATGAATATTGTTTGGCTTACGGCAAAACAAAGCGACCGTATAAATACATATCATAACAATCTTATGTTATTTTGGAAATGTGAAAAAAATTATATAAATAAATAAAAACATGGTTAAAACATATAAAATACACATGACTTACTTATATATATATCATATATATTTAATATATGTATACATGTATATATATATGTATACATATCAAATATATATATAAATAATTTATATATGTATATACATATGTATATAAATATACTATATATATAAAATATATACATATATTTATTAATATATATATATATTATATATTATAGTATATATACATATATACATATATATATATTATTTGTATATATATTATGTATACATATATATAATATATAATGCATTTATATATATATATTATATGTATATATTATATATATAATACATATATATAAAATAAATAGATATAATATATATATATTATATATATAACTTATAGAGTCATTATATATAATGTATATATATTATATATATATACATTATAAATATATATATATTATATATTATATATATGCAATATATATATATATATTATATATATTATATATACATATAATATATATATATATTATATATACAATATATGTAATATATATATGATATATATATAAAATATATATAATATATATATAATATATGATATATATAGAATATATATAATATACATAATATATATGATATATATGCTATATATATAACATATATAAAAAAGAATAAATTAATCTTGTATTGCTAATTTGGCTTATATTTCAATTTTATTAACTTTCCATGCAATACTTTGAAACTTGAACGATACCACACACTTTACTTGACAGCGTGCCAGCGCATTTCTCGTTCGACACCGGTTTTGAATCCTAACCGCCAATTTTTAACAGCACGGCGATGACGTCGTACCACCAAGGACGTTTATCAAATTAACAAAGAAATAAGTTTCTTTATTCTTGTTTTTTGATGAAAAAAAAAAAAATGACTCAATACTGGTCACCCCTGAAGAAGGAATTTTATTCCGTAATCGATAGGATTAATGTAAAAAAAAAAAAAATTAATTAATCTTGTATTGCTAATTTGGCTTATATTTCAATTTTATTAACTTTCCATGCAATACTTTGAAACTTGAACGATACCACACACTTTATATATATATATATATATATATATATATATATATATATATATATATATATATATATATATACGAAAAATACGTCCTATGAAGTTACGGGCAACTAATAATGCAATTTTCTGCATCTTAATCACTTAGGAAGTGAGCTAATCGAAATAATAGTAAGCAAATAAACAACGAACGCCGCAATCACCAATAAAAATAATTACATAAAAATACATATATATATATATATATATATATATATATATATATATATATATATATATATATATATATAGTCTCGGAAGTTTCTCAACCATTAAAACTGATATGAAAAAAAATTTAATTAACTTTTTAGTCCCAAGTCGTTCAATGGAAAATCACTCATGTAAGTCAATTTATTTTTTACAGTTATTATATTAGTTTGCTTCTAACATTATTTAAGGGATCATCAGTTGTTTACCATGAAAAACTGTTTCGGGAATTTAAAAACAAGACAGTATTTAATTATATGGCTTCCTAGCAGAGTTGATCAAACTCCACTTCCCTTAAAAGACAAAAAACATAAACGTTATAAATATATATTACATGCAATTCTTCAGCAGAAATCACTATATAATAAACTTAAAATATATCTCCTGTAGAATTCCATGTATTCTAACTTAAAATTCGATCTCCTAGAGAATTGTATTCACTCCTTTCCGTTAACTTGCAAAAAGAGTTGAGCAAATAGCAGCAGCCATTTACTTCAGTACTGAATAATATTGTCCAATTAGTTTAAAATTTCAAATCATGTTCAGCATAGTTAAAACTTTATGTAGACATTTAAAATTAATTTATGCACACACATACAAACACATACTATGAAATTTCTGTAAATAAATGTATTTGTTCATTTAAAGAAATATGCACATTTTAGTGTTATTATTGCATTGATCATTATTTTATTTTTATTATGATTGTCATTCGTTAGTTAACACAGCGAGGTCGGTAACAATATATATATATATATATATATATATATATATATATATATATATATATATATATATATATATGTACCTAACAGATTGAAATGTTTCCGTAATAAACTACGTAACTGAATTTCCACATCCAATTCAAATAAATATTTTAATAGGCTGATGACATGCGGATTGTTAGCTGGCCCTCGATTTGCAAGGCCACTAGAACCGGGTTTTACATACAACACCTGATAATTCCCGAATACACGTCGCTTAGCGTCGATTATCTTACGAGAATTGGTGTGCCAGGGTGAGTATAGTTGAAGGTTGCTTACCAATTTACAACTACAACGTTCGTTGTTATATCAGATGACATTTGTTTACCTCCTCACAAGTTCAGGTGTGGCTTTGATGAAAGTGTTTCAATGGAACGAACTGGGTTACAAACTTGACGCACTCAGGTGTTCAGTCCATGCTGTTAACCACTTAGCCACCGTCATCCCCTGATTTAAGATGACATACGACCATGTTAATTTTTAGAAATTAATTAGACCACCAGTGACCCGTTGGGTCAATACTTGTTACATATATTGTTATCTCTATCCCCACCGTTCCCCCTCTCTCTCTCTCATCTATTCCCATTCTCTTTGTTCTTTCTTTCTGATTATTATCCAAAAAGAAATGTATATATACTTAAAATGGACGGCGTAATAAATGATGAATGGTAGCTTTATGACGTCATCTAGTATGCACAGTGACAAGAAACAAAACCCACAGAGTTTTAGTAGTATGTATCTATGTTATGCTTTTCTTTAATATGTCTTTACTATTCTATGATAATAAACACATTGTATTATGAATATATGTAGTATGATAGAAATGGCATACAATGAGAAAAAACTAGATGATTTAAAGGAAAAGTTTTCGCAATGTTACTTTAACACATGATAATTTAGTAAACACACACATAATCACATATGCTTGCACAAAACATAAACCAATGCTATTAATAACCAATAATAATTAATTGAAAGGGTCGCAGAGAGTTCGCAGCTCTTTTGTAGAACCCTAACACAAGTAAGAAAAGTGGGAGCAACAAATATGAAAAGCGATGGAAGGAATTACTGAAGCAGTAGACACAGATTCTACGTGGATTTGGTTAAAAAGAGCCGATTCAAGAAACAAAGTCATACGATGAAATCTATTATAAAGAAGTTGACATTCAGGTCAATCGAGTTGTCATGTTTAGTAACTATGCCTATCCTCGTTTAGATCTTCAATACATGAAATGGAATTGCTAGTTAGATTTTCATTGGTTGAATTAGCTGAGCGTCCATATCGCATATAGTGTGTTAGTTCTGTGAGGCCATTTAGTTTGCTAGCTTGATGTGGTGCGTAGAACGAGGTCACATTCGAGGACGAAACTTTTTTTTTTACTTTTGAGCAATGCTTGGGTTGCTGGTTGGACGGATCTGATGATTTAAAACCCGAGACCTGCGGTGAAACCAGTTCATGATGTATTTTACGATTATGTCACGGTTTGATTGACTAAGAGGGTCACAAGTAAGGGTGCTGAATCGGATAGAGTTTTTGTGTAGCAGCAGCAGCCGCACGTTAGTGATAGAAACGGATGGTCCATTTCGATTCATTGTTATACGTGAACTACAAGAGACAACTTTATTTAAGAGTCAATGATGAATTGTGTCATTTAATTGCCTTATCAGATAAATAACGGAGAAGAAGAAAATTAAGTTTCAATTGATTTTAGCTTGGGTCTTAATCCGCATAAGTACCTAAATTGCCATCGCAATTGTTTGTTTTTTATTCACGATCAGTTTGCGGCCACTTATTAAGAGCAGCATGGCGTCGTACAGAAACATGTGCTCTCTTTAAGTGATACAGATGATCACAACCAATTTGACATCAACTTTATGCATAAGTTAATAGGCACATATGCATAATCACATATCGATTAGGCTGGTAAATCGAAGCGTAATGATACGGATAAATGTTTGATTGTATCTATGTTTGTCGATATACACCAGTAGGCATGCAGTTTGTGGAAAGGCGTTCGTAAAAGCTTTAATATTTGCTTCAAGAATTCAATGTTTGATGCCGCAGTGACACGTCACTTCATTAATTATTCATCTTATCATCGAACACATACACACACATATAAACATATATATATATATATATATATATATATATATATATATATATATATATATGCATACAAGAAAAGTACCCGCCCCAAGACGGGTAAAATGAATTCCCTGAACAGAACATTTTTGCACTACTTTTATGTCAGCTTATGAAAGATTAAAATCATGATATAATATGACACTAAACCATAATGATGGGTGAATTAACTTAGGAGTGCATCCTATACATACAAATATATTAACATATAAACATACCTAACTTAGATAAATAAGAGAGAGAAATCTTGTAGGTTTGTTATAGAAATCGATATGTTAACAGTTAAAAAATTGCATTTTACTTTTTATAAAAATCAAATTTTGCAACTAATTACACGACCTAATTCAAATTTTCCGTCGATTCTATCTGGAGTTACTAGTGTTCAATTATCAATTCATATTATCGCTTACCAGATATGAATTTAAAAACAAAGACAACTTTTCTCCCGTCCAATTTTACGAAATATACAATGGTGTAATAATTTTGCGCTAGGGTTTTTAGAATGTTGTGGGGTCAGCATTTACGCTGTATATCAATAAACAGTAAAGCTGATGTCTTACTTTATTTTAGAAATGAAATAAATAAGATAAAAAATTATAATAATGGGCACATATGATTCTCATTACTTCACGGGCCCCTCCGGAGTGCAAGTTGTATATATATATATATATATATATATATATATATATATATATATATATATATACATGTATATGTTTTTTTTAATTTAACAAACCTATTCAAGGCAAAAACTCGATGGATGTTAACATTTAACAACAGATAATATATAAGTTAACACTGCTATGTTAAATTCCAATGAACAAGTCTTGATTCATTTTTTCTTATCGAAATTCAAAAAAATTCAGTGTAACTTGACGATTGTTTCGCACACAAACAAATAAATCAAATATGGGTGATTATATTAAATCATTGTTTCCTTGGAGAAACTAGGTTCTATGTAAGATGTATGAAAAAGTTTTTTTGTGTATTTTTGTTCGAGGTTTTTTTCCGGAACCGATCCTTAGTCTTCTGAAGAGCTGCATAAATGAAAGATATTGGTAGCTATATGTTTAGTCACGGTTGTTTGTGCGCGAAACGGTTATTACACTGAATTGTTTTGAATTTCGATAAAACAAAATGAATAAAGACTTAGCAATTGGAATTAAACATAATATTTCTTACTTCATACATACATATATATATATATATATATATATATATATATATATATATATATATATATATATATATATATATTAAAGATAGGGAGAAAGAGAGAAATGTATTTAGTATTCAACGTATAATTTTAAAGATGTATTTTAAGAATCATTTGTAGTGTTTGAAGGATAAAAACGATGTTGTGTTAATATTTAAAACGCCGTGCGATTTTAATGGGAATAATCAGAGAACAAAGAAAAAAGTAAATAGTAAAACCGGAATTATTTTTTTAGTTTTTTCTTTTCCTTTCTTTTTTTCTGTAATTATTCCTGATGAAAAACGCAAGGAGTTTGAAATATTGAATAAAGATATTATAAAAACAATAACATCGTTTTCATGCTTAAAAAACTACCAATTATTCTTAGTAAAGTATCGGCTTTTAAAACCGGCTTAAAGTTTCGGATTGGCACTTCTATATAGTGATTGATGCCATCTCAGACAGCGCGTTATAGTAATTGAATAACTGACGTCTATTTTTATCGGTTATAATTAGTGGTTTCCCGCCCTGTGCGATGATCTTGTAGTTGCTTTGTGTACTTCCGGTTTCACGTAACAATCCCACAGATATTTATAGTTATTGAAAGTTATCAAATAAGTTTTATCCTTTTGTTTTTTAAAATCATATTTTTGTTTTTTTACTTATTATTTTCTGCTTAATGATATATTTTTTAATTAATCAATTAATCCACTTGTTCTGTTATTTTTGTGTGCATCGCTGTTTTTTGTTTTTGTTTTTGTTTCGCTTATGCTTTCTTTTTCTTTGAATAATTTCTATCTATCAATGTAATATGCGAGTTACACACAAAGAAGTATCGAACACTTTAGTGTTTCATAACCAGCAGCTCCACTCTTGGATCTAGGTCAATGACATGATCAGAAGGAGACCGTACCAGCCAGTTTTGTCGCCTTATCCTCGACTGATAACAATGGTACGGCAGCGCCTTTGCACGCTGGAGTTACCAATATTTGATCTAGTGCTCACTATTGCTTTTTCGGTTTATATTTCTTTGTTGTTATGTTGACGTTTTTCATGGTTTCTCTAATGGACGTCAAATTCCCTCTCATTCCAGCTAGGATCATCCCTTTTCAGCCACAACAAAAGCGAAGCCTTTTCCACTGTTGTTTGTATTTCTCTTGTCATTGTCCGTGCTTCTTTTTCTTTAAATCCAAATCGAATATAAAACGTTTATGGATCATAATTTAGTGGGTCGGTTAAGGCGAGTACTTTTTTTTAGTTTTCCTTACTTACCGGGTGGAGTTCAGCGACAACCCTTGGATGCAGTCGGTGTTGCGTGCATTGCCGTAGAGGTTGTCACACGTGGTTAGGGTTAAGGTTCGATGCTGTCACACGTGAAAGTATTTGCCGATTTGACGTGTGTCTGGCTGTTGGTGCTATTCAGTTTGCTTGTGTGCCTAATTTGTTCTACACTCCCGGACAGCATCCCTAAACGATTGTTATTGTCTATATTACTGATGCCATTACGCGACGTTGCCCGGGTGGAACTTTTAAGAAGCTTTAATTTCTGTTTTATATTCAGAACTTCATAAATAGTTTTAGATATTACAAAATATTATGGAATTTAATGCATATTTTAATTCAATTTTAATTCAAATAAAAATGTATTAAATAATTAGATAATGTCGACTTTATAATTGTTTTTTTTATTAAATATAAATGTTGTAGATTGAAAAAAATATCACCAGTAAAAAATGAAATAATCAATTGAAATTTAAATAAATAGTACTCATTATTAAAACTGACATTATTAAGT
>OY744545.1:20384995-20422495 GCA_963556195.1 Sepiola atlantica | reverse complement strand
TATAAATTTATTGCAATTATTTTTTTAAGCTTATTTTTTAGGTTCGTGCGAGAAGACGGTTAGGATCTTTTATAAAAGAGTCTAGATGCTTTAATAAGAAAATGAGTTTTGTCGTGCGCAGTGCGCACACGGCATTGGCTTACTTTTGTGAATCCAGTCTAGGCAGATGTCAACTTAGGAATAGAGATAGGTTAGAGCAAGTATCCACATTGAGATCGATGCGACCCTAATTTATCATCATAATCAACAGTAATAATAATACACCAATAATAACAACAATAATAATAACACACTAATAATGAAAAAATCAATAATAACAAACCACACTGTTTAGGATTTAGAAAATTGTTCCACCATTTTTGTGACCTTTTCTGTTATTCAAAGACAAGAAAGTTTGTGAAAGGAATTTTGAAATAAACGATTTTTCCCACAAAACAAACTAGTATTCTCTTTACAATAATTAATTTTCCAGAGTACCTTATTTCGAAATAAATACTCCATGTAAATCCCCAGTAACAGTTAAAGTTTTGTAATGTTCTTTCTGTTTCTTCTCCGTCTCTTTCTGTTTCCTTTCTTCTCTTTGTATCCTTTCTTTTCCTTTCAGTTTTCTTTCTTCTCTTTGTCTCTTTCTATTTCCTATCCTTTCTTTGTCTCTTTCGGTTTCCTTTTTTTCTTTGTCTCTTTCGGTTTCCTTTCATAGTTTTATCTTTTTTTCTGTTTCCTTTCTTCTTTTTGTCTCTTTTTTTCCTTTCTTCTCTTTGTTTCTTTCGGTCTCCTTTCTTCATTTTGTCTTATTTTGCTTCCTTTCTTTTTATCTATTTCGGTTTTCTTTTCTTCTCTTTGTCTTTTTTCAGTTTCCTTTTTTTCATTTTGTCTCTTTCGGTTTCCTTTTTTCTATTTGTCTCTTTCTGTTTTCTTTCTTCTTTTTCTTTTCATATTTCCTTTCTTTCTTTTTTTGGTTTCCTTCACTCTTTTTGTCTTTTTCTGTTTCCTTTCTTCTTTTTGTCTCTTTCGGTTTCGTTTCTTCTCTTTGTTTCTTTCGGTTTTATTTTCTTGTCTTTGTCTTTTCAGTTTCGTCTCTTTTCTATATCACTTTCCTTTGTTTCGTTCGGTTTCCTTTCTTCTCTTTGTTTTTTTGTTTCCTTTCCTTCTTTTTTCGGTTTCATTCACTCTTTTTATATTTTCTGTTTCCTTCTTTTGTCTTTTTCTGTTTCTTTTATCTTTTTGTCTCTTTCTGTTTCCATTTCTTCTTTTTATCTTTTACTATTTCCTTTTTCTCTTCCAGTCTTCTGGTTTCCTTTCTTCTCTTTGTCTCTTTCGGTTTCCTTCCTTCTTTTTATCTTTTTCTGTTTCTTTTCTTCTCTTTGTATATTTCAGTTTCCATTCTTCTCTTCGTCTCTTTCGAGTTCCTTTCTTCTTTTTTTTGTATCTTTTTCTGTTTCTTTTACTTCTTTTTGTCTTTTTCGGTTTCCTTTCTTTCTAATTGTCTTTTTTCTGCTTACTTTCTTCTTTTCTCTTTCTGTTTTCATTTTTTTAGTTTTACTATCTTCGCTTTGTCTCTTTCGATGTTCTTTCTCTCTCATTGTCTCTTTCTGTTTCCTTTCTGTTTTTCAGTTTCCTTTCTTCTCCTTGTCTTTTTTCTGTTTCCTTTCTTTTTTTCAGTTTCCTTTCTTCTCCTTGTCTTTTTTTTCTGTTTCCTTTCTTTTTTTCAGTTTCCTTTCTTCTCCTTGTCTTTTTTCTGTTTCCTTTCTTTTTTCAGTTTCCTTTCTTCTCCTTGTCTTTTTTCTGTTTCCTTTCTTTTTTTCAGTTTCCTTTCTTCTCCTTGTCTTTTTTCTGTTTCCTTTCTTTTTTTTCAGTTTCCTTTCTTCTCCTTGTCTACTACCGTTTCCATTCGTCTCTTTGTCTCTTTCTGTTTTTCATCTGTTTGTCCTTTTCTATTTTCTTGAATGCCAACCATTTCATGGCGGGAGACGTTGATTAAGTACCATGTATTGGAACGATGCCAAGTTTAGCATTACCCTTTTCGTTCTGCTAAATAAAAACAAACAATCGACTCGTATCTTACTGGCTGTGGGTGTCATTAATTATTTGCTAATATATTTGACAAGAAACTGATTAGGAATCCATGTCTAAAACCGATTTTCCAGCAACTGATGGTCCGGCACCTCTCTTTAAAATCCGGACAAAATCACCTAAGGGAACTTAATAACCCTTCTGTCGCCGCCAGACTAGATTGCTGTTCCGTGTGTAGCGCGCCATCAATTTGTTTACACTGCACCTGCTGGTTAGAGTATTTCTTTATTTTGAGATTATATGCTATTTTTCTTAGATTCAAACCTAGTTCACAGAGAAATTCCGGTGACAGCCGTGGTGTTAAACGTAAACATTGGTCTATTTCCATCGGAGAAAAAGTTTCAGTTTCAAGCCATCCCTGATAGTTTTAAGGGAGTTAGGGGTTAAGGTTAGGGTTAGGGGTGTGTTGATGAATTATTATTAAGATGAAATCGAATGGCAAAACGCTTAATCCGTCCGAAAAATCTGAATTGCACCGTCATTAGTATTATTAGAATTATTGAAGTTATTAGAATTATTAGAATTATTAGAATTACTAGAATTATTAGAATTATTAAAGTTATTAAAATTATTAGAATTATTACAGTTATTAGAATTATTAGAATTATTGAAGTTATTAGAATTATTAGTTATTAGAACTATTAGAATTATTAGTATAATTTGAATTATTAGAATTATTAGAATTATTAGAGATGTTAGAATTTTTAGAATTATTAAAATTATTAGAATTATTAGAATTATTACAGTTATTAGAATTATCAGAATTATTAGAGTTATTAGAATTATTAAAATTATTAGAATTATTAAAATTATTAAAGTTATTAGAATTATCAGAATTATTAGAGTTATTAGAATTATCAGAATTATTAGAGTTATTAGAATTATCAGAATTATTAGAGTTATTAGAATTATTAAAGTTATTAGAATTATTAAAATTATTAAAGTTATTAGAATTATTAAAGTTATTAAAATTATCAGAATTATTAGAGTTATTAGAATTATTAGAGTTATTAAGATTATTACAGTTATTAGAATTATTAGAATTATGCCTGAAATATAAACGAGTTCTGTCTGTAGAATCTGCAAATCGTTCTGTTTGTTTTGCCCGTCTTTTTGTCCATATTAGTCTGTCCCAGAGAAAACGAGTGGCATGCATTTTATTGAGAAGAGGAAAACAAATTGGAGTGACAAGGGAGTAGAAAGGTGTAAAGAACCTTTCTTTTATTTATGGGAAAGAATAACACATTTATTCTCTATCTATCTATCTATCTATCTATCTATCTATCTATCTATCTATCTATCTATCCATTCCTCTATCTATCTATCTATCTATCTATCTATCTATCTATCTATCTATCTATTGCTTCTATCTATCTATCTATCTATTTATCTATCTATCTATCTATCTATCTATCTATCTATCTATCTATCTATTGCTTCTATCTATCTATCTATCTATCTATCTATTTATCTATCTATCTATTTATCTATCTATCTATCTATCTATCTATCTATCTATTTATCTATCTATTTATCTATCTATCTATCTATCTATTTATCTATCTATCTATCTATCTATCTATTTATCTATCTATCTATCTATTTATCTATCTATCTATCTATCTATTTATCTATCTATCTATCTATCTATCTATCTATCTATTTATCTATCTATCTATCTATCTATCTATCTATCGTTATGGTGTTTTCCAGTTAGTTTGTTCATACGTAAATAAAAGCATGTGATTGTCTAGTCTTTGATTTGTCAACCAGAGTACTTATTAAAGCAGTCATGTTTGTGGTGTCAATATCCAAGTTCGAATATCACGTAAGTCTAAAGAATGTTTTAAACTAGACACGTGTTTTATAAATTGAAAGAACTTAATCTAACGTTACATCAAAAAGAGTACATGAATATTTGCTTAAACTAAGTGACCATTATTTGATAATCTGCAGAAAAGATAGACGTACAAATTATTCAGCGAATTATTATTTTTCTTAAAAACATAGTGTCATTTTTGACACTAAAAATGATCTGTATAGCAAATTGTTTCAACGAAATTTCACAAATAAACGAGACTCTATCTATTAAAAATATGAAACGACTTCATGCGCGTGTGTGTTTATTTACCGTATCAACGTAACTTTGAATTATTTTCATTCACTAATAATCGAATATTTATTGAAATTAAAAATGCAATAGCGTGAAATAAAAAGAAATGTAAAAAAAACATATTTTTTTATATTTAATTATGAAATTAAATCAGCAGAATTCATTTCAATTTCTTCATAACCAATAAATAAATAAATTATATTTTTTTTATTAATAGTTGGCAAAAAGAATTTTAACCGTCGAAAACAAACATTCTAACTTTTAAATTCTTAGCAAATCTTTATGCATTAAAAGATTAGAAGTATCCAATAATTTGTTTTTGAAAGTTTTCGAAGCAGAATGAAAATTTATAGAGATTAAAACAACATTACTTCAAAAAATATTAGGTATTTTGTTATAACAATCTTTTTGCAATTACTTTTTAGAATTCTTTAAATGAGGATTGATGATTTACTTGATTTGGCTTATTCGGACTATTCTCCACAAGGACACGTGGCATAACGGATATAAATGCTAAGAATAATCTGTTCTAAGTGACAGTCGTCTGGAGGTTGAAGATTCAATCCTAAGAATATAATTACGAATTACTTAAGACTACTAGCCGATCATGGCTGACAGAACGAGAGCAATCCCCGTGGATTAAACAAAGGCTGCCGTTCGAAATTCCGTACAGATTCCCAAGTTCGGCATAGAGATTCCCGAATTTTACAACATACGGTTGGAGTTTACATCGGCCGGAACGATGTGAGAATAACATCCAGGATGAGCACGGTAGTCCAACGAATAATCCGAATGATACACATTCATTTGTCCAATTAATAAGTTAATGAGCAAACAATGCCATTAAATTTAACTTTCAAAATCCCCAAAAAAGCAAAGAAAAGTAAAAACTCCCGGCAACGTCACTACGTAAAACAAATCTCTATTTATATAAAGTTGGGGATGTGTGTCTGTTTATATATTTGTATGTACAGAATTAATTCCTAAACGAATAACCGATCATTATAAATTTTGGAACACAGTTCTAAGCGCAAGAGGTCGTAATGTGAGCTGTATTTAGTTTAATTTAGTTTTATGCGGCGAAATGCAGTGAAAATTAAAATACCTGCGATTTTTTGAAAATCTCTGCAATAGGTATTAGTCATCAATTATTAAATATTCCCCAAATTTCAGTTTCGTTGGAGCATTTTGAAGGGATGTTAAGGGCATAATATGGGAACGACCTATTATTTAAAAATCCAGATATATCAGATTTGCATTGAATTTGATTCATAATATAATAACTTTCCTTCCCCACCCCCTCCGTGTGCCTAGCGTTAGAGGGAATTTCCATGAGCAGACTTATTTTCCAAAAACTTTCAATCTGTGGATCACGTTGCCACATTACTGCTTCCTTGTAGAGTACAACATGGTCGGCTTTAAATACAATGTCAACAAATACTTTTCATAAACTGTTCTCATAAGTAATAATTTTCCCCCATTCTACTCATCATTTTCCATGTTCTCATCATATTGTTCGTCATTTAACTGACAGTCCATCCTTCGCATTAACCCTCATCTTCTCTTTCCGGTTATCAACATATATTTCTCTGTAAATAATAAACGACCAAACGTTAGAAAATTACCTGCACTCTTTTGAATTACCTACACTCTTTCTTACAAAGCGATCGAGTGAAACGGTTTGGCGACAAAGCCCAACCAGATGGAGACTCTGATTAAAAAGAAAGGCAATATGTTTGCAAATAAAAGCCCATCAAATTCGCGCGTGGATGCTGCGAAATGTCGCAATATATATCTGAAAAGATGAGGATAGAATCGTTCGTTTATTTATTCGTTCTGTCATCTTGATTTTGTGGGCGCAGTTTTAAAGAGCGATCCAATTTCAAGCAGTTGTTTGATGATTTTTTCATTGCGCGGCTAAGGAGAAGTGGCAGGGGGAAACCAAATGAATTCGTGCTTAATGAAAATGAGAATGAAATGAAAATGTATTAATAGTTAATTGATATGAATAAAATGCGATCGGCTTAAACGTTGGCAGACGACAATTCGCCAACTACTTGTTAATTACGCCCTTCTTAATTTCCATTCTGATTTTAAGGACTGGCTTATTTATTTACTCTTTACAAGCAGAACAATTGGCGTTGGGGACGCGGTTAACTACAGGAACGCCATCTGCCAACAATGGATCGAATTACAAGATGCGATTCGTGTATCCAGTTGAAGGGTGATTAAATAAGATTCTTCTCGACATTTCTTTTTTTTTTTTTGTCTTTTTTTGTTGTTGTTGGACCGCCATTTTGTTTTACTCGTTTGTTTATTTGAATTGAGAAAGGGGAGGAGTAGGTTGAGGTTAATGAGTTGTCAAATAGAGAGAGGGGGCTGGCGGGAGGAAGGGGAGAGTAAGGCAGGGCGACGCGAAGATGGATAACCATAGCAAAAGAAACGATTATAAAAAATGTGAATTAGAAGAAGAAAAGATGAGGAGGGGGAGGAGCGAAACACTTGCTTAAAAAAGCCCTCCTCCCCCTTCCACGGTTAACGCGTCATTTTTATTCAACTGGATATCATTTTACACGTAGACGCAAGATAAATTCCCTTAAGCGAAAAGTAAAATGTCTCCTTTATCTTTCTTTAACTCTTTTATTTATATCAAACTCTCTCACTCTCTCTTGCCTTCAATCATTTCTATTTCTTTCTTTTCATTTCCTTTTCTCTCTTTCTTTCTTTCTCTCTCTCTCTTTCTCTCTCTCTTTCTCTCTCTCACTCTCACACCAGTCTTTACACCGTTTTAGAATTTTACAATAAAACGCGGGCGCACTTCGCGCACACGTCTCGGCCGTCTTGTAAAAGTCGTCGACAAGACAGTGAAGGGTCTCATAAGTCTGAACAGAAGGTCGAAGGTGAAGGCCAGAAAAATGGGCGTTCGTCGGTCGCCAAGAGGTGTGAGCCAGTCGCTCATTCTGACACTTTATTCATCGCCATATGTGACTCAAATTCAATTCCCAAAACATTCAATGGCTTCAACCCACAAAGGTTTCCGTTGATAAACACACATCGAATATTTTGAAAGTCAACTAACAACATTTCTTTTGTTCTCATCCCAAAAAACTGCATCCGATAGAATTAATTCTTTAAAAAAATTTTTTTAAATCCCTTTTTATTTATTTGGATACTGAACTCATAATTAAAATACGTTTCATAATTAAATATTTTAATCACTTTTTATTTTAAATCTCGTCTTAGTTTACGCCATTGCATTTTCTTATTTCAATAAATATTCGAAAAAACAATAATCCAATGTGTGATTATCAAAGTTACGCTGGTACGAGAAATACACACGCACACACGCACACACACACACACACACACACACACACACACGCACATACGTGAATTTGTCTCATAATTTTATCAATATATAAATCCCCATTCTTCCAGTAATGGATCAATTCAGGATATTACTTATTAAATTTAACTTATTTAAATAAATATATTTCCTACAGATTATAGTAAAATAGTGTAGGCACGACAAAGTTACCTCCCTTCAAAGCTTTTTCTTTTCATCCCCAAATCTCCTGAGAACGCTTGACCTCGTCCAGGATCTCGTGAGATCACGCGATCCGAGAATGAAACTTCTTTTCTACCTCTGTTGCTCGCTGTTTACCGAACGAAGCAGATTGATAAGGTATTCCATGTGTCGGCTGTAAGTAATTCCTTGTGTGGTTCACATGTCTTCCTTACCTTTGTTACAATCATGCGCATTCCGTTGTTTTGAAACGTGTAGTAACTGTTTGTATGTTTACTTTCTGTTGTGTTTGTGAAGAAAATTAGTAATCGATGTAGATTCATTAAACCATCCCCTTTTGTCGTCTTTTGTTGCCGACGCTGGCGTATTGGTAAACATGCATTCAGGAGATTCGTTTGGATTCTCCAACCACACTTTGCATATCCTGATATAATGAGAATATCCAATATTCACATTCTTCAATAGCATAAGCGATGTTAACAGCTTTTACTGAAATATGTTCAGGGATTAGTAAATGCTCCAAGACAAAAATAAAGCTTGAAGTCAAAGAAAATGGGAAGCCAATTTTTAGACATAAAATAATGGTTCCGTTCGCTGGTTTGGAATCAATACACAAGGAATTTGAGCGGCTTGAAGAATTGGGTGTCCGTTCAAAAGTCCAATATTTAGACTGGCCGCCTCCAATAATTTAGGTAAAGAAGTTAAAGTGTGTATTAATTGGATTATTCGGACTACTGTTCTCATCTTGAGTGTTATTCTCACAACGTTTCGGCCTATGTAACCTCCGACCTTCTTCAGATGCACCTTGTCAAACCCGAGAATCGTTTTGTCGAACTCGAGAACTTGTGGACCCGTGACGTAACGGATATAAGTACTAAGTAAAATTCAGTTCTAAATGACATTCTTCTTGGAGGTTAAAGGTTTAATCCTCAGTACAGGTGATGCTAAGAATACAATTGCGAATTACTTAAGACGTTTACACTGTCATGGATGACGGAACAATAGCATGCTACTCCCATGAGTTAAATAAAGGGTTCCGTTCGAAATTTTGTACAGATTCCCGAGTTCAACAAAATGATACACCTAAAGAAGGTCAGAGGTTACATCGGCCGAAACGTTGTGAGAATAACACTCAATATTAGAACAATAGTCCGAATAATACAAATAATACAAATGATCAATGTTCATCTAAAAAAAAAAAGGCAGAAACATAAGTAAAAATCTATTTCAACAAATACTTAAATGGCATCTGGGGACATTTTTTTTGGCAAGATGAAATGGTGGAAATATTTTTGTGAAATTGGATTTATTTACCTCCACGTGCAAGTCGAAGAAGAATGCTCCAAATTGTTGACTATCAATACTCATAAGGGCCTAGATGAATTTAAACCTATTTCGTTTGGTGCCAAGATCACGCCTACTCTTTTCCAACAAATTATGGACACTATACTGGCTGATTTAAATGTTGCTACGACGATGTGTTGATAAAGAGTGACAATAGAAAGCCACAGTTTCGAAATGATAAACGAATATAGGTGTAAACTTAACACCGATAATGAATCTAATACCAAATATTTTTGCTTCTAAAGCAAATGTGATAAAAGACATGCCAACTCCAAAAATGTGACTACAAACTTTCTTGGGGTCTGCAAACTATTATAGCGTGTATATACCTAACATACACAAGTTAAAATCTAAATAATCTGCTAAGAAAATGGGTAAAATTGGAATTGACTGTGGAATGCAAACATGAGTTTGATAAAATAAGATATTCTCATCTCCGACTTAGCATCAATAAATTTTGATCCTGAACTTGAGATCATTACGCAAGTGCATATGACAGTTTAGGGCTGCAGTTCATCATTCAAAATTGTAGTACATCTTTAAATACCCGCTCAGCTGATAAAGCCGCCATCACTGTCTTCCAGTCGTTCTGAAAAAACTTGGGATAAACCTATACAGATATCCGCATGTCTTATTTTGATGGTAACAACTTCATTTTATAATCGTAGTTAAATATGTCAGTGACAGATATGCTTCAAGATCTTTATTATCGACAAACCGACAAAAAGATAGAGGAAAATTATTATCAATAATTTGTACTTTTCAAAATTCTATCAATTTTTGCATGAAAGAAAGTGTTTATTGCAGACAGATCACTATAATCTATGGATCGAAGAAAGGTATCGCTATTTATACAGCTAACAAATTGGTACATTTTTAACTACGATTATGAAATGAAGTTTTTACCTTCAAAAGACATGCGGATAGTCTGTCTAGGTTTATACCAAGTTTTTTTAGAACCACGGGAAGACACAGTAATTGCGGCTTTAGCAGCTAAGAAAGAATTTAAAGTTGTAATATATAGTGCGATAGGTATCTCTAATATTGAACGAAATTTAAATAATGGGTAAAAACGATTATTTTATTATGAAAAGAAAAAACAAGTAAAAGTAAACGAAGTGACTTTACAAAACTTCCTGGAAATTCAGCATTTTTTTTCATTTGTCATGATGACGTAAGCAGAAAAGGTAGTAATGTCTTCTTCACTTGAAAACGAGATTTCACAGACTTCAATTGAAGTGACCCAGGAATAGCTAAAATGAAATATCTTCTGATAAGTATCCGCCATAGATTAGTTTTGACATTGAGAGCGTTGTAAAACCATGTAGAAGTTGTATTCTTACAGCAAAATCCGACCCAGTAAAATTTGAAACGACTCCAAACCGATATAGCATGATCCAAACTACATGTACGTGTTGTGACCGTTGAACGAATCCTATTATCTAGAAGTGGTAGACGGTCGCAAAAAATAGCCGACAGCATTCAAATACAGAAGACCCACTTCTACAGTTACAAGAAGCTTTATTCATGAACATGATTTGATGTCCCTGAAACGATTGCTAGGGACAATTGACCCCAATTTATGGAGAATGAATTCAAAATAGTTTACAAATGACTGGCGATTGAACATAGCACTACCTCCTCATCCCCCCTAGGTCGAACGGCCAGGCCAAATGATTCGTCGATGCATTCAAGGTAGCCCTTAAAAATACAACGTCATGGAGACACGTGGGTAAGACACAGCAATATTTCAGTGTTTTCAAAATAACACCAAACCCGAACACACTATCAAGTATAACGTTCGCCCAAAAAGGTAAATAGATGTTTGATAAACTAGCTTAAGACAAAAACAGAAATTCATATAACACCAGAAAGCTAATGAAATAGTTCAGACCTAGAGATAAAGCTTTCGTCTGAATGTTCAGAAGAATAATATATTTTGGGGAAGAGGGCGTTATTACCAAAAGAGTTTGAAAAGTAATGTGTATGGTAAGTAGTTTGAAATAGGAGCAGAAAAGACATAAATCAACTGAGAGCCAGATTCACAGAGGATATGACTGCAAAAACGAAAAGGGATAGACTTTATATTTCAGACATTCCAGCTCCACCAACTCCTGAAATTGTCTTTTCACGACGGACGAGTAGAAGAAAATGAACCCGCATAGAATTTCGGAACACAAATCTTAAAAGGAAAATATATTAATTGCCCGCGGAATCTTAAGATGGAGATGTTATAGAGAGCGCCTAGCACCCCTCTTACAATGGATAATTCCGAAGTGTATCCAATTATTTGACAGTATTGTCTGGGTCGGTTTACCAGTATTCAGATAATTAGTTCTACTATTTCATGTAAATATGTTATTTTTAATAACCATTTTTATATTCGTTATCGGCCATTTAGTTATCATCCACTATATAATATAGACAAATGTGTATCTACGTGCATATATATATATATATATATATATATATATATATATATATATATATATATATATATATATATATATATATGCCACGTCACAACAAATTTAGCGAGTAAAAGAACTGCAGCATGAAACCTTTTCAAGTGTTTATGGGAGGGAGAAAGCAAATATAAGTATGTTTTAAATGAATATGGAAAGAAATCCCTGACTCTATTTCCATAATGAGACATTTTCCTTTTTTCCTTTTTCTTTTTATACCGATTGATGCGTTTTGAATTTCTTTTTGTTTATGCTTTATTTAAACCTCCCCAATTAACAACTTCATTTTATAATCGTAGTTAAATATGTCAGTGGCAGATATGCTTCAAGATCTTTATTTTAGACAAACCAATAGCATTATATGCTACTAAACCTTATGTCTAGAATCTTAATTTTAATTTTGATCCGAATCCATTGCATGATTTTGATTCTAGAACAATGTTAAAAATTTAAGACTTAAATGGTCTTAAAATGAAATAAAAATGCAGTGAATCTTGTAATGGCTATGTATCAAATTTAATGAATTGTCAAATCGGAGGTTGTGCCCATATTATGTCCTTAAAAACTTTTTTAAATACTCAAAATAAACTGAAATTTTGGGAATATTTATTAATGTATGTCTAATACTTATTACAATTTCACAAAGATCGGAGGAATCTAAATTTTCCCGAAGACTTTCACACCCATTTTACCCTTTTGCATAAAATTAATTTGAACTAAATATAGTCCCATTACCACCACTTAAATATAGTCTTCGTTTCTCAAAGTTCATAATGATCGGTTAATTAGTTTAGGAGTGAATACTGTACATACCAATAAATAAACATATACACATACCTAACTTATATGTAGTAACTATTAAATTGCGACAAACTGTTACTTATTCTAATGAATTTAGTATAGTCTTTTGCTCGATTCCAAATATTATTTCATTTTGAATCGAGGAAATTTTATGAACAAATATTACATCTGCTTAGGAAAAAATTTCTGCTACATTTTGAAATGAAAAATATAAATTTCTGACAGAATGCGAACTTGCGAGACAAACCAATCCCAGCAAACCCACCCTTAACGTAACTACAGGAAAGTTTACTAATTCAATGACAAAATCATACAGTAATAATTAAATTTAATTTTCAAAATCCTATTAAAAATAATTTTTAAAAAATACAACGACAGTATTTACAAAAAAAAGACAAAAGGGAAATAAAACTGAAACTAAATGAACGACCGGTTGAAGGCTCCGTTCTATAATAAAGACAATGTGTATTTATTTTTATATATATAAATATCCATCCCGTCACGCAAAATTTAGAGAATAACAAACTGTTTGAGGAAAATATTTCAAATATTTAGGGGGAGAGAGAGCAAATACCAACTAAAACATCCCCTGCCATCTGAAATAAATTCGGAAAAAAATCCTTCATTCTATTTCCATAATGAGGCGTTACCTACTTTGCTTTCATGTGTTTCTTTCTATACCGATTGATGCGTGTTCTTTCTGTCTTTTTCTTTTTTTTTAATTTTTCAGTTTGACACGTTTTTTTTTTTTTTTTCTTAAATTTAAATTCACCGATTTAGACGTTATTTGATATGAATATGAATGCGAACACAGGCGAAACAGAATTGTGTTACCGCTATTTGACGAAGAGTGTACACTAGGGTAGGTCGATGTTTCACTAAAAAATATCAAATAACTTTTGTATCAGTATTTATCATAATAAATACTGATACAAAAAATGAGGAAATGACTTTTACCATCATTTGAGGAAATGACTTTTACCATCATTTGAGGAAATGACTTTTACCATCATTTGAGGAAATGGCATCAAAGATCGTATCCATTAATTCACCGAAAATCCTGTTGCCCTATCAGTTGGTTAAAAAACTTTAAAAAGTCAATATTTAAACCAGGAAATTTTTTTTTTTAAATATAGCTCACTACCCTTTACGTCTAGCAGCTGTGTTCTAAAATTCATAATGACTAATTAAGTGGTTTAGGAGTGAATCCCATACATACAAAAATATAATCATGTACGCTCGTATATAAAACAACATTCATTTCAAACATTTCTGGAGTTTGTTTTTTAACTAAACTCATAAAGAAAGTCTTGTTTTTTTGTTGTTTCTGTCTATCATCGTAAATAATCAGTCAAACTACACGGTATGAAAAACACAACGAGACATTCCCTAATTCTTGATATGATCCTAGTTTAATCTGCTTGTTTCGGGGCGCAGAAGGTATCATTAGTGTAGGCGATCCATCCGTGGCACTCCTAAAGTAAACTAAGGCCTGTGCACTGAAAAGTGACGTAATGCTAATAGGGAACAAGTGAGATCTGTCGAACAGTCAGGCTGTCAGTAATGAATAAGAACATTGTAAAAGAAACATTAGACAACTTTAATGTGAGGAAAATCAAGCTCCTAAAAAGGGCACACTGGATTGGGACAAAAATTAAAATTGCCTCGGTCTAGAAGAATTTCTCATTCATCTTTACTGACTGAGAACAGAAAAGACAAAGTGTAGCATCAGAACAGATATTACACTTTGAATTATTTTATTGCAAAAAATATAAAAATCCAATTCAAATTTTAAACAAATTAGACACAAGGCCATCGAAAGTGTGGGGTAGGAATGTCGTTGGTCATCCTCTTTGCTAGAATAATCAGTCACCACAATACCACATTTACTCTCGGGGTCAAAATCGATAGTGTTGAAAATTAAAATTTTATTTATAAATATGTATATTTAATTCAATGTTTTAATCATTGTTTTTTCTAGTAACAAACATATTTAAACTGTTTTAGACTTTTATTACACATAATGCACGTTTGGGTACAAAAAAATAAAGTTTTTTATACAAAAAGAAACAAGTTTGAACCGAATTTCTAGTTGATATTATTTTATGAGAGTCGACGGATAAGCATAAAAGTTAATTTTCTATCTGGAAAACAAAACGTTTTATGTTATGCAGACTTGTTATTGTGTAAAAAAATATTTAAATTTTTAGAGAAAAGCAAGTATTTTTAAAATTATTTAAGCCTTTTCTATCAAGACAGGTTTGTCAATCATCTTGAAAAACGAGATTTTTTTTATAGTTTTACCTTCAAATGACTATTTAGATTTCCAATCATGAAAACGACCTTATCAAAATCATCGGTATCCTTTTTTAAATACGAAGCAATTACTAGATGAAAGATTAAATAATTATAGAAAGAAATGGCCACAGTCATATATCAATGTGTTCGCGTGTAATGACGTTTCTCTTCGAAGCGTCTTGTTTTAATATGGGGTAAATCCAGCTCCCAAAAAGGGGCTACTAGATTGGGACAACAATTTAAATTGTCTCTGTCTAGAAGGATTTCTCATTCACTGACCAAGAAAGAAAAGATGAATTGTAGTATCAAAACAGATACTACTAAAAGTGTAGTATCTGTTTTGATACTACAATATATAAAATATAGAACAAAAAGATATCAATTACCTTTGGCCTTAATATCACAGCATAAACAAAACAAAATGCATATTATACATGCATAAACAGAAAACACGTTATTATATCTATAATATCATACACTCACGAGCCAATGATATATATTGAATAAGCATTTTGTTGGAAATTGTCATATTTGAAACAAAAAGCATTTAAGGGTTAAAAGAAGAAAATAACGTTAGCATTTTCGAAATATGTTACCCCTCCCATAAGTTTCCCCTTTCCCCTTTTCTCTATCTCTCCCTCTCACTCCATTCCCTTCCCTCTATTCTCCTCATTCTCTTCGTCTCACACTCTCTCTCCCTCTCACACTTTCTTTCTCCCTCCTTTTCTCTTTTCCGCTTTCTTTCTCTCTCCTTTCCCCTCTTTTTCTTGGTCGATCTCTCTCTCTCTCTCTCTCCCTCTCTTTCTCTCTCCACCTCTCCCCCTTAAATAAGCTCTTTCCACCTATATCGCCATTTATGTATGTTAGTTGAAACGTCACTAGTTCACCGGAAAGCTGACGACTGATACGACATTTTCAGCCATCTCGTAAATGGCAATAATATCAGTTCATCAACAAGACACAAACGTTTCATTCTGTGTTGGTTGTTTACTAAAAAAGGAATTGAAATAAAATTAAATAAACGCCCGTGGCTCTATGTTTTCTTTTATAGCACTGTAAAATTACATTCTCTCATCGCCCGTTCCCAGGGGAGGGGATCGAAGAAGGCAACCGACTCCTCTCAGTTCACAGGCAGATCTTTCTCTCTTCTTCGCCACAATTATTTCAGACTTCCTGTTTGGGACGTCACATCCTAACACGTAAGCTCTAATTTTTAACTTCTAATTGAATTTTCCACTCCTGTGATTCATTTAAACCTTAGATAGAAAATATCGTTTTTAGCACCATTTTTACACACCCCAGTTCAACATCACTACCGACGATCTATGTTTTTATTCAACCCTGGCCGAAGAAACTATTCTGCGAGCGATGGCACCGAATCGACATTAATATGAACTCAAATGTCGTCTCACGCCAGACCTAACGAGCCCACAAAACGTTCGCTCTGTCTCTAATCGGGAGGGGTTGGGGCTGTTCAAGCTTCTCACTTCTCGGTCGTAGCATCGCAGCAACGTATTAGGCTCAACATACGACACATACATTATCAGCGTAAGACAGTGCTCCCCCACCCCAACCTGGAAAGAGTAGATTTAGGGGTACATATTAATAGCGATTTAGTGACATGGTTGACGACATACTTTTTCCTGGACAGAATTGAAATGTAAATTCTTGTTGATCGAGTTTACAACGACGCTGGTGTGTGCGACCTCATGGATACATTTAAAGATAGCAGACACTTGCGTGTGTCCGCTATCTTTAAATGTATCCATGAGTGGCAGAATGGCAACGACGATAGAAGACGAGAACGATGCAATATGTGGGAATTGGTGTCACTTTTCAAAGTAACTCTTATATAAAACAATAATGGGAGAGCGCGTTGTCAAGAGAAAAGCGCATTTTCTTGATTACGCATGCTAGAAGAGATATCACGTGACCAGACTTGATCCTTTCTGGGAATCGTAATTTTTCATTTTGTACCAAAATAAGATAAAATATCTTAACCCATTGCCTGTTTAGAGTCGACTCTTTGGAACTCGAAGCGAAATACATGCGCCTATGTGTAGCAAGATATGCTTGGATGTAAAATCTACCAGATAAGACAAGGGAAGTCTTGCCGAATCTCTAAGTGTACCCTTAAGGGATCTATGAGGACATAACCCCAGTAAGACTTACATTATCCTATTTTTATGAAATTTAAATCATATGTATAACATTTTCTGGAGAACACAATGTAGGTGTTACACTCTATGTGTCGAATATCTACGTGCCCCATCTCTAAATGCCCCATGTGGATAAAAACACTTAACACGTCATATATATATATATATATATATATATATATATATATATATATATATATATATATATATATATATATATAACCGATTTTAATTAAATTTATACCATATATATATAAGACACTAATTCATAGAGTTTTTCAACACTTCAGCTTCTACCGACTATATAAGGGGACGAAACGAATGAAGGTGGCAATAAAAACAAAGAAAACGATATGGTGTTAGTGGAAAAGTACATAGTAGTGATGCTCATTCAATCCCGAGCAACCTCGGATTTTCTTGCTAATATATATATATATATATATATATATATATATATATATATATAAACCTTAGTTATTCTGAGAAAAACATTCCATATTTCCTTCAAAAACACTTTTATTTACAAACAATTGTTTCTGCGAGCTCCAGAACATACATTTTTATGATATACAAAATACCATCGATTTTCATTAGGAGACGTCATCAGTGTATAAAACTTCCCAAATCAGGCTGATTAAGAGCTACAACATATACCTTTGTGTTAACTACCAAAAGAATTATTTATATATATATATATATATATATATATATATATATATATATATATATGTATATATATATATATATATATATATATATGTTAAGTGAGAGCGAGAATAAACAAATGTAAAGTTACATACTTTACAAGTTTAATTATCATGTTTCAGATAATACAATGAAGCATAGTTTAAATCTTTAAAAAAGTCCTTAAAACCTCAGTTTTTAAAAAAAAAACAATATATTCTCATTAGAAGGAGAAACTAATTATTTAACCATAAATAATAATTATTTAACAATAAATAATAATTATTGAACAATAATTAATAAGTGTTTTGGCTTAAATTATTAATTCAGCAAAAAGTTATAATTCATGTAAGAAATCTGAAATCGTTTATAATTACAAAGAAAGGGTAAAACGATTTGGCGACATTAAATCCACGGATATATTGTAATATGTCAAGAATTATCATTTATTCGAATATTAAATCAGATGATTGTCCATGAAAATCCAAAATATATTTTATGCTAGCAAAACTTACCTGCCTTCCGGCAGCAATTCATTGGGATGGGAGGCCATTACTTAAAAAAAAATTAACTCAGAAAATTCCCAAATTTTCACAACAAACTTTGGTAAATGTGTAGATGAACACACTCAGCTAAATTACACCACCCTAAAAAATGAGATTCTTCTTTTTACGGTCATTCTACATTATTAGGGCAATTAACTAAAATATTTGTTAACACTAATCCTAAGTTTGACTGGCAAAGTCGTAAAATCACACGCAATCGCGCCAAAACAATAACGGTTAACTGGCATAAAACGCTAGACTGGCTCGAAAATGGAGGATCATTTTACGTTAAATTTAGTTGCGAAACTAATCCCCCAGTCTAAATTCTAAAATATTTTTGTTTCTTCCCTTTCCGACAGTTTTTTACGGGTATTCACATGTAATCGCCTTAAAAAGTAGAATCTCATTTTATCGGGAGATGGGTCTTCATCTACAATAATGTCCAAACTTTTAATATTTTTATTTATACTATAAAATTAAGGTATTTAATTAGCTAGGTAATTTTAAAGGTTTATATTCAATTTTCAACTAAAAGCAATTGCTTAAAATTAAAATAAAAAATGGACGTATTGTTAAAAAAAATGTATAAGATTTAAAAAAGTTAAATATGGGTAAATTTGCATATTAACACCCCCCCGAAAAATTGACATTCTGCTTTTTTTAGGTTATTGCGTGCTAACACCGTGGGAAAGGGAGATAAAGAAAAAGAAATATTTTAGAATTTAGTGGAAGATCAGTTATATATATATATACAGGGTGGGCAAAAATAAGGGTCCTATTTTAAAAAATTCATAACTTTTTTATTTATTGATTTTTTTTTTTTTTTTAGAATAAGTAAAGGACCCCTTCCGAAGCAAGCATGAGCCGTATTAGCCCTAAGGAACGTACCCTCATTTAGAAAACATTATTTTTGCTTAAAAAACTCAAAACAGTGTAAAAAACAATACTTTAGTTTTTGTAAGTTTTAAGAAGTGTTTTTCGGCTAAAATTTGTTTTGTTTATTTCAAAAAATCTCGGAAGGGTCAGTCTACACACACATAAAGTTTGGTGAGTTTAACTTTTATTTTGTGGAAGTTATTCAAATTCAAGTTATTCAAATTTAAAGATAGGACCCTTATTTTGGCCCACCCTGTATATATATATATATATATATATATATATATATATATATATATATATATATGTGTGTAATCAAGCGTACTTTGTTCCCACTTTTCGGGTCATTCTATCTTTTTAGGGAACTTATCAAAAGTGTTTACTACTAACCCTAAGTCCGAGTGGCAAGGTCATAAAATGACATGTAATTGCCTAAAAAAGTAGCTACCCCCGAAAAATAAAACGCAGCGGATTTAAGTCCTATAGAAAACATAATTTAGTTAACTGTCCTAAAATTAAAAGTCTCCTCGTCTCCGAATCGGCTGGTTTAAGCCGGGGGTTGAGTGATGGAGAGGGGAGGAGTGGTCCGGGTTCGACTGGAGACTTAGTGTCTAACCCAGGTTCTGGTTCCGAGATGAGGCTTCGGTCGCATCTCGGGACGGGAGCAGACACAAAACAAATTCACGGACATGACGCCCAAAGCGCCATGCCCAGTACTTCCGCCAGTGCCGTCCCCAGCACTGGGAGCAGATCAGAGCTTGCCGCCTTATGCAGCGTAGGTTATAGTCCGACTGGGAGAGGTGATCTTGGTCGGTGGGATAGACCTCTCACCACACCAGCTGATCGACGGGCTTTAACTATTAGCCCGCCTACTGCCTGCAGGATTAAGGCCAGCCAGGTCGGTGGAGCTCCAACAAGAGGCAGCCACCGATCAACCGCCAGGCCCGAGCGACCGGGAAGCTGCTAAACTTCATCTAGTCCAGATGGACTATGAGATGTTTGGTGCTCTAGTTAGCGACGGCAGTAGCCAAAGCAGCAGCAACAGCATGGAAGTCAAGTCCAGAAATCCTGCTAAATCCGGCACACGTCCATCAAGGCCGAGTAAAATGGGGGTCGCTGGACCAGCACCTAAGTCTGGAGCAGTTGGTGCCGCCAGCATAAGGAGAAGTCGGACGAAGTTGTCCACTCCAAAGGTGTCCAATCCTTTGGCATCTCATCAAGAGTGGTCCTCCCTCCCTCATACTCAGACTTCACAAGTGTCAAGCTTGAACAAGACCATCCCTCCCGGGAAGAAGACGCCGTCTGCATCAACAACACCGATGACATCAGCATCTCCTGCTCTCTCACCTAGCAAAGATAAGTGGGGACCCAAATCCCAGCTAAGCCCCGAGGAGTACTGTCGGTTTTTGAAGAAAAGTACAAACAGCTAAACAACAGTAGCTTAAATAAAGCAGTTCCGGGTGCGGTGGAACGACTAGCGAGAAGGATAGTATCGCTAGTCACCATCGACACCAAGACCAAGGGATTAGATTGGGTCACCCGACACAATATGGCGAACCTTCTGTGGAAACTCAAAGTTCTCGCATCTTATTTGTGCCGCAGAGGGTTCGCCACATGGGACATTTTGCTTCCCAACGAAGTTGAAACAGAGAAAGTGTCCAGAGCCGACCTGGTGTTTAAACAACTCATACTCAGGCCGGAGTACTTGAGTAGGACAAGAACTCAAGTAACTGTCCTTAGCGTCCCCTACTACATTAGCTCAGGACAGCTTGGTGCTGTCCTAAGCCAGTATGGGGACGTCAAAGCCGTAATCCCGGTCCGTGGTCCCCGTAACCTTATGGTAGGGGACTAACAATTACAAATTCGAGTTGATAAAATTCCACCCCTACTAGAGTGCGACAATGAGCGTCATTGTTGAGGGCAGGAGGCCACATTGTTGGCACTGCGAGCAGAAGGGGCATATGGCAAAAGATTACGCTAAGAAATTTCCTCCCAAGAAGACCTCTTCTGCTGCAGGCCCGAGAGGAAAAACAACACCAGCGACATCAGCAGTTCCTCTACCAATGACCGAAGGGGGCACCGAAGTACAAAAAGATGGCTGAAACAAGGTGGTGAAAGGAGGAATAGCCATCCCCACCAAAGAGCCAAGTTCAAGTCAAGAGAAGACCTCTTCTAAAAAGGTTCAGCCCGCTGCGGCTACCCATAGATAATCTCACCAAGAAGCTGCAGCCTACAACATCTATCCCGGCAGCGGCCACCTAAAAGAATCAGCAGGTCCCCTTATAATCATCAGATTCGGAAGGGGAGAAAACTGAAAGAATGGAAGACGGCACTGTGCCATCTCCAGAGACAGAGCAAAGAAAACAGGGAGATCCAAACAACCCGAGACAGCGGAACACCATTCATCCGCTGCAGCTCCTAGTTCAGGCTCGGGGGCTAAGTGTGAGTGACCCCAAAAAATTCCTGGATTCCCCATTTATTATAACCTTCGTAATGAAGACGAGGGTAGGGCGCACAGAAAACCCACCATTTTTTAATTTTATGAATCGATATTTTTCCTAAAAGCATAAGTTACAGTTTCTACTATTCATATTGCAAGGGGAGATCAGTTTTAGATTTAACAATTGATATTGTTTTGTTCTCATAGTCAGTGTGCTAATATTTCTGTTGTTTTTCACTCCTGACTGTCACCACGTCGCGATTAGACCTACAATTGCCATTATTTTCCGTGGCCCCTGGGTATATCTTCTGTTCATTGGTGATCTTATATTTTCTTTTGCCCAGTATATGACATTAGCTATTAAACATTTATTCGTTTTCTATTATTATTATTATTATTATTATTATTATTATTATTATTATTATTATTATTATTATTATTATTATTATTATTATTATTATTATTGTTGTTGTTGTTGTTGTTGTTGTTGTTGTTGTTGTTGTTGTTGTTGTTGTTACTACTACTACTACTACTACTACTACAAGTTTATCAATATACCCACTGCTGTTAAAGACTGTTTCATATTCTTGTTTGTGTTGATAGACTTTATTTATATTGCTGCACTTAGTGGCCGAGTGACCTTGGGATTTGTTTGAAAACTGCGGAAAGAAGTTTCTATTGTGTATTAATATACAATGAAGTATTGTTTGTTTTTCTATAAGGCTTTATGTTTCAATGTTTAATGCCTAAAAATAAACGTTTAGATTCATTTTTAGTTCTATATCAAAAACTCAGTTTATTAAAATGAGTATCATTTCTTTCCCTTTTTATATAAACTTCTGCCTGATGTGTTATGAAATATTACGAGACCACCATCCTTGTAAATAGCAATACTTTCCTTGTTTATTATAAAGGAAAAATTAATTATATATATATTCCCGTTAACGCGCATACCTACACACCTTCATGGCACCCCGTCGCTGCCTTCAGCAGTATTTTACCTACATACGTATGATACAACTGTAGTATATTTTATGTTTCCCGCCAATGTTAATGCAGTGCAAGAGGTTCTTGGAAATGTATTTGCCGATATGCTTGAGAACTCTATTTCGCCAAAGGAGAAATCATCACAAACTCATGAAACTCCAACAACAGCCGTTTCCTCGCGCGATTCGCTTCCATCTACGAGAAAACGCAAAAGTGCCATTGAATATTGCAACTTTGCCTAGTCATCTTTTTCTCTTCCGATGGATGTTTATGTGCATTGTTACAATGCAGCGTTATAATGATGTGTTATAAAATGCTTTATCATAGTCAAGAGGCTAGTATGATAATTTTGGGACCATAATAAAAATGTATAAAAATTGTTTTCTTCACTCAAAACATAAGTGTTATTCTTTTAGAAAATAGTTTTTTCGTGCAACGAGAGCGACACAGTAGGAACAATTGCCTCAAAACTTTTCATAGGTTCACGGTACTATTTGTTTTGTTTTCTTTTGTTGTCTATTTTATGTTTTCTTGTTAAGATTTTATTAGAAAAGAATAAACGTTGATCTTTTAAAACTGAAATCTAGAATGAGCTCTGAAGAATTGGTTCAAAGTTTTTTTTAAGTTTGTTTTATTTGCTTTTAAACTGCAAGTTCGCCACACAGTGCCATCATCGGTCGTTGGGAACTTAGTCGATGACGATTGGCTCATATTCGCATTGGCCTTACGCACAAGTTCGATGATGTGCACTACCCACGGGTGCCGTTGTGGTCAGCCGGTTTATCTATAAGGACTCCACACCCTTTCATGTAGAAGGGGCGTGGGCGAGCCCTAGACATTCCGTCGATCCTCGAATCAGTTGGTCTCAACAGAGGGGATCGCAAACGACCTGATGACCTAACAGTGTTTTCCTTTGCAAACGGCAAGTCACTTATATGGGATGCGACTCGGCAAGAATCCCTGGAGATGCAGCAGCGTCAGGTGAGAACCGTAAGCAATCAAACTATGCTGGTCTTCGCGACAGATTTGCGTTCCAACCGATCGCCGTGGAGACGAGTGGAACGATAGGTACTGCCACGCGCGACTTCCTCAACTACCTAGGTCTGTAAATGATGCGCCACACACGGAACCATCGTGAATTGACTTGACTTTACGAGCGCCTCTCCATTGCCACTATTCGTGGAAATGCCTTGAGCCTGCCCTCGGCCTGCTAGGCCAGCTGGATATCCGATGAAACTTAACATAGATGAGAATATCAATGAAATAGTAAAAACAATAGAGCAACCTAATAATGTATCAAGTTTTTACAAACAAGGAATAAACTTTCTTAATTTTAAAATTGTGTGTGGGGGGGGGGGGCATTTAGTGTTTAATTCTTACGAAACAAATTTTGCAAAGGAAAAAAGAAAAGTAAATCAAAAAAATGAAACAGAAACCTTTAAATGTCTGTGATGAATTATTTGAATTTTCCAATTGAAGTCTTTTATCTGAAAATATTTAAGGGAGAAAGAAAAGAGAAATGAGTATCGACAAAAAGTAAACGAAACAAACAGAAATAAAACGGAATGGAAGAGAGAAGAAGGGATGAACGAGAGAAGAAAAGAAGAAAGAAAGAAAGAAAGAAAGAAAGAAAAAAGAAAGAAGAAAGAAAAAAAAGACTGAATAAAATAATGATTGAGAAGAAAGAAAAGATTAATGAATTAAGGAGAAAAATAAAACATAATGAATTACAATTCAAACGGAAAGTAAGAAAAAAACGAAAAGAAAGAAATAATGATTGAATGGCGGAGAAGAAAGAAAGAAAAGTGAATGACAGGAGAAAATGAATGAGAGTCCGAGCCACGGATGAACATCGGCTCATCTGTAGAAGGGAGGGCATACCTAACATTCTGATCTATAACTGAGGGCCGACCGACTGACTGACCGACGAATCCTCTCATAAAGATACTTGGACGCATTTAAAAAAAAAACTTTTGTCTCCAAACTAATTCCCTATTTAACATCTTCATTTTTTAAGCTTTGTGGGAAATGCAAGCTCTTAAAAAAAAAGAATAGGTCACTTTTGGGTAGCTGATATTGTTAAAATACTGAGACACACGATGAGTTCCATCACGGCATTCAGTCCACAGCCATATCCACAGCCTCCCTCCAGCGTGTGTCTGTTGCTTGCAAATCTCGGGTTTTTCTTTTCCAATCAGGGGTCCACTTAAGCACTTGGTTAGCAATTTTCTGTGATGCCAATCTCAGGGCATGTCCGAGGCAGCCTCGGCGTCGTTTGCAGATTATTGACGATACAAGCTGCTGATGAATACGTTCTCTGACTTATTGGTTGAAAGTCAGAGACCGCATTAACCAAACTTTGCCGATATTATCTTATATACAACTGGCTGTTTGTACACGGCGTTGCCCGCGAGTACTTTAGCTGAACAAAAATCTTTTTAAAAATATTAAAAATATGTTCAATTCTAGTAGAGGACCGTTAAATACCTAACCTATTTTGACCAATTATAAAAGTATATTATTTTGAAAGAAAAATTAACACAAGAACACACACAAGAACACACACAAGAACACACACACACAAGAACACACGCACACAAGAACACACACACACACACACAGAATGTGCGTCTTAAAATGTCGGATTGCGAAAATAATTATAGAGGCGTGTGTTCGAGTAAAGAGCCTGTGGAATACTTTTGGGTAAAATCAAATTAAGGTGTGACATTTGTCAGGTAAAAATCTTTTGTAAACAAGCGGCAATAATATCATAAATATTAGTTTAGGATAAATCAACACACACACAGCTTAATTATGCGTGTAAAAGGAATAGTTTTCTTAGTGTAGCTATATGTTTGTAACATGACGTGTAAGTTTGTCCCGAGACAAAAAAAAAATCAGTCTAACGCTTTCCTCAGCCATACAACTACTAAATGCTGCGAGGGACAAAATGCACACAAAATTATATATAAAAAATACACACAAAATTATATATAAAAAATACACACAAAATTATATATAAAAAATACAAGCGATGGCTACGGTGGGGATGTCTGGTGTTCAGGCGGATATCGGGTGATATGGAAAGGGTACATACACGTACGTTCGATCGCATTCCTTCACCAAACATACTAACATCCACGCGAACGCATGGATGACCCTCTCTTCCCCACTCGATATACGCCTGGACAACGCCATCCCCATTCTTGTATTTTTCTCTATTTATTTAAAGTTTAGTATGCTTATATATTTATATATTTGTATGGTCAACTCCTAAACTAATTAAACGATCATTATGAAATTTGGAGCACAATTGATCGGAATAAGGATGGGTAATGTGAGTATATATATTGCTTAATTTAGTGTTATGCAAAGGGGGTTGAGCGCGTTGTGAAAATTCAGATTCCTCTAATTTTTGTGAAATTTTTAAACATTTGAAAATTAAAATATTTCAGATTTGCATTGACTTTGATGCATAGTCATTAAACACCAATTAAGGAAAAATTACATGAATTAAATTTTAGAAATTTTCCAGAATCAAAATCATGTAAGGAATTTTGATCATATGTGGAATAAGGATTCTAGACATAAGGTTTAGTATCATTATACGGAGATACATGTTATATATCATTTGTGTGTGTGTGTGTGTTTTCCTCTTTACAGGATTTGTATGGTTGAGAACAGCAGCGCGCCAGTCGATTTTTGTTCACGTACAAACTTGCATGTCGTGTTAGAAACCAACAGTTCGCAAAATGTGCATTTAATTGTCATCCAACTATTCAACAAATCTATAAAAATTATACGTGCGAGCGTGTGTGTGTGTGGGGGGATGCAGCAACTATTCCTTTAAACAAACGTTGTTGAACGCGACGCACGCGTCATAACGCGCTTGGCTCGTTTTCTCAAATGTTGCCGGCATGTGTAACCATTATTATCGGCTTCCTACAATTAGCTGAATTCATTATGAAACATGTTTAGACATTCGGAAATGTCTTTCATTATAGATAAAGCATTAAAGTAAGAATTGTATTCCAAATTACGTCACACGCATTTGAATATTTAGCCTGAAATTTAAAATTGTAATTTAACTGTATTCACATGTCATTTTGCTTCGATAATTCAACATAAAAGGGCTTGTTTCAGTCTATTTACCTTAATTTACTTATTATTATAACGACGCCACCCAGGGCGCTCAATTTACAAATTGCCTAATCTTCCAGTCATAATATCATATAACACTGAATATTGCATGAAATAGCAGACACATTCTGAGAAACATATCGTATGTCTTCCACAGAACCTATTAAATATTTGCACCTGGATTGCGCTGCTAGTATATATAAAACGAGATGACCTTACCCGCCGTTGCCCGCCCGACAGTTTCTTGACTTTCATTTTGGTTTCGAATCTTTTCTTTCAAATAGTATTTATACTTTTGATTTTTTTTTTTTTTTTTTAAATTTAGAAATGATAAGCTAAACGTTACATGACACATGCAGTGAGGGGAAACTAGTCACATAATTTTTGTTCTCTCTCCCTCCCTCTCTCTCTCTCTCTTTCTCTCTGTTATGTATTAATGAATGCCTCATTTCACTACGTTAAATTACTTTTGTAAATAGGATTTTTTAAAGTTATTTTTAATACGTCATGCTATTGAATTTTGAATTTCAATAAATATTCGATTAATAGTCAATAAAAATAATAAAGTGTAAATCACGCAGTCGCGAGAAACATACATACACACTAACAGAAATACCCAATTTTATTAATATAGAGATGTTTACTTTCTCGTGCATATATTATAATTGAACATTTTTGATGTGTCTGTTGTTAACTAATAAGCTCCAGAACTAATTGCACGAAATTTGGTTTGAGGCATCCTTGTCATACCGGGCCTGTTTTAAAAAAAGTACTACTACTGCTTCTGCTACTACTTATGACACTAGTAATACTAATACACACTTAGAACCCTCTAAAATAATGACAAGAGTTGTATTAAATTTCACATGAACTTCCCTCGTAATGTCGGCTATGTCATGTCGGGAGGTAAAGATTTCAATACTACTGCTACTACTACTGTATGACACAAAATAAAGAGAGGCTGATTAACGTCGCCAAAATCAGCGTCAAGGTGAGCAATACGCATGACAAAAAGGTCAGCAAAAATATTGGGAAGAAGAGCTGCCCCATCCCATGGACTTTTTATACGACGGATTAAAGAATAATTGAACATGGCTACGGAAAGGACACTTGAAACTAGAAAGAGAAATGTTACTGACAGTCAAACAAAACTACACCCAATCACAGGTATACAAAACTCATAAAAACAACATCAGAAAATACACAAATCATGAAATCATACAATTTACCACAGCGCTGAAAACGGTCGACAAAATAAACAACAGCCAAGAAACATCCGAGAATGCGGAAACCAACACACATTAGCAGTTGACGACACTGATCGAGCACAGGTACGTTGTACTAAAATGGCATTGGAGCAAAAAATGCAAGTAAGAGGAGAGATGAGGCATATAAAAACGACCCCTCCAAAAAAGCAATGACACCAACAACAGTTGGTAGCCTAGAAATTAGCCCGTGAAGGTGTATGAGGATGGAAAGACTTACGAGGGATATCAATATTCAGATCTTGACTAGAATGGCACGTAGAATATTAGAATATTGGAATTTTCAGAAGGTTTATTGTCACTCAAATACTAAAGAAAACCACCGACTGTTATTAGCGAGAAATCACGATTAAACGGCTGGTGCGAGACTTCCGAATGAGTATGACATCATAATAATATTACGAATATCACACAAGATGGTACATCTTCACAGAGTACAAACTGTGAATCACCGGATTCTGAAAAAATAAATAAAAAGGAATACGTTGGATTCTTTCTCACGATCAGTTTAGGAGAGACAGGGGATAACCGACAAATAATAGGAGTCACAGATGCATTCTTAGAAGAAGTGGCGGGCGTAGAAATCAAATATTATCACGCACAGATGTTCGTATGGGAATAATAGTTGTTCTGCCCAAAAAGGCTGATTCTTCGGAGAAATGGCAAATGGGCAAAACATTAGTTTTCAATCCGTCATTGTTGTATGCATAAGATCATCAACGAATATTTTTCGTTCCTATTCTTTTTTTCATGCAGTATAGTGTTACAGGTCACTTACCGATGCGTATATACACCTTTATACACGCGTGTCGTCGTCGTCGTCATAAACCCAGGTTGTTGCTTGTCTGTGGATACAAAACCAATCGGACGCCGATGTTGATTTATAAAAAGGTTTATTTTTTTCAAAAAAGAGACAGTCACATGGAACATCAGAGATACAGGTTACTTGTATACGCGTGAGAGAGACAGACAGACGGATAGATAGAAAGATAGTTTGTCTCACTACACTCAGTCCCACTGTGTGCGCTGCCCCTCCCATTTAGAGACCGCACGCAGACACGTCTTTTCTGCTTGAAGTCTCGCCAGCCAAAGAGAGAGAAACTCCCGGGCCGGACGTTACATGGTTTCGTTGACTTCTGTTCTATGAAACATTGGCCTTTAAGGTGCTACTCAAAAATTATGTTCTATGAACCCTTGGCTTTTAAGGTGCCACTCAAAACCCTTGGCCTTAAAGGTGCCACTCAAAACCCTTGGCCTTTAAGGTGCCACTCAAAACCCTTGGCTTTTAAGGTGCCACTCAAAACCCTTGGCTTTTAAGGTGCCACTTAAAACCCTTGGCCTTTAAGGTGCCACTCAAACCCCTTGGCTTTTAAGGTTCCACTCAAAACCCTTGGCCTTTAAGGTGCTACTCAAAACCCTTGGCCTTTAAGGTGCCACTCAAAACCGTTGGCCTTTAAGGTGCCACTCAAAACCCCTTGACTTTTAAGGTGCCACTCAAAACCCTTGGCTTTTAAGGTGCCACTCAAAACCCTTGGCCTTTAAGGTGCCACTCAAAACCTTTGGTTTTTAAGGTGCCACTCAAAACCTTTGGCTTTTAAGGTGCCACTCAAACCCCTTGGCTTTTAAGGTTCCACTCAAAACCATTGGCCTTTAAGGTGCTACTCAAAACCCTTGGCATTTAAGGTGCCACTCAAAACCGTTGGCCTTTAAGGTGCCACTCAAAACCCCTTGGCTTTTAAGGTGCCACTCAAAACCCTTGGCTTTTAAGGTGCCACTCAAAACCCTTGGCCTTTAAGGTGCCACTCAAAACCTTTGGCTTTTAAGGTGCCACTCAAAACCCTTAGCCTTTAAGGTGCCACTCAAAACCCTTGGCTTTAAGGTGCCACTCAAAACCCTTGGCCTTTAAGGTGCCACTCAAAACCCTTGGCTTTAAGGTGCCACTCAAAATTTTCAATTCAAACACATCCCTCGTTATGTAATAGTTAAAGCTGGACATAGATTTAAATAGTAATCTTTTTGTTTATGAAATCGGTAATAGTTTCCGTATAGTTCAGATACGTTAAAATTCAGTCACTGGAAACTGATGTGGCCGACCAGACGTTGATAGTTGTTTAGTGCATGCGCGGGATGATGAACAACTATAACCCGGTCAACAGGCGAATCGTGCGATATCTGACACCAGATCACATCCCGTGAAGAGATAACATCTCGTTTCGTTCCGAAAGTATCAAGGACTGGGTGTATTACGTGTTTTTGGCGTTGGTGTATCGTGAAACGGATGTGAAAATTTTATAGCCAGATACCAGATGTAGGAAATATGAATGATTGACTCGACATGAAAGATAGAAAAAATACTGAGAGATAATCCGACGATACATGTTTCCGCCCAACCGTTAGGTTTTCACTTTTAAATTACGGTGAATAAAATACTACCAGCAATTATTGAGATCACATCCCAATAATGACACGTCATAATTGTAATAAATAAAATCCCCTTGAAATAGAAGTAGGTAAAAAGTGTCAACGGATATAATTTGAAGACATCCGAACTCTTTGGGTAATCTTATCGATAGTAGACCTTAATTATTTGAATTACAGAAGATCCGATTCAGGGGTACATCTCGCATTTCTCTCTCTGCAAAAGTGAAATGTGCATTCGATCTAAGAAAATCACAGCAGGAAGCAACATTTTACAGAATATTCCAACCGCAAATGCATGTACTACATGTGTTTTACACGTTTAAATATACTAATTTTCTAAAACTTGCTGCCTTTTGAAGTCTTTGATAACAGCTAAACCTTAACAAACAATGATGATGATGAACACTTATAGGCTCCAAAAGTAGTGCACCAACTGTTGCATAAAGAATCTTTGGGATGAAACGAAGAATCCAAACTTAAATAAAATGCAAATACATCGACGCAGAAGCTAGAATAAAAGATACCGAAGAAGCGACTTTGCGGTGGATTTTTGTTTAGAATCGAGTGGATAGATAATACTATTACAACGTTTTTATATATATTATTACAAAGTTATTGTGCTTTGGGAGTTGCCTGTTCGTACGCAAATAGAAACATGTGATTGATTGATAAAAAAGGAATAGGCTAGGTACACATTACAAAGCAATAGTTTTTACGATGTTCAAACGCCAAAACACTGAAAATTAAATAATGATTTTACTTTCTTCCGTTCGCTAAGAGGCTTGCCATACTCGTGTACGAAATTTACTTAAATCTAAAAGAATATTAACTGGATGCGTGTTTTGTAAATTTAAAGAAACCAGCATAATGTAATACAAGAAACAACATTACATGACTTTCTTTTAAAACTAAGAGACTATTTTATTGTTGAAATTCGTGAACGTTGAAATACTTCCAATTTCTTAGGGGGCACAACCTCCTATTTGAAAGGTAAAATATTTCAAATGTGCATTAAATTTGATCCATAGTCATTAGATAACAATTAATCCATATTCCCTGAATTTTAATTTCCTTAAGATTTAAACCTTAAATTTGAGACATTTTCTAAAATAAAAATCATGTAATAGATTTTGATCAAAATTAGAATAAGGATTCTAGACATAAGGTTTATATTGAATTTAGTAGTCACTTCTTCATTGTCTGAACTACAAACAAATAAACTAAAAAGGACACTAAAAAGCCGGTTTATAAAAAGGATGGAATTTCCCATCATGAGCAAGTCCATTCTCTGAGTCCTGATTGGCTGGTAGTCCATGAATGGATAATCATCAAAAAATGATCCTTTAAATTAAACAACATTTACATATCAACTATTGGAGCACTTTTTACCGATAAGTGTCAAATTGATTCCACAGTTCAGTAACATTATATCTTTGTGTTTTAATCTTCGTAAGGGGACAAAACTTTTCTGTTCGAGGAAGTAGTTTTAACTGTCTTGGGATGAAATTAACTCTTAAAATTATTAACTTTGTAAACATTAAAATATTACGTTAATTTAACCGATTAATTAACTAAACTCATTTGATATCTTGTTATTTTTATAGTTATGAGTTCGTTCGAAAAATACTGACCGAATTTGTGATTCACTTTTAAAAAGTTGATTTAAGTTGCTATTTTTGCAGTGTTGTATGCAGAATTAATGAAACTTGCTATCAAAACAGTGGCATCAACTCATTATGAAGTGAGCAGACAACAGGGGGTATTGTTGTTTGGATAAACAGCTTACTTTGTGAGTAACCATGTTTCATTGACTGTTTTGACAGGTGCTATATTTCTTTTCAGCTTCCAGATAACGTCAAGTGATCAGGAGAGAATACACATCATTTCGGGGCCTTCCTCTCGACGGCTATTTGCGAGTATCACTCCCCCGCTCACTGATATGATGCCACATTATCTGAACTGCATCCCAATCATCGACTCAGTAAATTGTTCAATAAAAGCGAAACAAATAAAACGTTTAACGACTGAAAGTCTTAAGTCTTCGTTGCGTGAAAAGTGCTCTAATCGAAACATTCATTGTTTCTTTTCACAAAGATAACTAAACAGTCGACACTTTGCTATTATATCACCATATGATATTTCTTTTTGTTCAGAGCCACATTGCACATTATCTGGTTATCTCTATGAGGCGTTTGCTGACTGCGACTCTTTTTTAGGCTTTAATTCCAAGCTGACCAAGCAGCTAGTACAGATAGCCTGCAAAATGATACATACTTTATAATTTGTGTGTATTCTTTCATAAATTTCCAATAATTCTTTTAGACAACAATTTTGAAGTATATGAGTCATAATGGCATGAACGCCAATTACAGAGCTTGAGGAGAAAAGTCCACAAATGATCAGACGATACGAAGGCAGTTTAAGAAATCCGTAATAGCAATGACAACCTTGAATAAGATAGAGGGTAGCCATACACTCTTGATAATGAACTTTTGAAAGCAATTGTTTAGCAAAAGCCATGTCATAGTGTGAGAGAAATGGCTAAGGCACTTGATGTCAGTATTGTAATGGTGTTCTACCGTCTGAAAAAAGTGTTATAGTGAAAAAGATCGATAAATTAGTCACATGTGAGCTTTCTTTAATAATGAGTCAACATTTGATGTTGCAGGACGAAATCTACGTTGCTTGTCACTAAGTGGATTATTTTTGCTGGCGTGATTTATCACAGACACAAACAACGTTTTATCACAGACACAAACAACGTTTTATCACAGACACAAACAACGTACACATGACGCATAGGAAACTGATCGGTCTGTACTGAAATGCAGAATACTGATCACCAGACAGACGAAATTTACCAGGGAGACAGAAAGCATTTCTCCTTTAAGCAACGATTGCATAGCTTTGTAAGGATAGGAGAAATATCCGGTAGCAGGTTATTAAGCACAATGACTGGAATGCTGTCAGAACTCGTGTTATTGTTAGCATCAAGATATATATATATATATATATATATATATGGATATTACTTCAAGATATATATATATATATCTTGAAGTAATATCCATATATATATATATATATATATATATATATATATATATATATATATATATATATATATATATATATATATATGGATATTACTTCAAGTATGTTTAGTCATGGGAGTAAATTCTGAAAGTAGGTGGTCCTGATTGCAGAGAGTGGAATTTGAAGCAAAGTTCTTAGCAAAAAGTTTGGCTTTGTCCGATGCAGAGGAAGTCATTAATGATGGTTGGAATAGAAGGATTATTCATATGGTCAGTACTCTCTTTACTAATCTTTAAAACTCTCAAGAGGCCCCGCTCTCCACGACTCTAGATCAAACAGTATGCGTTTTCTGTAATGCATTTGCATCGGTTGCGGGCAGTTTAAAAGGGGGTTTTGGTTTCAGGGCACCAATTTCCTTGGTAGTAATCGAAATAGTGGTTGATGTAAGTAATGGCAACGGTGCACTTAGGCGTGTTCTATGGCTGGCTGTTTCGTCGCGTTAGACTATTTTTAGAGGGGATCAAACTCTAAAAACTAGCGAGTAACCAATCAGATTTATCGGAGACGACAGAGAACACAATTTCTTTGAAAATAAAATGGAAAGGAATTTCAGAGATGAAATGTGTGAAGCTATCCCAATCAGTCCTTGCATATCGATACGCTTTGCGATGCAAAGTGACATCAGAGGTCTCTCTGAGTTTAGATTGAATTTTAATTTAAAAATTGGAAGATCACAGAGGATATAGAAAAGATTGAGGGATATTTTTTATTTTAATGAAAATATGTAGACGAGAAATCTTGAGAGGTGATTTTTGTTTTAGCATTATATTATTAGTTTTTATTTTAATATATATAATTCCTTTAAAAATAAAAAATGAGATTCTACTGTTTTTACGCGATTAGATGTAAGCAATCTGAAAAGTAGGCGGTAAAAATAGTTTAGAGTGTAGAGTAGGGGATCAGTTTTGCATATAAATGTAAGGTAAAATAATTATCAACTGCTGGGTAATGATCATCCATTATTGATTTTTAAAGACACTCCCTAAATAACTATTTGGTCCGAAAGTATGTGATAATTTTATGTTAAATTTATAGGTGAAATTGATCCCCTACTTTAAAATCTAACTTACTGTTTTTTTGTTTTATTTTTTCTTACCACGAAATCTTTCAGGTGGTTTAAATGTAATCGCCTGAAATAAAGTAGTATCTCATTTCTTTTAATATTTTAGGAGTAAGTGTGCAGTTTCACATATATTTGAAGAAATTAGACTTTCATTTTCAAAATTAATATAAATCTTCATAAACATTGAGAAAGTTGTCAAAAGAATTGTTTCTGTTCGATGTAGTTGTGAGAACAATCTGATTGGCTGCATTGAATATTATCTCGATGATGACGCATCCGCCATCGTCTGCGTCGTTTATTGAAAGGACAGATTTGAACTCGTCAAAATTAAACCATCAATAAGTGAAAAAGCGGACAGGATAGATTTCCGTTTAAAATGCACATAAATTTCACCGATTGACATAAAAGATCGACCGAAAGTTGTTTTCTTTCTTTGCCTCTAAATCATTAAAAAGACCATTGAACTTACGAGAACGATTCGCGTCGAACTGAAAGCATCGAGCAGATACGAATAAAGATGACAATTGATTGCGTGAAAACAGACACACATTATAGCAAATTTATCTTTCTTTTCCAAACAGATGTTCGTAATCGAAGGCAAAGGATGCTTTGATTATTCATGCCTATACTAGAATCTTATTCATTTATGCCTCCAGGATCATCTTATTTGTTATGTTTTCACGAGAATCTTATTTTTATACTTCCACGAGAATATTATGCATACATTCATGAGAATTTTATTTATTATGTCTCCACGAGAATCTTATTTATTTATGCCAATACGAAAATCTCACTTTTTATTCCTCCACGAGAATCTCATTTATTTATGCCTCCACGAAAATCTCACTTTTTATTCCTCCACGAGAATCTCATTTATTTATGCCTCCACGAAAATCTCACTTTTTATTCCTCCACGAGAATCTCATTTATTTATGCCTCCACGAAAATCTCACTTATTTATGCCTCCACGAAAATCTCACTTTTTATTCCTCCACGAGAATCTCATTTATTTATGCCTCCACGAAAATCTCACTTTTTATTCCTCCACGAGAATCTCATTTATTTATGCCTCCACGAAAATCTCACTTTTTATTCCTCCACTAGAATCTCATTTATTTATGCCTCCACGAAAATCTCACTTTTTATTCCTCCACGAGAATCTCATTTATTTATGCCTCCACGAAAATCTCACTTTTTATTCCTCCACGAGAATCTCATTTATTTATGCCTCCACGAAAATCTCACTTTTTATTCCTCCACGAGAATCTCATTTATTTATCCCATTTATTTATTCGTCCATGAAAATCTTATATATTTATGCCTTCAGGAGAATTTAATTTTTTATGATTTCACGAGAATCTCATTTAGTTATGCCTCCACGAAAATCTCACTTTTTATTCCTCCACCAGAATCTCATTTATTTATGCATTTATTTATTCGCCCACGAAAATCTTATATATTTATGCCTTCATGAGAATGTTATTTTTTATGCCTCCACGAGAATCTAATTTATTTGTGCCTTCAGAAATATATCAATTTTGATTCCGCCACGAGAATCTCATTTAATTATGCCATTTATTTATTCGTCTACGAAAATCTTATATATTTATGCGTTTAGGAGAATTTTATTATTGATGCCTCCACGAGAATCTCATTTAATTATGCCTCCACGAAAATCTCATGTTTTATTCCGCCACGAGAATCTCATTTATTTATCGTATTTATTTATTCGTCCACGAAACTCTTATATATTTATGCCTTCAGGAAAATTGTATTTCTTATGTCTGCACTAGAATCTCATTTATTTATTCCATTTATTTCTGTCCACGAAAATCTTATATATTTATGTCTTCAAGGGATGTTTATGCCTCCACTAGAATCTCATTTAATTATGCCTACACGAAAATCTCATTTTTAATTCTTCCACAAAAATCTAATTTATTTATCCCATTTATTTATTCGTTCACTAAAATCTCACATATTTATGCGTTTAAGAGAATTTTATTTTTGATGCTTCCACGAGAACTTCATTTAATTATGCCTCCACGAAAATCTCACTTTTTATTCCTCCACGAGAATCTCATTTATTTATGCTATTTATTTATTCGTCCATGAAAATCTTATATATTTATGCCTTCAGGAGAATTTTTTTTTATGCCTCCCAGAAAATTTCATTTATCTATGCCTACACTAAAATCTCATTTTTTATTTCTTGACGAGAATCTCATTTATTCATGGCATTTTTTTTTTGTCCACGAAAATCTACATATTTATGCCTCTAGGAGAGTTTTATTTTTGATTCTTCAACGAGAATCTCATTTAATTATGCCTCCACGAAAATCTCATATTTTTCATCTACGAGAATCTCATTTATTTATGCCATTTATTTATTCGTTCACGAAAATCTCATATATTTATGCCTCCAGGAGAATTTTATTTATTTATGCCTCCAGGAGAATCTCAATAGAACAACTGCGCAAAAAAACCCAAAGAAAACAAATGCAAAATCCAATTTTAATAATAATTTTCGTTCAATAACATTATTTTAGTTGTTTAGCAGTTTTATTTTCTATCTTAAAACAAATCGGGACAATACTTGAGTATCTTTCTTTTATTTATGCGACCTTGGATTTGTCACAAAGGCTTTGTACAACATGACTCGCGTCTGCCATCGTTTAAAAACGAAAAGATCAATAGAGAAAGCAGAGATTTAGATATCGTTTACAATTTGGTCTACGTTCATGTAAAAATCTGTTGTGTGAAAGGCTTTGTGCTCGGATACGGATTTGAATGCGACACGTGCGCGCACGTGTATGTATCTATTATTCTGTGAAAGCCGAGTTAATAAATGTTTCCCTAATGCCTTTTCCAATATATTTTAATCTAATAAAATGGTTGCTAAAATATTCCCTGGTTTGGAGATTAATTTATGTTTGAAAATAAAACGACTTTTAATTGTTTTAACTAGCCGTAATTTGCAATTAACTCACCAAATGATCTCACTGTCATTTTCTTTCTCTCTCACTCTATCTTGTTTGATCGTTACTTATTTTACATCATCATTATCGTTATCTACCTCCCCCCTCCCTCTCTCTATTTCTTTTAAGAATTTAATGTAATAAAAAAAGAAAATATAAAGATTGGTATGGTCAATATTAAACAAAATGGAATAACCCGTCGCTGAGATGGAAAGTGAAAGAGTGA
>OY744545.1:20347495-20377495 GCA_963556195.1 Sepiola atlantica | reverse complement strand
GTAATGCAGACCTCTAAGGTTGGAAAAGGAGGCTTGGTAGCAGAGGTCTCCGTTATGAATTGAAATACAAAGTTAATGCTTATTTTTTAGTATGTTAATATTGGAAATATGTGGACGAGATGAGTAGAAGAGTTAAAAGCAGAACGCAGAATCGATAACTAAGTAAACGATCTTTGTAAAGCATTGAAGAAAGAAAAGCCGTAGCAGTTCAGTCTAATATGACATTCCGTCTAATATGACATTCCATGAATCAAAGGGAACTGAAACTGCCAGACATCCAATAATTTGACGCCCCCCCCCCCTCCACCAAAAATGTAATGCCACCAGCAGCAGCATCAGGTACCAGACTGAATGGTCATGAAAAGTTAAGAATGTGGAAAGAAAAGCATCATCCAGACTTACATTCGAATGGCAAAGAGAATACTGAAATCTTGAGGAGGCGTATTGCTACTCAATTTGTTTTTAATGGAAATCGCTCCAGACAAGGCATGAAGCCACTTGATGTAAGGAGCTAAAAGAATACTACTTCAAGGTCAAAAACTAGCCAACGATAAGTGTTAGATGGATAGATTCCGACCCAGAAAACAGCAATTCTTTCCCCTTTATCAGAAACATCGCTCATGGAATGTGATGACTAAAGAACAAAATAAGGGAAGCGAGAGTTACGAGGCTGCCGAAAGTAAACCAAAAGTTCACTTTCTACTCTCCTTAAATTCCAGAGAAAGCCAACGGTTGTCGCTCAAACTTCCTGGAATACTATTTGTTACTGTCAAGTTCACAGACAGAGAAGAAAGAATAATCCACCTCATGTATATGGATAACCTGAAGCTATTTGCAAACCCAAGAAAAAACTAGAACAGCTGATGAATACAACTAGAATGTTCAGTGCACTATTAGAAATTAAAAGAGAAACATTCGAGACGGTGTGGGGGGGGGCATGAGACTACCCAACCAAGATGAGATGAGGGCAATTGGTGGACATGATACTTATGAATATCGGGAAGTTCTGGAGGCATATACCATCAGATCAGACAGAGAAGATTGGAAAAAAGAACATGAGAAAAACACGAACACTCTTAGAAACCAAATTTTATAGTAGGCATTTGTTAAAAGGAATAGATACATGTGTAGTATCACTAGTCAAGTATTCCGGACGCTTCATTGGCTAGACAAAAGAAGAACTCAGGCACCTTGACCAAAAGACTAGAGAATTAATGAACATGCACAATGCACTACACCTGGCGGATGATATGACAGATTCTACATAAAATGGGGAGACGGGGGAAAAGGACTGGTAAGTGCAGAAGACTGTGTAGATTACTTAAGAAAAGAACTAGAAGCGACCCAAAACACAGTAAAGCTGATCATCGCTGGAAAAGACACCGTCAAAAAGAATAATACAGGGAACAAAAAAGTGAGAAAAGAAAAATGAGAAAAGAAGCGGTTACATGTACGATTTATAAGACTGGCTAGCGAAAACATACACGAAAAAACGTGGACATGGCTAGGAAAAGAAAACTTGAACAGAGAAAGAGAATAACTACTTACAGAACAACGCGCTCAGAACGAATTATATTAAAACCCAAAAGACAAAACCTTGGGAAACAGTACATGTAGAATCTGTGGACAAAGGGACTAAGCAGTAACTAACATTACTGCAGCTAAAAAGAATACAAAAAACAGACATGCCTGCGTGGGGAATGCAATACACTATGCAAACGAATGCACTTTGAACATGCAGGCAAAAACCAGAGACAATACTGAAAAAAGTACCAACTCCTCTAGAATATGGAGGTACCAACTGAAAACCTCATTCAAACAAAGATGATAGTTCACAAGAAAGAAAAACCCTGTCAAATCGTAATGAAGACAACGGAGACAGGAAACAAAGCAAATCTATGGAACTTGGTAAAGAACTGAAAGAAATATGGAACATGAAGAAAATCAGCAAAAATTACTAGGAGAAATTAGAATCAAATGGAAATTAGGAGAAATTAGAATCAAATAGAAATTAGGAGAAATTAGAATCAAATGGCGGATTGAAGCTATACAACGCACGGTTATGATGAAAACAGAAAATCTCAAGGAAAATCCTCGAATGCGGAACCCAACTATGATCACTAACCAGTCATATGTAAGTTGAAATAAAAAAGAACATCACACGAGCCTAAAAGAATTGAAACTGTCAGAAATCCCATAAGCTGACAAAAGAAAACACACATACGCATGCGGTGCATTAACATGGACTGATAGCACAGAAAACCGTCATGAAGGGTCAAGGAGATTGGATAGATCGAGGATGGAGAACACGAATGGTGCCGAGAGCACTGAAACCTTGGAAACTTATTGACACTCAAATAGAAGCGAGAAATCAATGCTAAACGACTGTTGCAATAACGCAACATCATCTGCAACAGTTACCAAAATAGCCGGAGAGTGCTGAAAATCTAGAACGAGTTGTTATCTCACCGACCCCAGCCAGGGAACACCGCTGTGTGTTATTCTTAGTGGATAATAAATTGTGTGAAAACTTCTAGTAAATAAATAAACAAATAATAATAATAATAATAATAATAATAATAATAATAATAATAATAATAATAATAATAATAATAATAATAATAATAATAATAATAATAATAATAATGTATTGACTATTATTATTATTATTATTATTATTATTATTAATAATAATAATAATAATATTATTATTATTATTATTATTGAATAATAATAATAATAAGAATAATAATAATAATAATAATAATAATGTATTGACTATTATTATTATTATTATTATTATTATTATTAATAATAATAATATTATTATTATTAAATAATAATAATAATAATAATAATAATGTATTGACTATTATTATTATTATTATTAATAATAATAATATTATTATTATTATTATTATTAAATAATAATAATAATAATAATAATAATAATAATAATAATAATAATAATAATAATAATAGTCAATACATGCAATCAGATTTTGATTAAGCATGTTATCAGGTCATCCGTAAACTTGATCATTTTATGTTATTTTATTGATTTGTATTTTAAATAAATAAATACTAACAAAGAAACGGAGATTTTAATTAATCTTAAAACAAACCTATAATATGTTTTTAATTTCTTGCATAATACGTGACGTAAATAATTTATTTTAAGCATTACTTATCTCACTTTCTTTCTTTCTCTTCCCCTTCACACAAATATTATGGAAATTTACGGAAGTTTAAGAAAAAATTAACAAATAGATTAATAACGAGTGCAGACTCTTCATGAAAAATAACTGAAAAAAAATGATACTTCCCTAGTGTTAGTGTTAGTGTTAGTGTTAGTGTTAGGGTTAGTGTTAGTGTTAGTGTTAGTGTTAGTGTTAGTGTTAGTGTTAGGGTTAGTGTTAGTGTTAGTGTTAGGGTTAGTGTTAGTGTTAGTGTTAGGGTAAGTGTTAGTGTTAGTGTTAGTGTTAGTGTTAGTACTAATATGCATATTCATCTCACAGAACACCTCGATCGGTAAAGGTAAAAACGAAATAAGAAAACGTCTCAAACTGGAAGTAAAAAATAAGAAAAACGTATCAATCGGTAGAGAAAGAAAAAAGAAATACAGAAAGGAAAATGCGCGTTATAGAAATAGAGTGAAGGATATTTTTTCGAATTCATTTAAGACGGTGGAGGATTGTTTGACTTGCTTACTTTCTGACTTGCTATTTGCTTTCTCCCTATGCCTAAACACTTGAAATGGTTGCGTCCGGCAGTTTTTTACTTGCTAACATTTTTGTTACAGGGTGGATATTTATATAGCTACAACTAAATACACGTTTGTTTTTATTATAGAGCGAAGGGTTATTTTTGTTTTTATGGGTTCATCTTTTTCCTTTATAAGTATCATAATCATAAATTATATCTGGCTGTCACAAGGTTTCTTTGAGATTTGCACGTTACGACAATCTTACACAATTTATATGTTTATATATTTGTGTGTCGGACATTTGAAATAATGTTAATTAAATAAAACAACTGCTTACTACAAAGAAGGTGATTTGTTGGCATCAAACTGCATACAAAAACAAACTAAGCAATGTAGATATCTTTTAATATAATATGCTGACATGGTTACATTTTTTCGCTGACAACTTAGCAATTAGGATCCTGGAAGTAAATTATGTTAATTCGATAAATAGTCAGTAATCTAATTAAATAATTAGATTAGAATCATTGTTTAATTTAATTAAAAATTAATATGCCCGAATTATCTCCCCCTTCTTGCTATAATTCTTTAATGCGTGCTGTATTAAAGACTCTCCTAATTAAGCTCCTTCATTATAACTTTTTAATGCACCTCAAACTACACAATATGTTTGTGAAATCGATGGCATAACTTCGTGATTAGGTTCTATATGTGTAAAAGAACCCCTTTTGTGCGGGAGTTGCTTTTGTAATAGTAAATAAAACGAGTCTAATTTTCTTTTGTGGCCATTTCTTCATTTGTATGCTCTTTGGTTTGTGCTGATCATATTTATTTACATGTATTTGGTCTGTTGTATCCTGTTACCTGAAATAAGAAGGGTCAACATCCGCAGGATACCGATCGGGTACCTACTGTTGGCTATAAAAGGAGCTTCCGTCGACCAAGACACTCAGATCAAGGCTTTTATACTTAGTTGCTGTTATTTTTCATTGTTTTGTTGGTGCCACATCATTCCCATGCTTAATTTATATGTGCTTCTCACACTGAGATAGTGTTTATACATATTTAAACTATCTCCTTTTCTGATAATATTTCTCAGTACTACGACTGAGTTTTTTTTGGGGGGGCATACAATCAAGGAGTTGGCCCCGAGCATCACCAGACCTCAACACGCCGCTAACCCTGCGCGTAAACCTCGGAAATAGCTGAATAAGCTGTTATAGCTACAACCTTGTTTTTGCATTGATTAGAATTCGAATTTATGTCAAACTAAGTAAAATTATTGGGTTAGGGTTAGGGAATTTATGTTAAACTAAGTAAAATGTATGACTTACTCAAATAAAATGTGGGTTCTACTATTTATTCAGGTGTACTTACAATTTAAAATATTATTTTCTATAAATTTTTATCGACAACTTTATTATCGATTGTATTAACATAATTAACTTAATCAAAATAAGTAACTTAATTATCGATTGCATAACATAATTAACTTAATTATCGATTGTTTAACATAATTAACTTAATTATCGATTGTTTAACATAATTAACTTAATTATCGATTGCATAACATAATTAACTTAATTATCGATTGCATTAACATAATTAACTTAATTATCGATTGCATAACATAATTAACTTAATTATCGATTGCATAACATAATTAACTTAATTATCGATTGTTTAACATAATTAACTTAATTATCGATTGTTTAACATAATTAACTTAATTATCGATTGTTTAACATAATTAACTTAATTATCGATTGCATAACATAATTAACTTAATTATCGATTGTTTAACATAATTAACTTAATTATCGATTGTTTAACATAATTAACTTAATTATCGATTGCATAACATAATTAACTTAATTATCGATTGCATTAACATAATTAACTTAATTATCGATTGCATAACATAATTAACTTAATTATCGATTGCATAATATAATTAACTTAATTATCGATTGCATAACATAATTAACTTAATTATCGATTGCATAACATAATTAACTTAATTATCGATTGCATTAACATAATTAACTTAATTATCGATTGCATAACATAATTAACTTAATTATCGATTGCATAATATAATTAACTTAATTATCGATTGCATAACATAATTAACTTAATTATCGATTGCATAACATAATTAACTTAATTATCGATTGCATTAACATAATTAACTTAATTATCGATTGCATAACATAATTAACTTAATTATCGATTGCATAACATAATTAACTTAATTATCGATTGCATAACATAATTAACTTAATTATCGATTGCATAACATAATTAACTTAATTATCGATTGCATAACATAATTAACTTAATTATCGATTGCATAACATAATTAACTTAATTATCGATTGCATAACATAATTAACTTAATTATCGATTGCATAACATAATTAACTTAATTATCGATTGCATAACATAATTAACTTAATTATCGATTGCATAACATAATTAACTTAATTATCGATTGCATAACATAATTAACTTAATTATCGATTGCATAACATAATTAACTAGGGATGAAAAAAACAAGCACCGCAAAAATGCAATCTTTCACAAATTTATCAAAAATAGCCTAATTATCGTATTTCGATAATATACGTTGGCCACGGCTGGGTACAAGAGGGATTCTTGTTGGGCCCTGCTAACTGACAACAAACAAGACAGGCTATTTTACGGTGGGAGGACAAAAACCCACCGGACATAAACTCACCAAAATAATTCTAACACGGACAAAAGTCCACCAACGTAACATTAAAAAAAAACTGATGCTTCTGCTAAACAGCAGAAGCATCAGTTTTTATTTTTTATTTTTAGGCCTCTCTTAAAAATATAGCTAAAGAAATGTATACACTTTGTTATGTACTTACGTGGTAGCTTAAAAAAGAGTGTACACCAACAATTACGCAAATTCATACATTCTATGCATTGTTAATTTTTCTACTTTTTAAAGCGAGTTTTACGACTTTTCCGGTCGAACTTAGGGTTAGTGGTAAACAATTTAGTCACTGCCCTAAAAAGTTAGAATGACCCGGAAATATGAATATTTTAAATAATAAAAAACAAACAATAGAATACTAATTAAAAATAACTCTACTTATTAAGCGTGCGTCTAAGTTTTATTTTTAAATGAACAAATTAAAAGACGAAAACATTAAAACACGTGTTTTTTTATGATTCTTAAAAAACTTTTTGTTGTAGTAAATATTCAGAATTAAATGGTCATTCTTTTCTAAGTTATATTTAGATTTTCCTGTTGTACATTGGAACTAAAATATATGACATTTAAAAGAGAAAAAAACTCAAGAAACGAAGAATGGAACTGTAAATATTCAAAATCTCGTCACGGCACAACGAGATCTCACAATGAAAGAATTTGCAAATAAAAAAGTATGATTTATTTTTTAAATATTATTATTTATTCGTTAAAAAATAAATATTTTATGCATTCAATTTGATGAACTGTATTTGATTTTGGATTTTGCTTTAAAGCACCGACGCGTAGTCGTCGTAATAGTAATAGTTAATTACTCACGGTGGCCTCGCGCCAAGTCGATTTTAGTAGGTACGTGCAAAAATGGTCGTGTCTTGTACGGACTATGCTCATTAAAAAGCGCTTATACTTAATTATTTAATTAGTTTTCGTGTAAACTTTGATTGTGTTAGAAAGATAAAAGCCTAAACTTAATCTCTTAAAGGAATAAACTGTATATTTACGTGTGAAAAAGAAATTATAATGAAAAAGTGTTATGACGGCGACTAAAAAAAAACAAAAATTCAGTGAATTTTGAACTTTGAAGAAATTACTTGTAAAAATACCTTCAAAGATAAATATAAGTTTTTGGGAAGTATTTCTAAGATAATTATTAAATTAAAGTCATAAGATACTGAATTAAAATTTTCAAAATTTCCTACATTTTACTAAAAATTAGCATAAGTCATAGTTTAATCAAATCCGGTAATCATTCAGTCAATCGGTAAACGATCTGTTTACCGATTGACTATCGCTATGGAAGACAAAAATGTCATAATATTTCTGTTTATAAGTTTTAACTTTATATATAAAATGGTTTTGTAATAGTTTATAGAAATCGAAAAATTATTATCAATTAATTTCTTTATTCTTTTTAAGGTTATAAAGAAATTTAATTAATTTAAGTACCCTTATTTTGTTGTAATAAAAAGGAAATGCTTATTTAATTAAAATATTTGTGAATGTACGCAATTAAGATTTTATTTATTTTTAACTAAAAAGACTCATATTTAAATTGTTATTAGTTTTTTTAATTCAGTAATACTCTGAAATTATTGATGACGTCTGTTTATCAATGATTTTCCTTAAAATTTGAAATAAAACATTTTTAAATGTTATTAAAAATTATTTTTACGTTACGAACTGCGTCAATTTTATCAATATTTTTTACATGATGATTAAAAACTTTAGTTATTTGATTTATTCTTAACGTGTCGTAACGATAAATTACATTAATTCTTTTTAAAATAAAGTGTTCTTTTTAATTTTAAGTGTGAATAAGTAAATTAAAGTCAATGACTACACCGACATTTTATTCATTGAAAACAAAAGTAAAAACAATTATTTATTAATAAATACAATTCAATTTTGAAAGAAAATGTCATGTTCAAATTCTCATTATTAATTAATAAATAATTGTTTTTGACTTTTTAAATATTTATTAATGCTTTTCATGACAAAACTAATACAAACATTCCAAATAATTGACGATCGATTGTGAAATTAACGAAATTGTTGAATCTTTAAAAATAAAATTTTGAAGGCGGTGTAAAAGTGAGTGGTGGTTGGAGAGCTAATTCCACCTGTTTATTACAGAACAGGGCCACCATACCAATCGTTAGTAAAAATTTTTGTAATGATTCTGATTCTTATTTTTGTTTCAATTTTTTTATTTTCAAAATTATAAAAAATAATTTCTTACGCTGCTGATGTGCGAAAGAGAAATAATATATATTATATTTTTTTATTTTTAATTTTCCCAGAAACTCTAATCATTAAAATCACATGAAATATTTTTTGCAATTATATTTTTTGGTGAAAATATTGATTAAACAATGCTTTATTCAATGATGACATCGCTAATTCAGGAAATTAATTTTTCTTCGAGTTATAATGATTTTATTAACACGGAATTTAGGAGCCTTTTTCGTAATATATATGAATTTTTTTTAACTGTTTAATTTTTAACATCTATAGAGCTTCATTTTCATAAATTTTTATTAAAAAGTCATGCATTTTTTTTATTAATACATAAAAATATAACTTTAGTAAAGGTATATTTTATTTTCAACAAATAATACATTTTCACTACGACTTTAAGAAAAATAATGGTTTCATGGCATTTCGTGATCGTTGATTAATAAATACTGAAAATTTCATTAAAATGGGTTAATTTCCTGAATTTTAGTCAATTTTTAAGTGAAGGGGGAGTCAAAATGTTTTTACATTTTGGGAATCAGTCATTAATTTTGCACGTACCTAATTTTAGCGTAAGGACTAATCTTCGAAAGTGTCACGTGACCCCGTCAAAATGAATCAAAGAATTTTTTTATTTTTTAAACGAAAAAATAAATAAAATGTTTTTCTTTGCACTTACTCAAATATTGTTACTCGGTTGTTTGTTCTTGGCCTTTTGGCTAAGATCAAAGTGTAGTATCTGTTCCGATGGATACTGCACCCCATACTGGTATTGTCTTGTCCTTCGGGGCTTGACTTACGCCGGTCAATGGGTCTGTCCTCCCAGGCTTTGCCTCCCCTCTTTGGGGAGGAGTAAGTTTATTGCTTACTGTCTGAGGCGCCCCTACCGGGGAATGCCGACGGGGCTGCCCAGGCAATTTTTAAACCCCACTTTCCCGACCCGACCTTGGGTCACATCTTACTTGTGGGAGTAAGATAAAAACTGGCCTTGTGGCTAACTCCTGGAGAGGAGTAAATAAATACTCAAATATTTTTAGCTGCTTACACAAACAAAAATACTTTTCTCACAATGACGTCATTTCCTTTGGTAGGGCGTCGGGCGAATTCATCCAAATTACCTTGTCATCTCAAGGTTGCGAGTTCAAATCACGACCTCGGTGTCGAAATTATTTATTGTTTATTTAGTTGTCAAGGTGTGCCCTAATGTATTTCTTATGTTTCTGATTTCCAAATTAATTAAATAGTAATTACCCGCCCCGTCCCTCTCCCTTACGTTTACAAAAATTCTCGCCGACGGACAGACAGACAGACAGACAGAGAACCTGAATCAATAGGCTTAAAAAATGACTTTCCCTATTCGTCGAATAGATATAGTTATATTTTGCCTAGAGATCTTTTTCCTTTCAATTTCGTGTTACCTTTTTCTTCTTTTTAAATTGCATAAATATTTCTATTTTGTTTTTTTTACTTTTTAAATGTATAACTAATAAGAAGCAAAGCACTAGAGGTGCCAAATCAGCTAACCGTCAGAGAGAGAGAGGGGGAGGGGGAGGGAGGGAGGGGAGGGAGGGAGTAATGATTACGTTAAACTGCAGAGAGGGCGAAACTACGCAATATCAGCTTTGTGTGCCATTGAAAGACGTGTGGAAAGTGACTATTACTGAAACTTGAAATCGGATTGGTAAAAAAAATCCGTTTTATTTTACGCCATTGCATTTTTTATTTCAGTAAATATTAGACTAATAGTAAAAAAAAAAAAAAATAATAATTCAAGATGTAATCATCAAAGTTACGTTGAGGCGAGAAACGACCACACACGTCTCATTTTTTATCAAAATAGAAGATTGATTTTCTATTAAGTAGGGGAAAAGAGATTGTTTCCATTCATTTGATAGTATACGATATTTGTAGTTTGTTGTCGCCTACTGAAATCAGTATGAAACAGCCTTTCTCCCGTCGCCATCATATCATTCGCGAAGGCAAGTCGTAATTTATTAATATAGACAGGAAACAAGAAACCTAATTGGCCAAACTATTAGACTCGCATGACGTCAGGACAAATTATGAATGCTAAATGTTCACTTAGCGCCCAATAGACAAAGCTTACACCGAGAAACGCAGAAAAAGTGAGCGACATATAAACAGTTAAAAACATATACTCATAAATTTAGCTGAGCTGAACACTTTACTTCAGGTGAATTATTTATCCAGGAGAGTTTAAATATATGAAACCATCAAACAGCCGTAAATTGTTCAGACAAATCAAATTGATTCTTATTTTTGTTTGAAAGGATATTGAGCCATTTCTATGTACATCGTATGCTGCCTGGATTCGAACCTGAAACACTTTGAGAAGTTGTTTTGCATGTTGCCGTCCTTCATATATAGTACCAATGGACGAAAAAACAGTCTATCCTTTTGACTAGAAGCAAAGTGTAGTATCTGTTATGATAATACACTTAATCTTTTCTGTCCTCGGTAAGTGAAGGGAGAAATCCTTCTAGACTGAGACAATTTTGTTTTTGTTCTAATCCAGAGTGCCCTTATGTGGGATGATGTATTTTCCACTACTTTGTGTCTAAGACTTTCTTTGTGGGGAGGCAAGTAAATAGGAACAGTCTAATTTCGATCTTGATTTGAAGTGCTTGCCTGTTTAGCTACAATGAAGAGATGTGATTAAGCGAATCAGTTTTCTGTAGATAACTATATATATATTCAAATGTTATAAAATAATTATTTTATTTATATCAAATCCTAGCGCGATAAAAATATGCTCAATATTGGGGATAGAACATTATTATAGGTAAGAAGGTAATAATAAAACAAATGTAAAGTTACATACTTTACAAGTTTATTATGATCAAATATTACAACAAAGAATAGGTTTTCAAAGAAATAAATCTTATCATTAGAAAGAGAAAACCAATAAAATATTAAGTATTGGTAAATATTATTAATTTGAAAAATATTAGTCAAGGAGTTATGAAGGAGCAGAAAGTCTTTGTATACGAAGTATATTAAGAGTTTTTTAGAATATTTACAAAAGTTCAAACGTGGGGGAATCAACGGCAAATTCACCCGACAACGTCCTAGTTCTAAAAACTGGCTTTACCGGCGGACTCAACAAGAAAAAAAGAAACACGTAAAAGACCAACTTATTTTCTCACAAAAGAAAAAGAGTCGGTGATTGTTTTTATTACTATTCCCCCAGTGTGTTAATTTTTAACAAGAAGAGAATACATCATATTTTCTTTTCTCTCCAAAAGAGAAAAGTCCTGCCGCCGAAAGAAAAAAATTAACTAATATAAAAGTAATAACTTCTAAAACGCCGTACTCTATAAAGACATATTTTAAACATGAAAGATTTTTTTAAAACTATCAGAGAACTCGTAAATTTCTAAAAGCAACAGCAACAGAAAACTGAAGAAAGATTTCAAAAGCTTCTACTGGAACAACAACAAAAATCCGACGAAAAACTGCTGGAACAAAAACAAAGACGTTACAAAACCAGAAGAATGACTTCTGGAACAAAGTAAATAAAATCGAAGGATTACTACAAGCTATGTTGAACAGTAAGGAAAACGATAATGCTTTTTCGCAGAATGCCGTATGGAGTGCAATTGATAATTTTACTTATTCCCCAGACGAGGATAAAACCTTTGCTTCATATATCAGAAGGTATGAACATTTCTAGAAAATAGATTGTGAAAATTGGGTAGACTCTAAAAAAAAATCGCCTATTTTTCCGAAAATTAGGGACCCCCGAATATACTAAATTCGTGGACTTTATTTTACCCCCCCCCCCAAAAAAAAGAGAGCGACTTGACCTTTTCTGAAGCTGTTAATCTTTTAACAGAATTATTCAGCCCTAAGACTTCTCTGTTCCATAAACAGTGAAGTGTTTGAATGTAGTCAAAAAAGATCACAAAGACTACGCAACGTTCGTGTCAATCGTACATAAACACGATGACGATTTCAAATTAGCTGAACTTAACACGGATAACTTTAAATGTTTAATTTTCATTTAAGGACTTGTATCAGAAAAAGACGCAGAAATCAAACGTAGGGTTTTCAATAAATTAGAAGGTTAACCGAATTTAATATTACAGAAATTAGCCAAAGACTGCCAGAGATTTGTAAGTATTAAACAAGATTCGAAAGACATTGAAGAGTCCGACATTGCGCACATAAGAAAGGTACGTCAGAAAACATATTTCAACTCTCTTTCAAAAACAATTCAAAACAAAAAAGGGATTATTTTCACATTCCTACAAAAACAAACCTTACTTGTAATAAAGTCAGACACAATAGTTCACATTTCAGAACGAATAGAGGAAATAAAACTCGGGTTAAATCCACAAAAACGAACGAAAAGGACAGCAGAATTATAAGAAAAAAAAGGTAAAAATCCTGAATAAAAATTCAAAATTACAATTAGATTCGGGTTCAGACGTGTATACATGAAGAAGGTTGGATAGACTGGGCATGCTAAGAACCAACAAAATAGCCAGAACGGTGACTGATAAAAAAATTAAATTCGATGGTGAAATTATTACCGACGTTACTTTAAACAGAACTAATAAAAAAGTAAAATGTTCGTATTAAAAAACAAACAATTTATTTGGCACAGACTTAATGCAGCGGTTCAACCAACATTTTTCTCGAGAAAATAAAAAATCTGACGACTGAGTCAGAAAAAACGAAAGAATAAATTTTTTCAACCATTATAAATCGTATAAAATGGGCTCATAATAAATTATCTGCAGAAATTAAAGCACATAAGGAGACAAAATTCACGCTAGAAATAGCTAACACTAAACTGAAAGAAATTAAGTCAAATTCTTTGGATTACTAGTTGAAGGTAATAGAGAATGAACTCATGATCTTAGAAGAGCTAAAGACTATGAAAGACAAGGTGAATTGTGTTGAAGTTGAATGTCTAAGCAAATAAGACATTTTTTCAAAGATGTACTCCAAAATCGGAAGTCTAGAATTAAAAAGCTGGAGGATATCAAATCTGAATTTGATAGAGGCCCTCAGTTAGCCAGAACGGTGACACTTAAATCAAATTAGGGAACGACTATCGTAAGACACCGACAGCATTCCCCAGATACGACACGTTTGGCATACAGCTACCTCAAGCAGCTTCAGAATAGCGTCAATCCAAAAAGAAAACGATACTATGACTCCCTGAGGAGGTAAGGCTTGGGAGGGAAGTTGTTATGGTAGCTTACCTATACGGACTATTTGAACTCTTCAACTCACCATAAATACTGGGAGCACGTGCTTCTCAGTGTTGAGTCCACACCAGCCCGTGCGGTCTTTCTGTAAGGTTAGTTGCTTTGAGACTTTGGACTGGTAAATACCAGTCGAAGATTCGTTCTCGACAATCAGTCTGGCAGTAACTGGCCTATTTCGGTGGCCTTTTATTTGTCGGGCTTAGGTATTAGTCCTCGGTAGTTCTAGGAGGTTCACCCTCCCAGGCGTTGCCTCCTCGCGGTAGAGTAAGTGTATTGCTTACTGCCTGAGGCGCTCTGGCCGGGGAATGCCGATGGGGCTGTCCAGGAATTGTTTTTATAGATCAGAGTGCTCCTGCTTTAGGGGCGCTGGCTTGAATCTCCCCCACCTTCCTGCCTTGTGCCACATATTCCTGCGGTTTGAAGGAATTAAATACCTGGAATTACACCAGTCTATACTCGTAGTCAAGACTAACGTACAACCACTCTTGTTCTTTGTGTTCTGTGTACTTATTTCAATACACTTGTTTTCTCTAAACCCCGAGTTCGTGTTTTTATTTCCGGATCCTTCACAGGTCCACAGCAATATATATGTTGGAAAGCAAAGAAAATGCGTTATATCTTGACCAATAATTGATGCGTTCCCAAAATTCAAAGCACATCTCTTAGATAAACATTTGCCAAATATAGCTCACTTGAAGAAGCCGCCCTGAACCCCAAGCATGATTCGGGGCGGCTTCTTAGAGTGAACTGCTTTTGGTAAAAGTTTAAAATTTGCTGAATTGTTGGAGAATAAGCTGCAGTGCATTCTGACGGTGTCAGATATCAAAATAAATAAGTCATTAATAGTAAAAATTAAATAATGTCTAAGTAACGTAAAGGCGTCTCTATATTTAGTCAAACGACATTCCGAATAAGCCGAAAGGCACATTGGTGGCTTTTCTAATGAAGTAATTGCTTGAAAAATGGAAAAAGAAAATATATTCATGATATAACAAAACAATTATATTTCATAATATTACATTGTTGAAATCAATAAATATGTGAATAATAATTTTTAAAAAAACGGAAAAAATATCAGATGTCGAAACTCGGTTGAAATGATTTCGCCTTGCATGTGTTTTACTCGCTTACTTTTTTGTGACGGGATGAAAGTGTGTATATATATATATATATATATATATATATATATATATATATATATATATATATATTGTTAATATCTGTGTTTTGTTGAAGTGAGTTGTAGAGACGGGTTACCTCTGTAACTGTGCGCATGTTGAATTGTGGTATGGATATATATAATTACCAACATTGTCCTGTTTGTTTACATCTATGACTGCTTGTGCATGTATGTGATTGTAAATGTTTGTGCATATGTATATATATATGTGTGCAGGGCGTTACGGAGCCCTCCAAAACGGAGCGCGCTCCAGGAGCACGCTCCTTTTTGCTGAAGCGAAGGAGAGGAGGGCTTATTTTATATTCAGCGGGAGTGGAGCGGGAGCAACTCAATTTGGGACTAAGGAGCGGTGATTTTAGTGCTCCGCGCTCCTCGCTCCAAAATTATTTGATTATTTTTCTTTTAAACATTAGTTTTTTATTCAGCAATATAAAGGAAAAGAAAAAAATGTTATTTTTTTAAATTATATCTTGTAAATGTATATGAGATAAGGAGAAGGAGAGGGAGGGAGAGACAGGGAGAAAAGAGAACATTTGAAGTACTCAGATTTTTACATCTATGTGTTAAATTTTTGATGGGACATTTTCTTAAGGCAGAAGACAGACAATTTGTCACCAAATGTCTTTAAAGGCGCCGTAAGTCTATAGACGTCTTTGAAGTTATTTTCTTATAGATTTGATTTTTTTTATTTATGACAACGGTTTTTATTGTGATTGAATAAATAAGCCAATTTTTCTTTTAATTCGTGTTTTTAAATGAAGAATTTTAGGTTCAATTATACTAGTGGCCGTTGGATTTTCTCGCCCATTTCGCTCGGTATTCACCCAAATATTCGATAAAATCGATTTTTGGGGTGAAATGGTACATTTTGTCCTGACAAAAAATTCTAATTTATTTTTTAGCATATATCAAATTGAATTGTTATGCCGCATTTTTACCTGCTGTTGATGTTCTTTTTATATTTGCTTTTAAATTCGTGAAATTCCGTTAAAACTTGCTTTTGTAAATAGAATGTTCAAAGATTTTTTTTGTGTGTAATAAAATGTGAAAGCAATAAAAATATCTTTAGTCCAAGGAAAAAATATATTTAGTCCAAGGAAAAAAAACAATAAAAACCAACATGGCCGCCAGCGATTAAAACCTGGAATTAAAGTTAGATTCTCAACATTTTAAAAAGTAAATGAGAATTTTATTTCAGGACCAAAAATACAATTAATACCAGCAATCAGTTTCATCCTAAATTTGGGCGAAAACCAAGCGAAATGAGCGAAAGAAAACAGCGGTCCCTATTCTACAATTAAACCGATGTTTAAACTTACTTAAATTAAAGAAAATATCTTAAATTTTAATTTTAAAAAGCAAATAATTACATTTTCTGGCAAATTTTGAGTTTTTTTAGAACCGAAAGTATATTAGATATCTTTCTTTATCTTAAAAAATCTATTATCGAATATTAAAATTGTAAACAGTTTGCTTTTGTTAGAGATTTCAAATATAGATGTTTTCACCTTTTTTTTCAAATTTTTCATTTTAATAAATGTTTTGCCCGACCTAGGAAAACTTGCTCCAGTTAATTTTTTTTTTGGGGGGGGGGGGGAGGGATTTGACCCGATATTTTTCAACTCCCAAGGTTTAGGCCAGATATTTTGTATGAAATTTTAAGACATTAAATGGATCACTGAATTGTTTATTGACAATTTATTGATATTTTTGGGGCAACTTATGAAAACTATTTTTTTTATTCAATCCTTAAAAAATAAACTTCACTGGTTTTTTTCGCCCCAAATTGTACTATAGAAAAAAATGGATGAATCGATTTGTTTGAAAGAACTTGCGCGTTTCTCTGTTATAAATAATAATATACATTATACGTTATAGTTACGTTCGTAAAACAAACAAATATTAAACAACAACATGACGAGTAATGTTGCCCTGGCTGTCTCTCCTTTTCCAGAGAAATGTTTTCTTTAAAAAGAAAATAATCACTAATAATGTTTAAAAGTAAAACTTTATTTACTTAGAACAAAAGAAAAAATATCGGGTAAAATTTTCCTTTCCTGAAAAAATAGGTTGTTAATGTAATGAAAATTAAAATTGTTTTAAAATGCTTCAGGGATGTTTCTATTTCTATTTTATACCTCAGGAAACGAAAATTTGCGTATAATCTTATACTTCGTCCGACATGTTCTCCTATAACTCTCAAAATATTAGCGACATTTTGTTAAATATTATCTTACGGTCTTACACTTAAAGTGACATCCCAACACGAATTTAGGAAAACTCGTCACAGGAAAATTGGGCAACGGAAAATTGGTCACCGGAAAATTCGTCAACGGAAAATTGGTCACTGGAAAATTCGTCACTTTTGGCCAAGTAGGAAAAATAAAAAATAAAAAAAATTAAATAAAAATTGAATGTAGTATTTATAATAGTGTAGTAGTAACGAATGACAGTTAATAAGAGAAGGAAAAGGAGAAATAATTGTTACCTTATATACGATTCTAAAAACAGTAATTTACTTGCACAGTAAAAGGTGTCGTCTGCTCGCATTTCTTTACACACAGTCGTTTTGCGACAAATCCAGGTAAGAATATAATAAGTAATATTTTATGTCGTTCAAAGCGGAAAAAAGGTGTACGTAAATTAAAATCAACAATTAAAAAAGCAAAATGCCGACCCTAACCCTAACGACGGGGTCAAAGTTAGCGCGGGTCCTAAAGTGTAAACTAAATTCGGTATAAGGTGTGTGTGTGTTTAAATAGTAATTTTTAAATCAATTATTATTTTAATTAAGTAATTTGATTCAGTGAATTTAATGGCTAATAAGATTAAGAAAATAAACAACGGTTTAAAAAAATAAATAAGAGGAAAATTATCACGGTGAATGCCAGCGTTGTTGTTTACATTTTAAATAACGCGCCGTATTAACGCTGGCTGTTTAATCAGTTGCGCCATATTTAATTAACGGAGGGAGGGATGGGACCACTGATTAAACAGCCAGCGTTAATCCATTCGTCATAGTTATATTAACTACGTAACGCATTTTATGTATGTATGTATGTATCTGTCTGTCTGTCTAAATTATAATTTATAAGTAAGATTATTAGCGAGCAAAATAGCGTAAATACATGTTGAAATATGAAGAGAACAATCATGAGTGTATATTTGCGAATACTAATTTATTAGAAGTTCAAAAGCAATTGATTATGTAAATTGAGAAGTACGCATAGTGTTTATAGCGGGTTTTTTTAAATAGTATATAATGAAGCTGGCGGACTTAATAAATAGTCATAGTACTCTGATGAAGTTTCGGCTTCAGACAGACAGATACATAAACTCCATTATTAATAGATTATAATAATAATAATAATAATAATAATAATAATAATAATAATAATAATAATAAAATAAAAAAATAAAATAAAATTGCCAGTAAACCATTTTGTACAAGTAGCCTAATTAGTTTATCTGGTGATCATCATTTAGTGAAAACTGTGTAGTAGATTCTGCCCATTTCATTATATATATATATATATATATATATATATATATATATATATATATATATATATATATATATATATATATATATATATATACATATATATATATATATATATATATATATAAGCCTTGAGTCATTTAAAAAAAATAAGAAAATGCAGTTTAAATTCCCAGGGATACTAACTAAATCTAAAATATCGCAGACTTAGCACTTGCATAAGCCGACTTACCGCTGGAAAATTTACAAATAAAAAAGGTGATACAAATATATAACAGCGAAACAAATACAGGGGACCTTAACTTGAATTATGAAATATTAAACGGGGATCATCAGCTGTTTACCATGTAACTGTTTCGGAGATTTAAAAACAGAACAGTTTTAAAATTCATGGCTTTCCAGTGATACTGATCAAATGACCACTTCCTCAATGACCAAATGTCGAAACAATTCATTTTTATTTCACTAATATATATATATATATATATATATATATATATATATATATATATATATATATTAAAATAAACATAGTTTGAGTATCCAACAATTGTTTCAGAACCTCCACGGCTCCTCCTCAGGGATATACTTATGAGCAAAGATTAGATCCGCCAATACACAATTATAAAAAAACAAAACAAAAGACAAAAAACAAACAAACAAATTACATTTCAAAATTTTCAGACGAGAAACCCTTTTGCATAAGATGACACTTTGACACCTACCTATCGACGCATAAGAAAGTCGGTCAGCTCCAACTTTTGCAGGACCGGCTAGACTCGGCCGTCTCCCTTTCCATGCACACACACACCAAGACACACTCACACATACACACCCCACGCTTATTCGCATCCCTTTATATACTCACAAAGTGGTTTTGATGAACCTATCTTTATTTTCATTAAAAAATGTATTGTTGTTATTAATTATACAATCTAGATCCCCACATAAAGTTATCCCATGATCCAACCAGCCAACTCAATCCTACCTATCATTGTTAATTATGATACATTAATTAAGCGATCCTTTATCATTTGTAATAATTTAATGTTATGTTTAAAGAGATAGTGACCCTAATTTCTAATCTTTGTTTTTATTTTTTATTTTTTATTTATTTATTATTTATTTATTTATTTATTTATTTTATTTATTTATTTTTATTTTTATTTTTATTTTTATTTATTTATTTTTTAAGTTATGTTTACATCGTTCTCACAATATTTATCGAAGCGCCCGCAACCGCAACCCACCTCGTCCCTCTGGTCTAGCAAAGCATTCTTACTAGGAAACAAAACTATAGCCAGCCTCCCACTCAAACACAGAAAACAGGTAGGGTTGTTTAGTGTAGGAACTGGTGACTTTTTTTAAATACTCCATTTCACTACAGGGACTATGCCATTTCTTTTTAGGAATAAAATATATCTAGATAATGAAGTGCCTTTTCTATCAGTATCTATGTTGTTAAATGAGCATTTATGGTTTCTATACCTATTCTTGAAATCAGTACTAGTACCTCATATGTAGAATCTTTTCAAATTAGGATCATTCTCTGGGAAAACTGTGCTTAGATATACTACATTTTTCATTAAACAATTTTCTTGTAACGGGCACTCACTTTTATTTCTACAATTACATTTATTATCCTGTATGCTACTTACGTTGTTTGTATCATTATCCTTTAGTATTTGTCTATTGTGACCTTTGATTATTTTTTCTAAATTATTAGTGCAACTATAACTAAGTTTAATTGTGTTTTTGTTAAAGATTTTATGCAATGGGTTATTAATTAGGAAATGCTAATTTAATAAGTTAAGAAACATATGTACAATCTTTGATTTAACTAGTTGGTTAAACGGAGGTGTATACCAAATATTTTTTCGTTTTCTATTTGTCCTACTTTTATTTCTATTCCTATTATCTTGATATTCGATGGATAACGGTATGTGTTTAATAACGCTTGGTGGATGGTTTGATTTTGGATTTACGTATATTGGTTATCCTTCATATATGTTTTGTATACTATTAGTAACCAGAAGATCTATAAATTAATAAGTTACAAGGTTTAGTAAATTCTAAACCTTGTAACTTATTAATTTATAGATCTTTGAAAGAAGAGGTTTATTGAAGGGTGAACATAATGATAAAATTAGTGAACTTAAATTAATACCAATTAACCGTCCGTTAGGCTAAATAAATATAGATGGACACAGAATTTAAGATCCCTTCAAAGAGAGAATATAATTAATCTAAAATAAAATAAAATAAAAAATTCAATTCCTTTATAAAATAACACAAAATTATTACAAATAATAAAGTATTAAGTAGATTATCATAAAGAACTAGATAAAAATAATAACTAATCGATATTAAAAACCTGGTTTATAATTCTCAATTAATCAGGGGAATAATATTGTTGTTGGATTAACTTAGTTCATTGGTAAATATGATTGATATTTGTTAAGAATTTTAATTAATTAATAAATAGCGATTGTCTAAATGTATATAACACTCTATTTGGCAGCTTATCGGGAAAATGTTTAATAAGAAGATAAAATTAAAAAATTAAATCACTTAATACATTACGCGAAATAAATAGATATATGTATGTATATGTGTATATATATATATATATATATATATATGTGTGTGTGCGTGTGTGTATGTACGTGTATGTATATATGTGTATATGTTTTTATTTCTACATCTATATATAAGTGTGTATGTGTGTTTGTGAGTATATAAAGGGATGCGTATAAGCGTGGGTGTGTGTATGTGTGTGTGTCTTGGTGTGTGTGCATGGAAAGGGAGACGGTCAAGTCTAGCCAGCCTGCCAAAAGTTTGAGCTGACCGACTTTCTTATGCGTCGATAGGTAGGTGTCAAAGTGTCATCTTATGCAAAAAGGTTTCTCGTCTGAAAATTTTTGAATGTAATTTGTCTGTTTGTTTTTATCTTTTGTTTTGGTTTTTATAATTGTGTATTGGCGGATCTAATCTTTGCTTATCAGTATATCCATGAGGAGGAGCCGAGAAGGTTCTGAAACAACTGTCGGATACTCAAACTATGTTTATTTTTATATAAAAGATCTAATATATATTGAGCGCTTTTGAAAAGTAATGGTTTTGTTCATTTTGTTAATATTTGTACTTAATTAATATATATATATATATATATATATATATATATATATATATATATATATATATAAGTAAATAAATAATAATAATAATAATAATAATAATAATAATAATAATAATAATAATAATAAAAACCTTACCCTTAAGACTACAGTGTGATATGGTAATTTTCATATTAAATACTACTACTACTACTACTACTACTACTAATAATAATAATAATAATAATAATAATAATAATAATAATAATAACAATAATATTTAAACACTACACTCAAGAACCATTCTGCGGCATGGTAGTTAGCATATAAAATTATATAGGAATAAAAGATGCATAGAAAAAGCCTCGTACTCGAAGGGATATCCGGCGTTGTTTGGATTTTATATGTTCTTCTTGACCATTTTATTATTTTTTACATGTAAATATCTGTAAATCTCTATTGAGGCACACGGATTACATAAATATGATGGAAATTTTATCAAAATGTGAAAGTTTAAAGGAAGACTGTCCCTATAGCTCGTTGAGGGAGGGGTTATAAATTCGAGACCACTTCTATTGTCTTCCCCGGAATATATTACATATGGCTACACTTTTAGTATTCATATAGATTGTTGAAACTCTCTTTTTATACGGAAACACACACACACACACACACACACATATATATATATATATATATATATATATATATATATATATATATATATATATATATATATATACATACGGGGCCGGCGGGACAGTTATAAAAGTGGGGGGCTCTCCTAAAAAGTGGGGGGGGCGGTTAAACACATGCATATATAACTTCATTATTGATGACCGTAAAGTGGGGGGGCAAGTCAAAAGGTGGGGGGGCTTGAGCCCCCATACCTTGCGCCCCCGGTGCCGCCGTCCATGATATATATATATATATATTTATATATATATATATATATATATATATATATATAAATATATATATTTAGCCTGAAGATTCCCCCTGGTGTGAAACGCGGAAGTCTCTGTGTAGCTTAATTGCCATAAATATATTTTCATAGCTTACTACCTAGCTCTACTTACGTAACGAACACTGTTGAAGTAAATACTGAAAATTGATACATAAAAAATTATATCTCCTTATAACATTTTATGTGGATACATGAAATAGTAATATATATATATATATATATATATATATATATATATATATATATATATATATATATATATACATATGTGTGTGTATGTGTGTGTGTGTGTGTGTGTTGCGTGCGTGTCCGGGTGTATAACCAGATATCGTAAGTTAATACGCGTATGTTTTAATTTGAATTCACTATTCTTACATTTTCGGCTGGTGGGGGGGGGGGCGCAGGCTTGGGAGGGCAGTGACTGGCGAACATTCGTGTTAGCGTAATGTACTTGTTCACATTTGTACATTTTTACGTGTACAAATTTTAAGCTAATACTCCCAAATGAATATGTAATAGGCAATGTCTCCGCGCAATAATCGCCCTACCCAATCACTTAACACCCACCGCTCCACCACCATGACAGCAAGGCAATTATTTTCTAACATTAAGAACGACCGTTGAACCTGTTAATAAAGGCGACTATTCGAATGGTTTATGTTGCATAATTATGCAACGATCATTTTATATGGGGGCTTTTCATTTTTCTAGTTTCAAGTCTTTCAATGGCTGATATTACATTGTTGGGTCTTATTAGGAAGTGTTGTTGCCTTTTCCCCATCTCTTTTCTATATTGTAATTATATAGGAAGATTTTTGACGATGAAATTATAATAACGAAGATGCAAAAATAGAATTTTAACATAAATGTTTATATATATATATATATATATATATATATATATATATATATATATATATATATATATATATATATATATATATGGGAAAATGAAAAAGGGAAAACCAAAAAATGGATGTTTTTTTATGTGTACATCAACGTTTCGTCCTTATTTATAAGACTTCATCAGGATGATAAAATAGAGAAAAATGTCATGCAAGTACAGATACATGTAGGGTAGACATATTGGGAGGAAAAATAGAATGAAATAGTGGCCACTGCTGGGTGGACGTCCGTATTTGTTGGAGAAATAGAAATGAATGTTGAAAGGAATGAGTGGGGAAAAATGGAAGGATGGGGTGAGCCAGGACTACTGTGGCTGGTGGTAAGAGAAAGAGGTGGGGGATGAGCAGGGGTAAAGTGGATGGCAGAGAGGGAGGTGAGGAAGAGGGGGGGAGGGAGGTGTTTGACCAGATGGCTGCGGTTCAAGATTGAAGGGGAAAAGTAAGTTGGAATGTTTGTGTATGGGGGGTGTATGCAGGGAAAGGAGGATGGGTAGAGAGGGAGGGGGGCTGTGATTTTGGTGGATGGGCGAAAGTTATGGTCTTAGAGAGCGTTTTGAGAAAATGAGGGAATTTAAGAAGGGGTATGGGAGAAAATAGTGGAGTGGGGGAGAGGGGGGATTTGTTGTGATAGGGTGTGAAATATTTGAAATATTTGGAAAATGATAGCAATGAGTGAGAAACAAAACCTTGGTAGACCAGAGGATTCAGAGAGAAAGCAGGCATCTCATTCGGAAGTCCAGAAAATTCGAAAGAAGTGCTGCTCTTGTTCATGGCGCTGAAACTCTCTCCCCTGTTGAAACTGAATTTGAACAGTTCGTAGCTAGTAATGTAGACCATAATGTAATGAGTATTGATGGATTCAACACATTCCATGGTATGGACATCATAGCATCTTTTACGCCCGGGAGAGTTAAAGCAAAACCAGTTCGAAGGATTCAGGTCCTTTCAGAATATATAATAAGGGTTGGAAAAATCAAGATCAAGTACCTAGATTCACAGCGCACCAACAAACCACCAGTGACATTTAAAGAGCTCCAGCCCAAGGAAGTTGTCGATTCCACTGCTAATGTTGACATCCTTTGGGAGGTTTCACTAATTTCACACCCGTCCAGACCCGCATGGTCAGGCCTTATGCAGTCAGTGCACAAAGGAACATATCCTGGGAAATCAGCCACAGTTTTTTTTACCAATGATCGACATGAACCCGGGTAACCCAACCTGCGTGTACTCAACGTTATGTTACATTAGTGATTTAGCCAGGAAAAACAACATTACACCAATTCTAACATTCGATCAACCACTTTGGTACAAAGCAATGATGATAGTCGAGTCACAGCCTAGTTTCAGTCCCCTGAAATCATTTGTCTTGCTACTTGGTGGGCTCCTTACACAGATGAGCTTTCTGGGGTCAATTAGTCATTTGATGACAGGTTCTGGATTGCAAGAACTTTTTGAACTTGTGTATGCTGAAAATACAGTCAAGCACATGCTAAGTGGCAAAGCAATTGCAAGAGCCATTCATGCTCACTTCTTAGTTGATGCTGCTCTGAATGCTATTTTGTTAGCGAAAGCCTATGATTTGTCAGTTTCACATGTCATTGAGGATGATCAACCCAACACTGATGCAGAGTGATCGCTACTGGGCTGGCTTGTCGGCGGATCTGGTGCTAATGAGAAGCATGAAGACATCTGGAGGTCTTACTAATGACAGAGGAATGGACGAAATTCAACGATTGGTGGGGACGCTATCACTACCAGCGTGCGCTGCAATCAAGTTTACAATGCACGAACTATCAGGCATTCCTCATGACACTAGTGACCAGCACCAGGCGGCTACTTCAGCAAGAAAAGAGCGAGATGTGAGGGATACATATATATATATATATATATATATATATATATATATATATATATATATTTATGATTTAGTACATTCACAATTTGACTTTCTTCTAGACATCTAGAACTGGATTTTTAAATTATTTTAGACTAGTTTCAAACTAATTATGATAACGTCTATCCTCACAGACTATTAGAAGTAGCAGCGACAGTGAATGTTGTTTTACGTATCGACTTTCGATTGGTCAAAATCTCAAATTAGCAGTTTCCTTCAACAAAAAGATATTGACTTCCGAATCTCGCGCGTAGTATAAAAACCCAAACACAGTATTTTCTCCCTTTTTTCTATTTTTATTACACAGACACGTACACGTGCGTACGTAACAATCAAGCAGAGTAGTTTGGGACCGAAAGGCTCTCTGAATGACGAGAAATACACACGAACGCACACAGCACATCGAATGCATATACACAGTTCGTACATATACTCTCCCACTAACAAAAGAGGCACGCCAATTCACACATCATCATCATGCTTATCCCATTTAGACACTCTAAAACGCAAACGGCGCTAGCTGAAATGAACATGTGTACTCAATTTCTTCTTGCAGACAAAGCACCTTCTTTCACCTAGCACGTTCTCGAACACTTCGTTTTTCGTTGTCTTAACAAGTTTTCAATAAAGATTAATTAATTTTGTGTCGATAGATTTTGTCATTCTTTCATTTGATAATGTCCTATCATCAACAAGACTAGCAGGGCACGTATGCCACTTGTGTGACAACGTATGCAGATCAGATGTTGGATAGCAAAGGTATATGATAGTTCATTAGGAAATGTTTAGATTATTCATGCGACTTTTCTATGCCGTATTCTGCAGAGGATAAGCTGACATTAAGAGTCACCTGCATACACTCGAAAGCTCAACAACAAATTGATGAGATGGCCAAGTGATGAAGGCCATCCTTCATGAACGTGAACAAACGGCCGAATGAGTGAAGTCAAAGAGTAGCTTCTTCAGCCATGCCGAGCCCTTAACAAGACCTCAGGAAGAAACCAATCTATAGCTGTGGACTAGAGGGCCTCTAAAGTCATTCCTCTTGGTTCAGAAGCACCCTGGGTCCAGTGGAAAACATTTAATCGTTTGAGGTTAGGGAATAGGGTGATCAAAATTTGCTACCAATAATGATGCAAAGGACTGCGTATAAAAGTGGGTAACTGTCGTGTGACCACATGTCACTTCAAAGACACGCAAAGAAGATCAAAGTTAAACAAAATAAGTGACGTGTTTTTCACATTGCAAGGGTCGTGGTGAACCCCAAATCACCGGGACACGTCTCGGGGTAAAAAGTCAAGTTTCATTTGTCTAATGAAGGCGATCAATTTGTCATTAAAGTTTAACATTTGAATTATATCCTCAATTATTGTTTTAAAAAAAACGACATAAATATTCACTTTTAAACCATTTGAATTAAACTATATGTCAGTCATCCAATAAAAACCCTTGTTACCATGATGGCTGTTGGCCCATTTGTTCCTTTTACTTCATTCAAATTTTATTTCGCTCGATTTAACGTCTCATTTCTTCTACGTTTCTGAAGGATTAAAGGTATGGCTGAACTATACTTAATCAAGTTTTCCTATGAATATCAAAAAAATAAAAATGTAAAATGGTAAACACTGCAGTCCCGTCGAATGGCAAAATGCATTGGAATCCGTTGAGGTTCAACTTTTATCCTGCTTACCCCTACCTCTAAAATGTAACATTTTATAAGTTTATCTAAAAGATTAAAAAAGCCCTGAAAAGGGCGGGATTTTTGTTGTCAATTATTTTCAAAATATTCTTTCAGTCTTGCATCAATAATGGAATGAAGAAAATAGCACTATTATTGAAGCAAATCCTTGTCAAATGCTTTTTTAGGAATCAGTTTTCAATGTTTATTCATTGTAAGATGATAGCGGACGACGCAACGACACTTCCTACTTCCTCTTGTAAGAAAACTAAAAACAGTGTGAGCGACAGACACGTGTAACAAACATAAATTTACAATTTGTTTTTAATTCGTTTAACTAGCAGATCTACCCAACGTGCCGGGCTATTAAATATTAAATATGGTAAACTTCAGATATAAAACTTGGGAAAAATATGAAAGCCCTTATCTTGTCTCTTTATTCTTTGGTTAACTAGTATAACTATTGTTCTTCTAAAAATCATTTACAAATCTTATATTTCTATAAGGAAAAAGTTCCCAGCATCAAGCGAAATTTAAGGTTAATGTGCCGTTAAACAAAATAAGCAAACTCATTATTATAATAGAAGAAAACACTTTTAACCATTTAAAACCCGGCTAAAATATTCGCAGGAACTCCTGATTCCAAATAGTTTTGTTCGGAAATCATCCACCATGTGGGGACAAACACACATACACACACACATATATATATATATATATATATATATATATATATATATATATATATATATATATATATATATATATATATATACAGATTTACTTATATTGCTGAAAATTATGGTTAATTTATATTTTGTGTCTGTTTCATAAATTTTGGATAACTTCTGCAGTTTACAGCCCGTGCTGAAGTCGGCATATTCTGGCACATTACAGCCAGGAGATACCGAATGATATTTTAACGAAGACGCTAGCTAACTATAAAAATTAAGGAAACACATTTAAATAGAGCAATGAACAGTCATCGTATGGTAAATTCAATGAAAAATATTTATTTTCTTATATGATGAAAAATTAATGGAAATATGTACTTTAAAGAACACGCTATCATACTGGAAAAGTTATGAAAAACATTCAAATCGAGAAAAAAAGCATTGTATGGTATTTTTAATGAAAAGATTTGTAGGTTTTACGAAGAAAATATAATTAAACAAATGTAAGCCAAAAGAAAATGTTAATGATTTTTTACCCCGAATGGCTTGGTTAGGGTTAGGTTAGGGTTAGGTTAAGGTTAGGTTGTTTGTTTGTTTGTTATTTAGGGTTAGGGTGAAAAAATAACAGTTTCATGTTAGGGTTAGACTGTTTTTTGTAGGGTTAGGGTGAACAACAAAACCAGTTTCTTGCATTGTTTTTTTAGAGTTCGAAATTTTTGTTTTCACTTTCCAAAATGTGGAAGATTTTCTGTGGTCGTTAGTATGTTCTGTAACTTTTCTTTTGGCCTGTAAGTTTCTTTTCTGATAAAATTCCATAATTCTTTCAGGAAACTGAAGTGTCTGTCCTAACTCGATGAAATTCATGATCGCTTTCACAAATTTTCTTGTTTAATTTTACGCAATATTTAATTCGCGATAGACAGTTGTCGTCTGCTGCAATCTGATTGACTAAGCGTTTCGGCATCTGCCGACGGTTTATGTAATCTGCCGGAATCTGCCGATCAACGTTGGTTTCAGCGCTCCCTGTAAACTGTAGAAGTACCAATTTTTTGTTTTAATAAAATAATTTATGTTTATTGATAGATATATGCATACTAGCACATATAACTCACACACATAGGTCCATATTGAAAAAAGCACAAATACACAAACACACTCACACATACAAAAGGTAATAGATATACAAACACACGGCTCCTTCCCTCTTGGGATATTATTTCTTTTATTCTTTTTCATTTATTTAAACTGTCGACAATGATTTTAGTTTTTCTTTCTATTATTTCTAATTTTAACTTTAATTATATTCTCATTTTTTATTTTTTCCTTTAGTTTTTGTTTTTTACTTTCTTTTCCATAACCTCTGAACCCAGCATTAATCCCCACATTAATTCATTAATATTAGGCTTATACCCTCACCACCGCTTCTCTTGATACGACCTCTGCAGTTTCCAATTTCTAACAATAACTAAGTCACTTGTCTAGCTCCCCGAACCATTCCCCTTTATTGTTTTACTTAATCACTTCCTACTTTAAAATCTATTTTTGCATCTGAAGTTGCAGCCCCCCCCCCAATCCAATCTTTCTTTACATCACCCGTCTACATTCTCTCACTACTCCCACTTTGCTACCTCCCACTTTTTAAAACGTAACCTGTTGAATTTCAAATTTTATAACGGCTCAAACAATTTTTCGATTTCTGTCTCAACGTTAGTTTATACTAGCTCGTTACCTGAATTGAAACTATCTCTTATTATCTCCCTTTGAATTTAACTCCATAAAACCTATATCTGAAAAGCCCATGGAAGTCTCAAATGGCTTTTAATACAGAACATAGATCTTAAACTTATACATTGCAACCTTTTCCAACTTGATTATTCAGGCCTTTTAATGGTTTGGCCTCTCCAAAAGTTATACGGATATTACAATTTTTATGCCGAACTTTTCCTGGGTGTACCGTTTTTGAACCTGCTGCTACAATTTTCATGACGGTGAACTTTTTCCCATATCTTCAACCTCTTCTCTTTGCACCCTCTTCTATTTGATACTTATCTTCATCCTATATTATCTTTATATTTTTTCAAATTATGACTTTTGCTAATTTCACTTATCGACTTATCTGTTTGTATTCTTCTGACGATAAGATTTAATTCCTTGAAAAGT
>OY744545.1:20207495-20342495 GCA_963556195.1 Sepiola atlantica | reverse complement strand
ATAGAGATTTGAGGTGGCATATATTCGCGAATATTTCATACAATATAGAGATTTGAGGTGGCATATATTCGCGAATATTTCATACAATATAGAAATTTGAGGTGGCATATATTAGTGAATATTTCATACAATATAGAGATTTGAGGTGGCATATATTCGCGAATATTTCATACAATATAGAGATTTGAGGTGGCATATATTCGCGAATATTTCATACAATATAGAGATTTGAGGTGGCATATATTCGTGAATATTTCATACAATATAGAGAAGTAAGGCCCAGATAAGACTTTGGCCAATCCTTACGTTGTCAGGCGGAAGTATGCAGTTTCACGACTTACTTCTGTTCTTTATTTTTACAATTGTAGTTTTTGAAAGTTGATGCCAATTTCTGGAGTTTTTACTTTTACAATAAACTGCAAAAGAAAAAGTCGGAAAATAACTTAAATATAAAATATATCGTCAATTCACAAAATGAATCCAAAGACTAAAATCGCATTGATTTGAATTCGAAGGAATAACTCACAATACACGATTAATTCAAATGACTGCAGATTTAAGTTTCCATAGGTTAAAAATCATACCTTTTTGCAAATAGTGATGAAATAAAATGATTTTTAAATATTTCATTTCTATTTAACATTTCAACGGTTATTAAATTTTAACATTCCCAATGTAAAATATTAACTTCATTCAAATCTTAATTCATTAGACTGATATCTATATGGTTATAAATATTTGTTTTTATCTACATACGTATACGTTTCAACCGTTCAGAAATCGTCAGTGTACAGAAGACTATTCATACCAATTGCCGGACTCGAACTCCAGAACACGAGTTATGTTTCAAACTCAAATTCTGACGTCTTAGCTCACACGGCTGTCATCAACAACCCGGTAACTCAGCAAAAGATTAATCCTACTTAAAAGCAGTCTTCGTCAAAGTGTTCTATAACTGAAAGGAACATGCAATATATATATATATATATATATATATATATATATATATATATATACTATTAAAAAACTATGCTGTTTTGGAGTTTGTCTGTTCGAACACTAATAGGTGCATGTAATTGGTTAACAAAAAAGGAATAGGCAGCGTACACATTACTAAGGCGGTATTTTTACAGAATGTTAATACACGAGTTCAAGTCTTACGTAAGTCTAAAGGGTTTTTGTAACTGGATACTTGTTTTTTTATAAATCTAAACAAATTAACATGACATAATAACATAAAAACATTACATAAATATTTTTTAACTAACTAACCCCTTTTTTGATAATCTGAAAAACAGTATACATAAAGGGTATTCGGCATTAGTTCAAATTGCTTCAAATATAATTTCTATTGTTTTTTGTTAATAAAAACAATATTTAAATAAATTCATCGTAGTTAATTACTCTCTCATGCAAATACTAAGTAGCGTATTTTTCCACGAAATTTCACAACTATTTTTTTTCGTGCTAGCTATAAAGCGGTAGAAGAAATGTGAAGATGGAAATTGACCTACCCAGGTGCTGTACCAACACCGCTTAAGCAGCGTCTCTATCCAGACCAGGTATGTTGACATTTTTGGGGAGATTAGAAATTTCTATAAATATAGTGTGAGTCAGTTTTTCATTATATGCAATCATTAAGAATATTTGGCATGTGTGCATATTATTTTTGATCGCAAATAAATCCGGTTCTATTTTATAAGTAAGGTGTTTATTTTTCTTTCGTTATTTCTTTTGTTCACTGCTGCCATATCTGGGGAGGTGCCGCACAGAGCACTCTTTCCTGAGTCAAAAATCGACTTCGAAATTTTCCCTACAACCCCTTTCTCCCAGAAAAGACGTTGCTAGTCTCTCTCTACTCTATTCTGGTTTTCATTGAAGGCGCTTGACTGAGCTGCAATCTTTGGTTCTTTCTTGTGAGACATTGACAGCAAGAACTCGTCGGAATAAAACTTCCCTTTCTAGTGTCAGAGAAAATTTCCATGGGCAGAGTTTCTTTGCAAGAGCCTTTTGCTTTGATAAGTTGCGATTCAATCTTATATAAATAGCGACTTTGTCCTGTCGTCTGTCTGTCTGTCTGCCCGTTTGTCTGTCTGTCCGCCAGTCACAATTTTAAACGTAATAAATACATTGCGAAATAATAATCTAATATTCCAATCTAGTAGAATCTGAATAAGAATAAATGCGAATATTTCCTAAGTATATTAACCTTTCAGTCTTACTCAAATATAATGATACAGTATATATTGTAATCTCTTAACTCCGTCAAACAAAACCCATTTTTCACATTTGCATATTAATAGTATAAAAAATATTTAATTTATTTCTTTTGTTTATGTGTCAAAACGAACTTATAAAAATCCAATGTCTACATCGATGGTCTCTGCAATCGACTTCATCTCGTCATTTATTTAAAAAAATGTTCGGTGTTTGATAAATATTCTCTCTCTCCCTCCCTCCCTTTCTCCCTCTCTCCCTCCCTCCCTCCAACCAACAAAATAAAAAATAAAAGACAGAAGAAAGAAACTCTAATTAAGTGCCTGTGTGAAAGTGACTGAGTGTGGAGAACTGGCCAGCGGTTGAGAATCAGAATTGCTCACCATTTTTCATCCTTTTTTCCTATTTATTCTGGCCTACTCTGCCAGGAATCGTAATTGAATCCGTCAATTGCCAACGGAGATTGAGCGCATGGACATCAGCAATGTGCGATTCTATATCGCCTTCGATTAATTTCAATTTGTATCGGCAATACAGACTAAAAAGACGAACAAAATCCCTAACCCGATTTGTCACAAGAGAAACCCCAATTTTCATGAAAATGATGAAAAATCTAAAGTTTACTATAATATAGCTTTGGTGTCTGGAAACAAACCTCAAAATGTAATTTAAACGAACACAGCATTAAAATAACATCAATCATAGATTATTTGAATTATTCGGACTACTATTCTCATCTTGTTTTTTTTTTTAATTTTCACAACGTTTTGGTCGACGTAACTCTCCGCCTTCTTCAGTGCGTCTATTAGAATATGGAAACCAGTTTGAATCAGTTTGAAATTCTGTATAGATTTCCGAATTCGATAGAAAGAATCCTGAGTGCACCTGAAGAAGGTCGGATGTTGTGAATATAAGAACCAAGGTGAGAATAGTAGTCCGAATAATCCAACTAATACAAATAGTGAACCCTTGTCTCGAAAATAGCGAAACACTAATCATTATATCAATACATGATGACTGGAAGATTGACGATAGTACAAATTATATTTGCGTGACGTAGTCGCATAAGACGCTCAGATTCAAGTTTATAATGTATGGTTCGATCCTAACCCTAACCATAATCCTAACCCTAACCCTAACCCTAACCCTAAGTCTAACTCTAAGCATAAGCCGGTACGCATGAGAGGGCATGTTTTAGAGACGTGGGGCAATTATGGGGAAGTAGTTTCATCGAAGTATGGCGACAGAAGGATCCTCTGGTATCGGCAGACAGTTTGTATCTTACCAACACTTCTGATGTTGGAAGCCGTGCTCAACCAATTTGAAGAACATTGTCATCGGACCTAGGCCGCCTGACGTCCAAACAAAATTATCTGGTATAGTCAGCACAGAAATATTTTAACTTGCTATCCAATCCGACGTTGCTCGGGAATCTTTTACAATTTACGTGACTGAAACGTTATTTGAGTTATAGATAAATATCAAAAAATATTTATTTTTCCCTCTCATTCCGTTAAAGTAAAAAGTCGATTGCGATGTAAAAATAATAAATATAAAAATGATGGAATCGTACATCTTAACGAGATGGTGTCTTATCAATTTTCCAGTGTTATTAAACATGCTACAGGAGGTTTATTGTGTAAGTAGGTTTATAACGTTCAATTGATGAACATTACTGATGAAAATAAGAGAGGAGAAAGGAGTCATGAAATAATTGCTTCCAATTTGATTTATTCCAGACCTTCCTTTCGGTGTAAGTGGTGGCAGGAAGAGGACTTGCCACTACATCTCCATGATATTAGTCATCAACACAAAAACTGTTGATCGGACTAAATATGAAATTTAAGATAAAATCGGTTGGAAATGAAATTTTTTTGAGAACACAAAGATTTGCGAAAACTGACTGGCTGAATAATTTTAAGTATGTAATTTGTGTTAAAAAGAGTCAAATATATAGGGGAAAATGTCTTCACTGGACCAATCTCCCGGCGTTGCACGGGAGAAATAGAAAATAATTAATTAAAATTTGTCAACATCAGATATAACACAAATAGGTCACATCGGGCAATAATTGTTGGTTTGGAATTGTTGAAGGGTGAAAGGTGGAAGAAAGGAAGGAAAGAAGAAGCGGTTGTAGGAGTCTTCCTGCACAATCCATCGTACTGGTATTTCCTAATATTTTTATTGTAGATTAAACATACGTTCTATCTATGATAATGGGAAAAATTTTAATTAAAGATGGCTACAGAGCTCTGTTAAATCCAATTTCCCTCCTGATATCTTTGTATAGAAATTCCATTTTTTGTGAAGAAACAAAAAAGAAAGAAGAAAAAAATAGAAAATAGAAAAAGGAAATGGGAAAAAAAAGAAAAATGAGTATGCCTTCTGAGTTCTACTAAAACACACAAATATAATTAAGGGGGAATGCAGAGCACTAATAAACCATGTGCGTTCTAAGAGAAATTATAATATTCACAATAGTTAAAGTACTACATATTACATTGATTAATTTTCAAATGACTACATAATAACGTTGAATTTAAAAAATCTGACGCATAGTCCTCCCTTCCCGCCTCCCTCGTAGGCAAAAGTTTAACAATGTAAAATAAAATTGTGTGAGACGACTGGGACCGAACCATAAACCTCTCGGTCTTGGATCTACGCTGCTAACGTGTCGGCCACGAACGCGAGAAGAAAATCTTTGGAAAAATAGGTAATTTAAACAAAGCCAGCCAGTAGTTGGCATGCGTGTTATCGTACGATCCGTCGTAAGGCAACTAAATGTTGGGTCCACCAGTCACACGTTTTCGGTAATTTCTATACCAAGAAATCTATGTATTTTTCCAATTGTTCGATATTGTGCGTATGAAAGGTTTAGGAATCAGAAAATGTACACTTTATGAGTTTCTGTCGAGTAGGTTAGCGTATAGTGACTTAATTCAGAAGTCGAGTCGCTGAAGAAATTGTAGCTGCCATGTTGAATGATGAAATACGACAAGGAACTATGTTCGTTAATTGCATTCTCTAAAAACCGGAATGACTATAAATGTAGACGTAATAGGTAGGAGTAACGTAATCCGATATTCTCAGAAATCAACGGAATTAGCGGGAGCGTCCATTAAATGTGTGCGTAATGTTTTGTATTATGTAGTAAATTAATAGCAGACAAATAGGAAATAACAACGGACAATTTTTTTAAAAGTAGACGTTGTTTATTACCTTCCTGTGTCGATGGGGGAGTGTGAGTATTGAAGTTTTTGCTACCACCGATATGGGTTATGTTTTGAAGGGAGTCGAAGATGGTGGGCTAAAAGTAATATTTAGTGGAGAAAAATAATAACAAATTTGCAAATACACGTTTTAGTGAATATTCGTAATATAGTGGTGAGTGTAGTAGCCTGTGATGCATGTGTTTATTTACATATTCTTCAAGAAGATACAGGAGTAAAATCGTCTTAACTTTATATATTAGATTACTTTGTCTTAACTTTATATATTAGATTGCTTTGTATACAGAGATGTAATGTATATTTTAGTGAGCTAATTTGCATAATTATCTCAACTCATAAATGTATCAATATTTTATCAAAACAAATTTATGTATTTGAATTCAATAACATAAAATGTATTGTTTTAGTGGATTGTTTTAAATTATAAATTGAACATTTCATCACATTGAATTATTTCGAGTCATTTAGGCTGCCTTTTAGAATTCTGTTAAAACGATGAGTAAAAATATGTGTCATATTATATACTGGTTTAATTATCCCCCTTCCCCCGCTCTCCGCTTATATAATGTTTTATTATGTGTCGTATTAAGAACTGTCATAATAATTGTCCCTTTATGTTAACTGTTCGACTAGACAAATTATGTACACAGATATGAAAGAAGTAAATAGACACCCTTATTATCATTAATGATGAAGAATGTTCTCAGAGAGTCCTGATGGACCTAGGCGCGATAATTTACATTATTTCCCTAATTAATCGAACAATTATTCTGCTAACTGTGAAAAATAGAATTCCGAAGTTTGCGGCGATTTGATGCTGATAAAGCTCACCGTCAGATTCATCTATAATATGGCTCCTCTAAAACTTAGTTCTAGTGTTTCTTCGGCCCGTTTCACACTTAAATTATGATATATGATCGATAAATTGATATGTGAAACACAAAAATGTCAATCAGAATAAAATATCGATGTTTCAAATTTTTATTGCTGCTTTGTATGGCTCCGAGTGATCGCCGTCAATGAAAGGGGGCAGAAACTGTACACATGTATGAATTATTTTTTTGGAGGGGGTCTATTTACTTCTTTCATGTCTGCATATATATATATACGTTTACTCGGCGCCATCTAGTTACTGTACTTCATAACTAGCTGAATAAAGTTTCTATAGTTACAACCTTGTTTTCTCTACAGAGTTATTCATTACAAGATGTTTTTGTTTGTAAACGTTTTGGATTGTTGTGTGTTTTCTGTACAATTAAGAGTAATTCATCTCTTCAAAGTTGTCTGAAGGGATTTTCCAGAAGACAAGATGGGAAGATCGCCTGAAGCCCGACCCCAACGCGCCTCGCTCTCGCAGCGCACCCTTCCGTGTATTGTATTTAGTGGATAAATTATAGGTGAGAATGGGGCATTATTGGCAGGATGATGGATCAGAAGAAATAAGGGTGGAGACAAGAAAGAAGGCGAACCAAAATATGTAGAGAGAGAGAGAGAGGGAGAGAGAGAGAGAGGGGGAGATAGATAGATTGGAAATGGTGATAAGAAAATAGAAGGGTGAAAATAGAGCATTAGATAACGACAGAGTTGGGAAGAGAACAGATATAAGGAAGGGGAGGAAAAGGGAAAAGCGCGTGTGTCCATAAAAATAGAAATAAATGGGAAAACAAGGAAAATAAAAGGAATTGAGTGGAACCGGAAATAGATTAAATATCGAATGAGGGGGAGAGAAAGGAGAGGGGAGAGTGGGGAGGGGTAATACTTTTACAAAATAGAAAATAATGGAAAGACGTGAGTGTATGGATCTATTTATTTACTTACTAGCAGGCACGCCCGGCATTGCCCGGGAATGAATGAAGAATATCTCTGTACCTCTGCTCCCTGCCCTGAACTCATACACAGAGATCAAACGACTAAACTTTGACGATGAATCTAATGGCGATATTCAATTTCTATTCGTGTTTTTTACAATAATATATTGGCTCTGCTTTTCGCGCCTTACATCTATAAACAACAAAAACAAGGAAAATATAATCTCTATATAAATAGACACTTTATGACACTTTTGGTGTGTCTGGGTATTTCCCGCGCCAACGTAACTTTCGTAACTACATATTGAATTATTATATTTTATTTACTTCCAGCAGGAAGACCCGACGTTTCTCGGGATTGAATGAGGATCACTACTATGTACTTTTCCGCTGTATTACTTACTATTTCTGAAATGTTGGAAAACTCTCTGAATTAGTGTCTTATAATTATGCCTTAAATTTCATTAAAGTCGGATAAACGTGTTTAAAGTTTTAAAGCGGTCTTGTCCTTATGGGTCACTTAGAGGTGGGGCACGTAGATATTCGGCACATAGAAGGTAACTTAAAGATGCGGGACCACTTCCATTGTCTTCCCCGTATAATTTTAAACATGAGATAAATTTCGTTAAAATATGATGTATTTAATGATTCAATGGAGGTTCGGTCCCAATAGCTACCTTTGGGTACTTAGAGATTCAAGATAACTTCCATTGTTTTTCCCAGAAAATTTTGTACATATGATTTAATTTCATAAAAATAAGATATATTTGAAGTTTTGCCATCATAGGCCTCTTAGAGAGGGCACTTAGAGATTCGGGAACACTGCCATTGTCTTCCCCGGTAAATTTTACATGAGAATAAGCTCTTAAAAGTTGTATGAATATTCTCTAAGCTGTCTTTCTTTAGGGAGCACACACACACACACACATTGAGTTTTATAGAGATTAGTTGTATTTAGATTAATTGTATTTTTAAATTAAAAATACAATGGCGTAAATTTTTAAAATCCTATTCAAAATAATTTGATTTAGAAATTAAATCTACCAGAATGCATTTCTGTTTCTTCGTAAACAAAACAGCTATTTTAATATTTTGTTAATAGTTGGAAAGAATAAATATTACTTGATGATCCTTTGAAATTGGAATTATTTCTAGCTTTAGAATTCTTAGAAAATGAGGATTTGCTAAGAATTTTAAAGTCGGAAATGAGTTTCTATTTCAAGATGAAAGTTTTGAAGCAATTTAGACGCAGTATTTTATAAATAGATATGAAACAACATAAACTTAACAATCAGTTTAGAACAATTTGGTTCAATAAATCATGTAATACCTAAACGATACCGTAATAATAAAATTTCACTTTAAAAAAAAAAAACGAAACAAAAATGAAAGTAAAAATAATCCCGGGCAACGTCAGCTAGTATTTAAAAATGTTTTTTGTTGTTTTTTTGCAATAATAAAATAAATTTAAACAAAATCTGCCAGCGTGTTTTATACCCGGGCAACGTCAGGTTCATCTGCTAGCCCTTCACTCTATAATAAAGGCCTATGTGTATTTATTATCATGTCAAGAAAATGAATGACATACTTGACGATGTTACTAAATTTGAATATTTAGGCAATGCCAATATGAATGACAAGCCACTTAAGACTGGAACCAAATTGCAATATCGTTTCCTTACGCTATGTAAAAGGGGATGTCTTACTAAAGAGATTTACAACAGGATACGTTCTGTAGAGTCCCAACGTACCAAGATGTATGGGTTACCTAAGGCCCATATAAACAATGCTGCTACGAAAACTTATTTTATCTATGGTAGGCTCACCCCAGCATGAATTGGCCAAATGGTTAGCTCAGATCCTCGCATCTGTCTTGGAGGCATACTCTGGACACTGCATTCCCGATTTTTGGGGGTTTGCAGAATTTATTCGTATACTTAGGTGTTCTTCGGATACTATCGACCTCTGTCCTTTCGATATATCCAGTTTATTTACCAATGTGATTTCTGATGAAACTATTAGAATCTGTGTCGATAGTCTTTATCGTAGTTCACTAGCTAAATCGCCATTTTCGGAGAATATATTTGCCAAACTCATGGATTTTGCTACTAAGCCAGTTGAGTTTAGTTTCAAAGGGAACATGTAATCGCCAAATTGATGGGGTAACAATGGGCAGTTTTTGAGGTCCAGCATTGGCTAATATATTTGTCGAATTTCAGGAACAGCTTTGGTTCTAGCAGTTGCCGAAGCCATTGTGTTATTTCCGCTATGTGGAGAACACTTTTGCCATGTTTATATCGACGACGACCTTGACAAAGGGTCGACCGAAAGACATCTAGGTAGCAATAACATCTTTATCTCTTCCGTTCATTAATTTATTTTCTTCTAACCATGTTAGAACTGATTATTTGCATAAAAATGTTATTTTTTGGAACTTTATACTTTATTCGTGCGATAAATAACGCATGATGAAAGTTTATTGATTGATGCAAATTAATTTTCATCTAAATCAGAAAAAAATATGAAGAAAAAAGATGCAATCAAGGTAGGTAATTCTAGTGCAAGGTTTGTAACTTCACGTACCTGAACACCCAATGCGTAAAACTATTTTTCTTGTCATGATTTGGGTTTAACAGTGTGAACATGTGTAATATTACGTTTTTTATCGCCAGATTGTAATGGTGTTTTCTATATAAGCAGCTCGCGTAAAAGCAGACATCTATGACGACGGAGAAGAGAAAAACATAATATTATTATATTTTTATTTTCATTTGCTATAAAAACAAAAAATGAAAGGAACAAAAAATAATGTAGAAAAAAGATGGCGGAAGATAATGAGTAGAAAGAGAAGATTAAGAAAAACGAGAAAGATTGATGAAAGCGAAGTGAGAAAGACGCCTAGTCTGTTTGGGGGGGGGGGGGTCATCATCATCGGCTGATGTGAATTGGCCAAGTAAGAATAGCGAGGGTCTTCGTGCGATCGGGTTTCGCCAAATTTCTGGGGTTAAATGTTGACAGGTGGGATATAAGGCTAGATTTGAGAATCGGTTTCTCGGTCCCTAACCCCTGACGCACACACATCGGCACCCTCCACCCACTGAAGTATATTTACGCATATATGTCTTTTTATTGGGTTGTTTTGTGTAACTTGTGCATTAACGTTAGACACGAGTTTATACAGGGAAATCACTTTTAGATTTCATTTCACAAGATTTATATTTCTGACATTTACAACAAAAAAGAAAAGAAAATAACGGGGGACGGGAACGGGGACGGATGGGGGGGACGAGGGGCTTAAGAAAGTTAAGTCGAAAAGGGATCTATGCCTACAAGGATGGCGTCAGGCTTTTCTGATAAGCAGGTTTAACTATTTGTCTGGAAGAAGAATTCACGCATTTTTTTAAATAAATAAATCTACTCACATAATATTTATTGTATGTTTTACAAAATTCTGTTTTTTGTGTTTGTTTTTTGTTGTTCGTAACATTACAAATATTCCATTATGACGTGTGATAAAGCAAGAGAGCGGGAGAGTGTCCCATTTTCCCATCGCAAAAAGTAAAATTCCATTTTTCACGCGTAAAAGACAAAACGAAAACGACAATGTCTTTTTTTTTCTTCTTAATTGATTAAAGGTGTTTGCATGCAGTGGGATGACATTAAATAGTCATGTAATTCAAAATGAATTCTAATGAGTTTTATGATTAAATAAACGATTAAATAAACGATTAAATAAACGATTAAATAAATTGCTTTGTTTCGATATTAATAATGGAGATTATGCAGCTCTCTTTCGGAAGCCGAACCTATACTATTTCAGACTTTTTCAGACTATTTCAGACTATTGTACTTAGTATTAAATAGTATAGGAGGGAAGGTAGTGTTTTTTAATAGTATGGGAGGGGGTTACTCCTTCAAACCATGTTTAGTATGTTGTATACGAAAATAACATCTATTATATTTTTGAGGGGGAGTAGTGTAGTATCTGTTCTGTGGCCATGATACCCCCCCCCCAGTCATTATCCTTCCTTTGGGGGAGGTAGTATAGTATATGTTCTGTGGCCATGATATTATCCCCCAGCCACAACCTCCTCCTTTGGGTGATATAGTGCAGTATATGTTCTGTGGTCATGATACCATCCTCTCAGGCTAGCACAAATATATTTCCTAGTTAATATATTAATTATATTAATAAGATAGCGGATTGTATTAGAAACAAAAATAATGATTTGTATCGAGAGTTACAGAATCGCTTTTTATAGTAGTTAACAAATACGCGGTAACTGAATGAATTATTAAAATGTTAAAATCATTCTATTATTAAAATTGCAATCGAATGCACACGCTAATACTTAATTACTGAAGTTATAACAATGTCATGTCAGGGTTTGATAATGCTGTGATATTCTTTCATGTCAGAACCATTTGAAGTATTTAATAGCAGTGAAGTGCAGCGAGTAGCTGTTTCTTATGAACTATCGGTGCGTTTTTAGGGCTGGAAACGATGGCCGACTGCAAATCACCGAAATATTGGGAGAGAGTGACATGTATCACGCTGATTGGCGCAGGATACAACAATTTGGAAATCTTTGCTGCAGCTCAGTGCTCGTGGAAGGCGATGAGATATGAGTTGGAGACTTGCGACGGGGCTGGCGAGCCGAAAGTGTCGTAGCAGACTGTGTCCGCCGCCGACTGTGTCCGCCGCACACCCAAATTCGTCAAAGCTACAAACAAAAAGGGCGGAAGATTGAAACAAAAAATCACCAGAAAACCGGCAGATTTTAAGGGTTTTTTAGTTTAGAAAACCAGCAGATTTTAAGGGTTTTTTAGTTTAGAAAACCGGCAGATTTTAAGGGTTTTTTAGTTTAGAAAACCAGCAGATTTTAAGGGTTTTTTAGTTTAGAAAACCAGCAGATTTTAAGGGTTTTTTAGTTTAGAAAACCGGCAGATTTTAAGGGTTTTTTAGTTTAGAAAACCGGCAGATTTTAAGGGTTTTTTAGTTTAGAAAACCGGCAGATTTTAAGGGTTTTTTAGTTTAGAAAACCGTAAGATTTATATTTTGTAAATATTACAAACATACATATTTTTTATGATTTCTATAACTATTTATTATTTTAATTTTATTTAAATTGTTATTTGTCATTTTAATGTTATTTGTATGTAATTTAATTTCGATAACAACTTTCGTTTTTCGTAAGATTTTACTTTTAAGGACTTTCTAATTGCTAGTGTATAAATATGGTTATCGATTAGGTTATGGATTAGGTTATAGATTACATTATAGAATATGTTATAAATTAGGTTATAGATTAGGTTCTAGATTAGTTTATAAATTAGGTTATAGATTAGATTATAGATTACGTTCTAGATTAGTTTATAAATTAGGTTATAGATTAGATTATAGATTATGTTATAAATTAGGTTATAGATTAGGTTCTAGATTAGTTTATAAATTAGGTTATAGATTACGTTCTAGATTAGTTTATAAATTAGGTTATAGATTACGTTCTAGATTAGTTTATAAATTAGGTTATAGATTAGATTATAGATTATGTTATGAATTAGGTTATAGATTAGGTTCTAGATTAGTTTATAAATTAGGTTATAGATTAGATTATAGATTATGTTATAAATTAGGTTACAGATTAGGTTATAGATAATGGTTACAAATTAATTTTTAGATTAGGTTATAGATTAGGTTATAGATTAGGTTCTAAATAAAATTAAATTGTTGATTAGGTGTTAGATTAGGTTCGAGATTAAGTTAAAGAGATAACCTAATCTATAACCTAATTTATAACCTAATTTATAACCTAATTCATAACCCAATCTAAAACCTAATCTATAACCTAATTTATAACCTAATTCATAACCCAATTAAAACCTAATCTATAACCTAATTTATAACCTAATTCATAACCCAATCTAAAACCTAATCTATAACCTAATTTATAACCTAATTCATAACCCAATTAAAACCTAATCTATAACCTAATTTATAACCTAATTCATAACCCAATCTAAAACCTAATCTATAACCTAATTTATAACCTAATTCATAACCCAATTAAAACCTAATCTATAACCTATTTATAGTGATAATATCAAAAGCACAACATAATAACGAAAAGTTGACACCACGTGCTGCTGACGTCATACCAAATAAGTTTGTAAAATACCGTTAGAATTCGAATACGATCTCAATTTAAAACTTGTATTTGTTTCAAACAATTTGTACTTGTGTGTTATTTTCTGACGAAGTCTCGAAATAAAGACGAAACGTTGCTGAATACATAAATAATATTGTTTTGGTTTTCCTTCTTTAAAATTTCCATATATATATATATATATATATATATATATATATATATATATATATATATATATTAGTAATCCAGGTTAGGTTTATATCCCCAGGGTATAAATCCGGGGAATCTTTTCTGCGTTTATATAAAAATGCTCAATAATAAATCGAGTTATTTATATATAATAACAGTTTTATTTATGCAGACATAGCATAGTACACACTCAGAATATGTTTCAATCGTAGCTTTGATAAGCTTGATTTCGCTCGGCCCAAAATAAGAGTCCGTTCTCTATGATTTCATATGGAAGAATGAACGGATCTTTTTTTTTTAGCCGGAGTAAATCGAGCTTATCAAAGCTACGATTGAAACATGTTCTGGACCTCTTCTATGTTTGTGTAAATTAAACTTTTATTATATATATATATATATATATATATATATATATATATATATATATATATATATATATATATATAGATATATATATATATACATATATATATATATATATATATATATATATATATATATATATATATATATATATATATATGCAAACATTATTAAATAACGGAGCGTTTTTGCTTGATAAGATTTTTATTTTAGTTTTTCAATTTTCCGAATAGTCCATTTAGTATTTCCGTCAAATTGGTGTATGTAAGTTCCGTGGGTTTCTTGTTGCATTTTTACAACGATTTATTTACTGCTGAGATTTTTAAAATGTTATCCCTACAGACGCTCATTTTAAAATAGTAAATAACTAGCTGTTAAAAAATCTCAACAGTAAATAAATCGTTGTAAAAATGCAACAAGAAACCCACGGAACTTACATACACCAATTTGACGGAAATACTAAATGGACTATTCGGAAAATTGAAAAACTAAAATAAAAGTCTTATCAAGCAAAAACGCTCCGTTATTTAATAATGTTTGCATATATATATATATATATATATATATATATATATATATATATATATATATATATATATATATATATATATATATATATATAATTGCGTCCTTATTTTTCCTGAGCAATGAGGAGTTTTTAGTGGAGAAATGGTTGTGCTGTCTCCGATAGCACTTGTTGCCCTGAACAGACACTGCGTGAATCTAGTGGCAAGGAAAAATCCAAGATGAGCGGAAACAATGCCGGGATAAGCGGAGAAGGACTGGTGCTATTTCACAGTTTTCCTTCTCCCAGACGAGTTACCCTACCAAGGCTTTAGATATATTATAGGCTACCCTGCTATTTAACTCATAGTTGAATACATGTATCCGACCGTTGTGGGTGTGTGGGGTTAATGGAGTTTGTCCAACTCTTACGAAAATCTGTCTGGGTATTATGTTAACTGAATTCCTATGCTGATTCATACATCATTTTACGAGACATTTTTAAAACTTAAACTACATTAATATACTGAAATGTGAAAAAGATATATTTTTATTCTTTTTACTTTTTAGATACAACAGACCGAAGTAATTTAAATATATATTTTTTTGAAACCCGGAAACAGTGCTGCGTCCGCCAATCCGGCGCCATATTTGACTATAAACATGTTAATATACCCAACTAAAGGTTAGAGTTAGGCTCAGCGAAACTGAAAGTGTATCTTCTTGGCAGTAGTGTTTTGATCTCACCCCCCCCTCTCTCTCTCTTTCTCTCTTCTCTCTCTCTCTCTCTCTCTCTCTATCTTTCTCTCTCTCTCGTGTGTGTGTGTTTTTAAATTATATTATATTGTATTTTTGAAAGCCATACCAGTGCATATATTGTAAATAAAACCCGGTAACTAGATGTTAAGTGTTTATTATTGCAGTTTTAAACGACATTTCGTGGTAATAGCCTGTTATCCGGTTATTTAGGACAAGGTCTTTTTGTCATTTTTCTTCTCCATTTCTTCGTATCTGTTGTGTCTGGATATCCAATAATAATTCTGCATTTTAAAAGTTGAATTTTCCCGTCGTAAAACTAATTCTTCAAAGACTACAGCAAAAAGGAAATCAGTTTTCGCCTTTTGACGCATCGATAATGAAATGTTGGCAATTGGCATTATTCGAGTTTTAAAAGTCATAACAATGTATCTATTTATAACAATTAAGTGTTAAGTGGTTGTTGTTATTGTTATATTTCTAAACGTTAAAAGTAACACAGCCTCATCACCTAGTTCCCTGGTTTTATTTAAAACTAGTCGTGCCTACCTTGCGTTGCCCGGTAGTATTGTCATTTTTAATTTAACTTTTCTTTGTTTATTTGTTTTTTACAAGATTATTTAAATGAACCAAATTGTTTTAAAACTATAGCTGTTTTTTCTATGCTATTGTTGGTTTATATATATTTATAAAATTATTGGGGCATCTTTTACGATACTCAGCAGAGTAAAAACGCTAAAAAAACAAATATGCAACAAATAAAAGTAACTGTCGTCGATAAAAGTTAATTTAAAACTGTCCTGTGATATTTGTTTGTATTTTTAAACCGTTCCAACTGCTATTTATTAGAAATCAATAGTTTTATAACACGAAGTTGCAAATACAAAATGGCGCTTGCTCGTAAGGAACTGGGTAGAAGACGCCATCTTGTCTAGAAAAAAGTACTAGTTAAAAATGAACAAGAATTTTTTTTTACATCTGATAAAAACCCATTTATAGTACGTAAAAATACAAACAAATATCATAGGTAAGTAGACAAATATCTCTTCTCGACGTAGGTTAAACTCACTTGTTGCATATTTATTTTTATAACCCCATTCTCGTTAGTTTTTTGGACCCCGTTCGCGCCTCTGCTGAGCGTCGTAACATATACCCAATTATTGGATATAAATAGCTTCCAAACAACATAACAATAATCTCAAACCAGAATTAAGTTTGTAATTCCCTATAATAAATAAGTGAAGCGAACGAATTAAATGTTAATGTTAGAAAATGTAAACAGTTGTATAATAATGAAACTGTGATTGATGGATATAGAGTTATTTAGATATTTTTAAATTATTAATCTCGAATCCGAATGTAGTTTGAAATTCTATATTTGTTAGTGAAATATTTTTTTACAATAATAATAATCTCAAAACCGAATGTAGTTGATTCATAAAATGAAGTGAACGAATTAAATTTTAGTATTAAAAAGATGTAAAGAACGGTCTATTAATGAAAAGTGTGATTTGTGAATAGAGATTTGTTTTGAGGGTGCATTTAAGCGTAAGAATAATCTTGACCCCGAATTTTGGGTTTCTGATGGAGAGGTTATATCGTTGGTTGGTTTAGAAAAAAAGTCAGGATGAAGAACGTAACTTGGTAGAGTTAATTGTATCTGTCCGCATCTGACTGAAATAGAATATTGAACAAGAAAAAGGGCCACCACCTTCCATAAATAAGACCACATCTCCACAACTAAATAGGGATCAACTTTTATTCATGGGAAAACTAGAACACACCGAGAAGTGTTCGGTACGCTGGGTTTTGTCGATAAACGAATGCTGAATCCTGAAGTTCCATTTTAGATAGCCTGTTAGTAGAGAAAAATGAGCACATGGTAACAATCTATCGAGAGGCAATTAAAACGGGAATCTTGAATCGTCTTTTTGGGCGCCAAGATACATCTATGTGTATTAACCTTGCTTCTGATGTATCATAAACCCCACGAAGTTAACAGTCCAGGCTCAAGTGCGCGTGCGCGAAGCCAAATCACGACTGAATCTAACGCATAGTACTGCGCGTACACTTAAACAAAATAAGTCACTCATGTAACTGCTACAGTATACAATTCTTTATATATAAAATGACTTGGACCGAAATATACATTACGATTCTCTATTGGGTGAAGCGAACAAAGTAAATCTTAATTTTTAAAATTGTATACAACTGTATAATAAAGAAACTGATTTTTTATATAGCTACTAGTTTATTTTATGCGTAATAATAATCTCGAACACACGTGTAGCTTATGAAGCGGAGCGAAGGAATTTTATCTTAAAAGAAATATCTAAACAACTGTCTATAACAAAAATATGAAATTGTTTAGATGTTGTTGTTGTTGCTTTTGTTGTTGTTGTTGTTGTTGTTGTTGTTGTTGTTGTTGTTGTTGTTGTTGTTGTTGTTGTTAATCTTTTTCAAGTGTTATAATAACCTCAAAGCCGAGTGAAGTTTACTACCGGTGGAATACGAAAAGTAAAATGAGTAACCGGTGATTTGGGTAGCGGTATCAGAACTTCTTTGAGAGTAAACGATCCTCTGCCTTCTATTTATAACGAACAAAAAATAAAAATGTTATCGCGGGATAACTTTTTAAATCAATTAAATTTATTGAAAATAATATTTTTGTTGCGAATCTGCTATGGCAGTTATTTAGGCTAATTCTTGATGCGTGTTTACCCAAAAATATGAGTTCGTTTAGTTAACTTTTCATCAACGATTATTACATTTTTTCGGATCCACAGCTTATTTTGACATAAGCATCCATACGGGAAGTCGGGGGAATTTTCACTTTCACACTCACATATACTGTGAAGTCTTCATGGTATAATTATTTCTTCGTGGCATCGTTATTTCTTCATGGTATAAATATTTCTTCATGGTATAATTATTTCTTCGTGGCATCGTTATTATGCCATTTTTCCCTCTCGCTATTGTCTGTTAACTACTAAAAATGTTATACCTGAGTATGGGACGTTACCTTCAACTACACTTTCTGTTTTAAGGACGTTTTGATTGCTTAATCTATTCTTGATTCACGGATCAACTCAATTGTAGATTGGTCTGATTGTTCGCTTTTGTTATTTTTACTTTTTAATGTTTATTCAATTTTCATGAATTTTAATGTTAACGTTTTTTTTTCGACCATAAGATTTACGTTAAACAATTTATCCTGGGTAACGCCCGGTACATTCAACTACGAAATTAACTTTTTTTTTCTATTTTTCTATTACAGTACGGATTTTGAGAGGCTTACACATACAAATACAAATACTTTGGTGAAAAGTATAACTTCATTTCCTTTAAAAGACACAGCTTTGTCATTCTCGGAACAGCAGAATGGCATTCTGAACAGTAACCAGGTTTTGCAGTCTATGACAAAATTGCTCAATGTTTGCTTGTATTTTTCGTTCGCAATTCCTTTTCATTTATTTTGTTCCATTCAAAAAAATTTTCGCAAAAAATAACTTTTGTAACAACCTTTTGTCTTCAGACCAACGTACGTTACATTAAACTACATCTGTTACTTTATCTAGCTTCATAAAATATCGATTCTTAAATAGGTTAAGATATCGAATTGTAAAATGCGATTTTTTACTGAAAGTAGACGACATTCTCGAGATAACGGACTTCATATTATAATTCCTATAGTCGAGGTATCTGAATTTTCATCCACTTTTTATACCCTTTGCAAAAAGGTAAATAAAACTAAATACAGACCAAATTTAGACCACTTACGCCGAACAGTTGTGTTCCAAAATCCATAATGATCGGTTAATAAATTTAGAAGAGAATCCTGTACATGATGACTGCAACGTCTTGTCAGACGAGTGCCACTCCTTCATTCAAAAAAGTTCCATAGTCTCTATCTGTATCTGTACGGAGATTGTAAATAAAGAGATCAAGCTTTGTACGACAGCAAGAACCTCCATCGGTTAAAAATGTTTGGAGCCAGCAACAAGCGAAAGCAAGATAGCCACTAACAAGTTGAAACTACAGACCAACATGATGTCTTTCACTTTTTTATTTAAAAAAAACATCTTTGCAAACCCAAACTAAAAATCCACCGAAATGTATTGTAAAGTTATTGTAAAAAAAAACCGTTGGAATAAATGCGTATGAAACACGTATTAATTTATTTATTTTTTTTTTTTTTATTTTTGATATTTTTGAAATTAAGTAACATCTTTCCACACCCAATCGAAAAGTCAAACAAAAAGAATTACAGTTAATAATACCAACCTACAAAAAGCCGTTGAAATGGATGTGGCTGCAAGACGAATTAATTCAGTTTATTTTGCTTTTTTGTTATTTTTTTTAATAAGAAACATCTTTTCACACCTAATCGAAATATCCAACGAAATGAATTACAGTTCATAATGAACCCATATAAAATGCCGTTGAAATGGATGCGTCTGCATAACGAATAAATTTAGTTTATTTTGCTTTTTTGTAATTTTTGAAAATAAGAAACATCTTTCCACACTAAAATGAAAAATCAAACGTAATGAATTACAGTTAATAATGCACACATATTAAAAAGCCGTTGAAATGGATGCGTTTGTATAACGAATTAATTTAGTTTATTTTTCTTTTTTGTAATTTTAAAAATTAGAAACATCTTTCCACACTAAAATGAAAAATCCATCGTAATAAATTACAGTTAATAATGCACACATATTAAAAGCCGTTGAAATAGATGCGTCTGCATAACGAATTAATTTAGTGTCTTTTTCTTTTTTGTAATTTTTGAAAATAAGAAACATCTTTCCACACTAAACTGAAAAATCCATCGTAATAAATAACAGTTAATAATGCGCACATATTAAAAGCCGTTGAAATGGATGCGTCTGCATAACGAATTAATTTAGTTTATTTTGGTCTTTTGTCATTTTTGAAAATGAGCAACATCTTTTCACACTAAACTGAAAAATCCAACGAAATGAATTACAGTTAATAATGCACAAATATTAAAAAGCCGTTGAAATGGATGCGTCTGCATAACGAATTAATTTAGTTTATTTTGATCTTTTGTAATTTTTGAAAATAAGCAACATCTATCCACACTAAACTGAAAAATCCGTCGTAATAAATTACAGTTAATAATGCACACATATTAAAAGCCGTTGAAATGGATGTGTCTGCATAACGAATTAATTTACTTTATTTTGCGTTTTAGTTTATTTTGCAAATTCAGTTATTTTTCAAAATAGCAAACATTTTTCTACACTGATCGAAAAATCCATCAAAATTAATTACAGTTAATGTTAAAAAAAAGTCAAATATATGCGCCTGCAAGATGGCTTAATTTAGTTTGTTTTGCTTGTTTGTTATGTTTGAAAATAAAACACCCAATCGAAAAATCTAACGTCATGAATTACAGTTAATAATGCACACATATTAAAAGCTGTTGAAATAAATTAATTTAGTTTGTTTTATTATTTGTTTTCAAAATTAAGAAACATCTTTCCACGCCTTATTGAAAAAATTTTACGGAAGTTTTACAAACAAACATATGAATATACATAACTTTATAAAGACAGAGATATAAAATAGTCATCTATAGACACATGTTTCGTCGTATCACGACCTTTCACTGTCACCAAGCGTAATAAGTGTATACACGCTGAGATTTGAAATCCGTTGTTTGCTAAATAAAAACAGAGGATAGATGATGCGTATATTTCAGAGCCAGTTGGAGGCTGAGAGCGGTGAGTGAAAACAGGAAAGCGGTGGTTATGGTTAGGGTTAGAGTTAGGGTAGGGTTAGGGTTAGGGTCAGGGTTAAGCAAGAACTCGGGAAAATTTTCAAAAATCTTTAAAGTATGTAGCACTTTCGGTTTACAAAGAAGCAGATGACGTGACTAGTAATCTATTTTTAGGAGATTTATGTTCATTAGCTGGGGGGGTCTAAATTTGTGGCTGCTGGCCTATTCTAAAATTAGGAGAATTGAAATAAACATTGACTCATCTCTTGTGTTTCAAATGAACTCAAAACATAAAATCTGAAAATAATTAATAATTTAAAAAAAAATATATTTACATTTTTTAAATCAAAGCCAACATGCTGGTTATAACTGCTCCGAAAATTGTTTGTTTTTAATTCAATCTTCGCCTTCATATTAAGAAGTCCAACTGGTTTCCAGCTAGCGTTGAAACATGTCTAAAATTGTGTAGTCGAAATGTTTGTATAATAAAAAATATATACTAAATGATAAATATATAGTTCAACTTAATATTGACTACTATTATATAAACACAATCAGGATTCACAGGAGTAACTCCTATGAACTATATATGTGAATATATATGTGGACTGGGTATACACTGTTTCTGTGAAACCGAAGGTATCGATGAAAGATCGTAAAGTGTCAATTGAAATAAAATTGAATGTGCGTGTCTATGTGTATATTTATATATATATATATATATATATATATATATATATACAGGGTGGCCCAAAAGTAGGTTTACAGTTATCATTTAATATTTGAAGTTTTTTAACTAGGTAATTCGAAAAACTTTAAATAGGTTAAATATTTATAAAAATAACTGTAAACCTACTTTTGGGCCACCCTATATATATATATATATATATATATATATATATATATATATATATATATATATATATATATATATATATATATATATATATATATATAAGTAAGAAATAAATCTTATACGGTAATCTATGGTAGGTGTAAGCAGATTAGTACTTATGTTGAGTATGTTGAATGATTTATAAATGTAATTGTCACATATAAATATTTGTTAATAATAGAGATGTTCTCCTCATTCGATAAAAATTAAAGAATTAACATTTATTCATGTTGATTAAGTAAGTTAGAATTATTCTCATAACAACAACATTCGAATAACAAAATGGCGAAACTTTGTATATATCTCTTAGCTTATGATTATAGGTATTGGGATGTGATATTTACTTTACTAATAAATAAGATTTACTGAGTGCTTGACAATCAATCTAGTCTTGTGACTTTTGTTTTGATTGGGTTGAATATATAATTTCTGGACTTTGTTGTGCATTGTATTTTTTCTAGCATTTACGAAAATATTATGCTGATGATAATCCAGTTTTAAAAATGGTATAGTTGATTGTATGATTAAAAATAAACCGTGCTTTGAAACAGCTGTAAACAACTATGATTACTTTGTGTATGTTATTTATTTGGAAAATAATTTTAGAAAAAATTTAAATCTTCAATATATATATATATATATATATATATATATATATATATATATATATATATATATATATATATAAGGTTTAGTAGTGTATATGTTTATCTATTGATACATACAGAATTATCTCCTAAACTAATTAACCAATCATTATGAATTTTGGAACACAGAATAAGCTATATTTACTTTAGTTTCATACAAAGGGGGTAAAAAGAGGTTGGAAGCACTTCATTCAAATTCTGATACCTCCAATATTTGTGACCTTTTAGGTATAAGACATCACTTAATAAATATTCGCCAAATTTCAGTTTCTTTAGAGTATTTTAAGGGTTTTTTACGGTACAATTTCCCATTTTAAATTTCAAATATATCAGATTTGCATTAAATTTGATCCGTAGTCATTCGACACTAATTCAGCAAGATTTCTCTGAATTTCAATTTCTTAAGATCCAATTTTCTAGAATAAAAATCATGCAATGGATGTTGATCAAAATTAGAACAAGGATTCTAGACATAAGGTTTAGTATCATTATAAAGGGGACATAAAAAGCAGTGAAGATCTGTTCTGTTCGGAAAATGAATTTTACACTCCTTTGACAGGTATCCTTCTAGTATTATATATATATATATATATATATATATATATATATATATATATATATATATATATAAATAATGACACGTCCTATTAAATGGTCGACTTCTTTACCGCTTAAGAAGTGAAAAACATACTAAGTGAACATCTCTGTTTCTATGGCCAGTAAAAACAATAACAACAATTACTATTATGATGGCGATAAAAAAGTCGTACATATTTCGGCATATTTGGTCTAGTGGTAAAACGACAGACTAGTGACAATAATATCGAGGGTTCGATTGGACCAGCCAATATATATATCAGGCAGTGTACAATATTGAAGTGGCTCCTCCAAAATTACGTAGAAGCTAATTTTTTTTAATGTGGGGAGAAATAATTGTGTTTATACACAAACACTGGAAGGAAGGTACTATTTGATAGGAATAAGAGTATTTGTAAACGAATTAGTTTTTTTTAAGTAATTGTAATAAGATCAGCCTTTTATTAAAAGAGTAAGTGAATATTTTGTGCAAAATCTCTTGATTTGAATAAGAAAAATCAAAATTAAATTGAAAAGTAAATAGAAATTAAATGTATAAAAAGTGGAATGAAGTACTATTTTATATGATTGAATGTATTTTGTAAATAAAGCAATTTGTCTACTAAATATGTTGTAATGCGACACAGGGAACTGTTCGACATATTGACTCGGCTTAACATCGACGGAAAAGACCTTAATGTTCTCAGAAATCTGTATTGGGAGCAGAAAGCAGCTATCAATGTTGACAATAATTGTAGCGGCTTCAGACCAATCCGGAGAGGAGTGAGACAGGGCTGTGTTTTCTCGCCTGACCTCTTCAATATTTACAGCGAAATGATTTTACGCAAAATTGCTAGCGAAGAAGGTGTTAGTGTAAGGAGTCGTCACATCAACAATTTAAGATATTCGGATGACACTGTCCTCATCGCAGACTCCGAAGACAAATTACAACGAATACTGACAACAATGACAGAAGAAAGTGAGAAGAAATGGCTGCAACTCAATGCTAAGAAAACAGAATGCATGGTTATCTCCAAAAAGGCTGAAGTACCAAAATGCAACATCAAATGCAACGGCGAGACCATTAGACAAGCGGATGCATTCAACTACTTGGGTTGTGATATGACGTCAGATGGTAAAAGTGACGCGGAAATCAAGAAACGAATCGCAATGGAAAAATCCGCTTTCCATAGCATGGAGGGCATCTTTCAAAACAGAAACATAAAAATTAACACAAAAATTAGAATCTTGAAGGCGTACATATGGTCAATCCTACTTTACGGTTGCGAATGTTGGGCATTGTCGAAAGTGGCTGAACGTCGGTTAGAAGCAGCGGAGAGATGGGTTCTAAGAAGAATTCTACGAATCTCATGGACAGAAAGGAAAAAGAAGAAGTCATGCGTAAGGCTGACTACAACAGATCGCTTCTCAATACTATCCACGTCAGACAGTTGAACTTCTTCGGCCATATAATGCGGGCGGACGGCTTGGAGAAAAGCTTGATGTTAGGAAACATCGACGGCAAAAAGAGTAAAGGAAGACAGCGTACCAAGTTCACAGATGGCCTCTACAGGGTCACTAGAATCACGGCTCTAGATCTCATCAGAAAGACTGAATGCAGAAAAGAATGGAGAGCCATGATCATCGATGTCGGCAAACAGACCTGATACCTGAAGAAAAAGAATGCCGAAGAGGAAGGTCTTCCCTGACCATTGCTGCTATTTCTAAGCACGAAAGTAATTTAAAGAACTAATTAATTGAATTGTATTTCGGAAATAAATAACAATACAAATTCAGTATTCGATAGTACAATCTGCAACAGTTAGCGTCTCCATGGGAACAGGCGTGTTACTGTAAAATCTGCAACAGTTAGCATATCCATGGCAACAGGGGTGGTAATGCCAAGCAAACGCGATAGCAGATAAAGACGAATAAACAAATTAGATAATGAGTCTGTTATTTCTAGAATACCAGCTGCTTGCATTAAAATTGCACATTAGAAAAAGCAAGTTTTAACCCGTTTTAGAATCGGTACTTTAGTGATTGCAATCATCGATTACTGTTGGAAAATTTAATTCTGCTATTCTGAAAATCAAAAGCTATGCCTTTCGAAAGAAATAGAGTTGTTCTTTTTACCAAGATATTTATAAGTATCAGACAATCAGTACTAGGAAGAAAGACAGTAGCAGTTGTAATAGGAGAAAGAAAGTAGCCGTTGTCTCCCGGGATTAATGTTCTTTAACGGACATCCTATTCTTGTAAAAACGTTAATAGTAAATGCAGTCAAAGGAAATTAAATATAAGAAGTAAGAATAATGTAAGTGACTGTTAACAAACAATTCTGCTAAAACGATTAATATGTTATTCGTCAATCTAGAAGTAAGTGACAACAAATGGTGAATCGACATATGTTTCTTTTGAAAACGGTAGTATTACTCCCGAAATATTAAAATATATGTTTCCATCTTACGCTACTCTATATAAGAGTAAGTGAAAGATAAATAGAGAATTGAAAATTGAAAATTTAATGTCACTTTTATTGTCATTCTCAACTTATTTTTTAATTTCCTCTTCCGTCGGTCTGACTTTCACCGCTTCTAAAACAGCCTTATAAATAAAATATAAATAAAATATAAATAAAATATAAATAAATAAATATAAAATACCTACATACTTATTTACTAGCAACACTTGAAGAAACTACCATATCCTTATATATATATATATATATATATATATATATATATATATATATATATATATATATATATTATATATATATATATATATTATATATATATATTATATATATATATATATATATTATATATATTATATATATTATATATATAATATATATATATATATATATTATATATTATATATATATTATATATATATATTATATATTATATATATATTTATTATATAATATATATATATATATTACATATCATATAATATATATAGAGAGAGAGAGGGAGAGAGAGAGGGAGAGAGAGAGGGAGAGAGAGAGTGTCTGTTTCTAGCTTTATAGCTTCCTTGCCATGGTATCGTAATATCAATGTGAAAACTATTAACTCGATTTCCCTAATTAATCTGAGCTCGTGTATTTACGACCTGTTCTGGGATTATTTAATCGGATCATTTTCAATGCACACACAGACAGACGAAATGTATACTTGAGTATATATCAAATAATTTATAAACTTCGGACAGTTCGCCTGCATAATGTTAGGAATAAAGAAGAAGAAAAACAGAAATAAAAGAAACAAAAAAGAGAAAAAACAAAGAAAACCAAACACAAAAATAGGAAAAAGTTTTTACAAATAGAAAAAACAAAAAAGAAAGAAAAGCGAAATGAAAACAAAGAAATAGAAAAAAAGAAAACACATAGAAAGAAAAAAGTAACAGAAGAAAGAAAAGAAAGATAAAGAAAAAAGAAAAAGACGACAAGAAAAGAAAGAAAAAAGGGAAAAAGGAAAGAAAAAAATGTAAAAAGTAAAATGTAAAACGAAAGAGGAAAATCAGGAAAAAAATAGAAAAAGAAAGAAATAGATGTCTTTTAATAAGAGAAAAAGATATTGACGCAAATATTCAAACAAATATCACGTAAATATGTCGTGTTGAAACCCGACATATTTAGGTGATATTTGTTTGAATCGACCCAAGATGGAAAACAAGTGAATCGACTTCATGTCATAGGATTAAAACCTCCAGATGCTGTGGACAGAGCTAGTCGCTGTTTTAGAATAACCGCTTTTTTAAATATTAATGAATTTTCATAAAAGTTGTTGCTGTTTTTACATGTAAAAAAGTTTAAATATCTGACAAAATTATAAACTTCATAAAGAGAGAGAAATGGAAACAGGAAGATTGAAGCTGACAGCTGGAGAGCGTTTTGACAGAGATGCGAATACAGAGAGGTATTTTCCAGAGAGACTACTTATCGGTATTAAACATTCATGAAGTGCAATACCAGATACGAATTTACAAGAATCAACAGAAAATATAAACTAGCGTATCTTTTCAGATGATCTTAAGCTACAAGACCAATGTATGTAGATTATTTTAAGCAAAAAAGCCCAATGTATGTTGGTATATCGTAAAAATAACAATATGTAAATAAAAAACCCAAGACAGGAATTGAAAAGAATAGGAATTGTATTAAGAGTATTTAATTACAATAAGTTGGTCGCCATTACCGGCTCTAGGCAGACGTGCTAAGCGGTTCGCTAAGCAGTTCTCTTTATTTATCTTATCAAGCTGGAGACCCGGTCAGAACCACACGCCGAAGATCCGAACCGGGCCATCTGATCAGTTTAAAAGGCTGGCAGCGTAGCCGCGCCAATTCAGGCAGCCAACCGTAGGCCATTTGATTTGCTAAAGTTGACCACGGCCCCTGTGACATCTTCATACCTTTTGAGTGCCTTAGTTACCGTGGAAATATCTCGACAGCTCGAGACAAACACGGCAACATCATCGACATACGCGGAGACCCTGGCTCGCGCACCACCAGGTAGAGCGATACCGCGTAGGGCCAGTCCAGCCTCCCCTTTCCTTAGCTTACGTGAGAAGGGCTCCAACGCAAGAACGTAGAGTAGACGAGACAGCGGACACCCCTGACGTACCGACAGAGAAACAGCAAACGATTCCGATCGCATCCCGTTTACCTGCACCACTGTCGTTGGGCGGTGATACAGCATGGAGATCCATCTGCGAAAGTCCAGTGTAAAACCGGCGGCCTCTAAAACAGATTCCAAAAACCGATGGTCGACCCTATCAAAAGATTTGGATTGATCTACATTGATCAGCGCGACTTCTAACCTTTCTAAGATCGTGCGTATCAGATGCAAGTTGTTCTGGATCGATCTCCCCTTCACAGCATAGTTCTGATCGGGTTCAATCAATTCACCAATAACAGCCTGCAACCAGTTGGCAAGAACTCTGGCCAAAATCTTTAAATCTGTGTTTAACAGAGTTATGGGCCTATAATCATTTAACCCCCCCCCCCCCCGACATGCCCGCCCTTTTTCTTAAGCAATGTGATCACTCCCCTGGTGATTTTACTAGGGGTGAACCCTGTTCAAACCAGTGGTTTAACACATCTGTCAGAATGGGTACGAAGATGTGTAACAGCCTCATGAACAATTCATAGGGCAAACCATCGAGTCCCGGAGATTTGTCGTAGCCGACCTGCTTGAACTCAGCCAGGACCTCACATTCCGTAATACGCTCATCACAACTAGCCGCTTGGGCCGCCTCCAGGCGGGGCGAGCCAGCTAAATAGTTGGCAAACTCCTCAACGCGGAGTCTGGATAGTTGGGTGAAGCAATCCACGAAATGCTCACGAAATCTCTCACAAATATCCCGAACCGACACACGGGCGTGTCCTTCCGGGCTTTTAACTTCACGAATATATCCATCCGAGTTGCGGCGTAGTGGAGCTCTACGCTCTTTAGCGTCAATATTCACGGCTTCGTTGAACACTCTTTCTAACCTAGCCCTGACTACTTCATACCGCTCGTTAGCCGAGTGTTTCAGGTCCCCCTTAGTTAATTCTATGCCTAGAAAACCCCCCATATACCGCCCGAGCCAGATTATTTTTTAAACGCTTTTCTGCTTCAGCCTTATTTAAGGCGAAGCGTTGGCAATATTTCACAGAAAAGCGCCTAATACCACATTTGGCGTTAACCCACCACTTAATCCCGGTTACCAACCCCACTAAGCCCTTTTAAAAATTAAGTGTTAGCCTGTCCCGGAAGTCACGTATCTCTAGTAAGGAGGTATTTAACTTCCAGTGCCCAGCTAACTTATTGGTTCTATTTTCTACTTCCAAATTGACCACAAGTAATTTGTGGTCAGAATGGCCTAACCAGCGGAACGTGGGACAAGAGATATAGTCTACTTTGCCTCTTCTCACTAACAACCGATCCAAGTAAGTACTTAGAACGGAAAGCCCGCTAGAAAGCCATGTCCGTCACTCCCGCCCCGGGTGATCGACACGAAATCTGTCGACCAGATTACATTCAGTCATCAGATCAGACAGACATGTCTCACACCTATCCGACCTTCTAGGCCCACCCACCCTATCTATTTTGGGATCAAGGATGGTATTCAAATCTCCCAGTAAAATTAACCTCTCTAAACCACCGAGGAACCCCTCCAACCAGAAAAAGAGAGTCCTCTCCCGAGCGATATTGGGCGCATAAATCGCGACGATTCGAAACCTGGCACTTTTCACGGCAACATCGGCCACGACCAGTCTGCCATCCGCATCCGCGTGAACAACGTTTACCCTTGCGGACAGGGTGCGTCTTACTAACAAGGAAACTCCTCTAGCACGACTGTCACCGAATGCTGAAAAAACATCGAAATACTTCGACAGCAGTTGGTGATCGTCGATCGAATCATAGTAAGTTTCCTGTAACGCAGCCACATCTATGCTAAAGGACATGAGGTTCCCCAGTATGTGTGAAGCTTTGCTTAAGCACCTCATGGCCCTCGTGTTCAAACTCACTAGAATCAAGTTCGTGGCCATCTACACTATTCAGTGTCAATCACCGGACTGAAATCTTCGGGACGTGGAATGCCGCAGGCTTGGCTGAGACTGTCCGTAATCAGGTTGGACGTAAACTGGGCATCTCGAGCGATGCCTTTGATATCCAGTGGGAAGTTTAGTTTGAGGGCCTTATAAAATGAGGGTTGGACGTGAATGGGGACCCTCCCTGTGCAAAAAGACTTCAGTTGTTTGAGGGAGTCATGCCCCTACTCCACCAATCTCAGGCCCGGTATTGCATTATTTGCTGCCTCTACCATCTTCCATAGTGCCTTAGTGTGCCCCACCCTTGTACTCCTATTGAATGTTGTTACCAAGGAGGCATTAGGGAAGTTTTTAGGGTTTCTCACTTCGAGTTCCCGGACCTGAATCAGGTGCTGCAGCGGTCTGAGGACTCCGCGTTGCCTAGGATTTAAATCGCTTGCGGTATGATGGGGATCTACATCACAAATTTAATCCCCATTTAAGAAGGTATTTTTTCTTGTTTTGCCCTTACTCGAGGGGGTGGGGGGCGATGCAGACCTACTACTATTTCTTTGCTCCTACTCTTTCTCAACAGACACAGAGCGGGAGCGAGCTTAGAGGGGACTTAAAAATGGATGAGATTTCTGCTCAGAAGAAGGAGGAGGAGATTGGGGTTGTGGGTTCTGAACAGAAGAGATAGTTATCTCTTTTGACATAGTGGGAGGAGAATGGGGTCCAGCCTCCTTCGCTTTCTTTGTCTTATGTTTAGCTTTTGTATTATTGTCTACCGTCACTGCTGGACTAGAGTTTTCCTCTTCCATTGCGTCGTCAATGGCGAACTTCCCCTCTGATTTAAACGCCGAAGTTGTAGACAACTTCTTTTTTTGGTGCTGATGAATTTGCACGCTGCAACACTTTGGTGGGATTTTTGGTGTGGGGCGACCCTTCAGCTATCCGCACTCTTAATTCTTCAGGGAGCTGCCTCTTTGGTGGTTGCAACGTTCTTCTTGACAACCGTTGTCCATCCATCTTTTGTGGTATTTCCCCCTTCTTTCCTGTTTCTTAAGAGCTGCTGGTGCCACAGTTTTTCCGCCCGGGGCCGCAGCCGAGGCCTTTACAGGGAACTTCTTCGGGCAGTCGTTAGACATGTACTCCGGCTGCTCACAATGCCAACAATGTGGCCTCCTGTCTTCGACTATGACACTCATAGTCCATGTGTTGAATTTTAGTGATGTGGGAATCTTCTTGAAATTTGCATGATCAATGCTCATTTCGATCCGGTAAACCCTCTACCATGATGTTACGGGGACCCCGTACTGGAATTACTGCCTCGACGTCTCCATATTGGCTAAGTACAGCTCCAAGTTATTTATAGCTAATGTAACAGGGGACGCTGAAGATGGAGACTGTCGTTCGCCTTTTGTTGAGGTATTTACGCTTGAGGCAGAGATGTCTTCACTTCAAGGTTGTTTTGGAAAGCTTCTCCGCTTCCTGACTATTTGGGAGCAAAATTTCCCACCTTGCGTAGCTTCTTCTACATATATAAGAAGCCGGGATTTTTAGCTCCCATAGCAAGTCTGCCATAGTGCCCTTAGAGACCCAGTCAGCCCTTTTGTCTTAACATCTGTTGTGACTAACGCCACTATTCTTTTGGCCAGCTCTCTAACAGCTCCCGGGACGGCTTTGAGAACGTTGCCGACTGTTAGGCTTTTGTAGGTGGTGTCGAAGAGCTGACGGTAATCATCCAGGGCTAGCTGGAACTGGGGTCTCCATGTTGCCGCTTTAGATGTTGATGGTTGTGGGGACAAGGCAGAATCTGTTGAAGCAGCTTTCGGTGTTGATTGACCGTGCGGAATAGTTCTGTTACTGCATTCGGGTGTCTTTTGAGTGAGAGGGATGGACAGGGCAGTCTGCAAGAGACATCGCTGGTGTCTTAGGTACCGGTTGTGATTTCGGTAAAGTCAAACCTCTCCGATTGCTCCACTTTTCGGACTATCCAGTGTAGCGACCCCCACATTTTTTCTGGATCTGGACTGTCTGGTTGACATTCTTGTCTGCGCAGGTTTGGACTTGAAAGTGCTGATGTTGCTGCTGCTACTACTGCTGATACTGTCTCTGGCTTTGTGTTGCGTTAGGCTGTAGTCCAGCTTCGACATTATCATCATAGCAGCTCCGATCTACTTCCAGTGCGAGGGACAGCACTGGCGAAATTGTTCAAAGTATTGACCTACTCCGGCCACTAGATCTTTTTAGGCATCTGGAAACCAGAACACGAACTAGGCACTAAGCCTACACCGGAGATCGCACAACGGCGAAAAGACAAAACGCTAATTAGTAAAGAAAAAAAAAGTAAAATAAATGACCAGTTCTAAACCCGGCTCAAACCTCCCGATTTGAACCTGGAAAAACGTTTGCTAGATGTTACTCTAGCTGTTCAACCAAGTTCGGCCAGCTGCTTAAGTCTAGCCTGCAAAAAACAGAAAACAAAATAATTAGTGTAAAAATGATCCCCCAGAGAGAGTCCTCGGTCGAAATTTGTGAAGATTTGTGAAGAAATTTCCGTTAGGCGGCTCTCTTTATTTATCTTGACAATAAAATTGTAAGATGTGGCACAAGGCCAAGATGGGTAGGGGGGGGAATGGGGGTCGGAGCTCGTCCACCGGTCTATGCCCTATAACTAGTTCTAATCACCACAATGTCACATTCACTCTATGGACTAAGCTACTTAAAATAATCCCCAGGTCGTTTGATGATTTTTATTTACAAAATATTTACACTTTTTGATGATGATGGGAGTGGAAGAACAAAGAAGCCTTAAAAAAGGGATAGAAAAATAAAGAACAAAATAAAATGCTAGTTATAGTACGTTAGTAGGACCACCCAACCTATCTAAGGTATGAACTGCTCGCTGTCTTGCGGAACGACTGAAAGCAAGAGAGTCAGTCCCTAAGTGGGAGTAGGCGTTGCCTAAGGGACAAAAGAAATACAGGGTATGGTTTTAAGGGATGTGCGGTGTCCTCCAAGATAAATACAATTAGAGCGGGTCAAGGATAAAGTAAATCGGGAGAACGGGCATCCTGGAGGAGTTCTGACACCTAAAATAAAGAGAGTATACGAGTCTAGCTATGGCTAAACACGCAAAAAACACCATTAATTTCTCCCTGGGATCCATGTTGAAGACTACGAACGCTAAATCCAGGCACGTCACCCATTCGGGAACGATGTGAGCCGTCACCTCGGTAACATCATCGACATTTGGGGAGACCCTGGCTCGCGCACCACCAGGTAGAGCGATACTGCATAGGGCCAGTCCAGCCTCCCCTTGCCTCAGCTTGTGAAGGAAGGGCTCCAACGCAAGAACGTAGAGTAGAGGAGACAGCAGACACCCCTGACGTACCGACCGACAAATAGCAAACGATTCCAATCACATCCCGTTTACCTGCACTACTCCCATTAGGCAGCTCTCCTGCATAAGGGAAAAGAGGTCGACTTCATAGTGACCTGACAAATCTATCCTGTCACTATGGGTGAATCCGGATCAGTCCACAACATATGTAGATTTCCTTTCGCGTTTCTTTCTTTTTTATGTTTTCTATTTATTCTTTCTTTTTCTTAGTTTGTGTTCTGCCTTCTTCATTTCTTTATGTAGATTATCTTAAACCAAAAGCCCAGGGTATGTAGATGATCTTAAGCCAAAAGCCCAATATATATGGATGATCTTTAGGCAAAATCCCAATGTATGTAGATGACCTTAAGCCAAAAGTCAAATATGTATGGATGATCTTTAGGCAAAATCCCAATGTATGTAGATGACCTTAAGCCAAAAGCTCAATGTATGTAGATGATCTTAAGCCAAAAGCTCAATGTATGTAGATGATCTTAAGCCAAAAGCTACATGTATGTAGATGATCTTAAGTTAAAAGCTCAATATATGTACATGATATAAAGCCAAAAGCTCAATGTATGTAGATGATCTTAAGTTAAAAGCTCAATGTATGTACATGATATCTAAAAGAACAATTACGTAGATGATCTTAACTTAACAGCGTTATGAATGTAGATAATCTTAAGCTAAAAGCCCAATATATGTAGATTATCTGAAGTTAAAAGTCCAATGCAAGTAGATGATCTTAAGCCAAAAGCAAAATATATGTAGATCATCTTAAGCTTAAAGCCTAATGTATGTAGATTATCTGAAGCCAAAAGTCCAATGTATGTAGATTATCTTGAGCTAAAAACCCAATATATGTAGATTATCTGAAGCCAAAAGCCCAATACATGTATATGACTTTTAGCTAAATGCCCAATGTATATGTACATGATCTTAAGCTAAAAGCGCAATGTATGTAGGTGTCTTTTCGCTTTTCTTTCTTTTTTGTTTTTCTATTCATACTTTTTTTCATTTTTGTATTTTGCTTTCTTTATTTTATTATGTAGATGACCTTAAGCCAAAAGCCCAATGTATGTAGATGATCTTAGACCAAAAGCCCAATGTATGTAGATGATCTCAAGCTAAAAGCCCAATGTATGTAAGTGATCTCTAGCTAAAAGTCCAATGTAAGTAGATGATCTTAAGCTAAAATTCCGATGTGTGTAGTTTATCTTACAACGAAAAGATGTGAATTAAAAACACTACTATACAGAACTCGAATTTTTAAGAATCAAATTCGGAATAGACAACTATGCAATTTTTGAGAAGAAAGAAAAACTAGTAAAGCGAATTGCATACAATTGTCAAATCGAGAGGTGATGACGCTTTTTGCTGAACGTATTAGCTATAAATACCTGGATATTCTGGAAGTTGACTTAAAATCAGCAAAGATGAAAGAGATAATTAAAACATATGAGAACAAGCTCATCATAACTAAATTATATAGAAGTAATTTGTAGTAATCAATTAATAGAAACACATAATTTGAATATAAGCCTAAGTAAGATACCTTTACTAAGAGAAACTCAACAAAATTAGAACTATGGTAAATAGATAAAGTGAACTATAAAACTAATAAACATACACAAGCATTTTATCCAAATAATGATGATACTGTCTGACTCTATGTAATATTAGAACTGTGGTACATGGATCAAGTAACTATGAAAATAATGACCAGACACAAGCAGTTCACCCAAATGATGATGATACTGGCTTGATCTATGTAATATTAGAACTGTGGTACATGGATCAAGGAACTATAAAACTAATGACCAGACACAAGCAGTTCACCCAAATGATGATGATATCTATGTTAAATAAGAAGTGTAGTACATGGATAAAGGCACTATAAAACTTCTGACAAGACAAATGCAGTTCACTCGAATTATGATGATACTGGCTGAAGTGTGGTACATGTATCAAGGAATTAGTCCGGCATTTAGTTAATTCTAAACTTCTTTCTGACAACCAGTATAGATTTGAACCAGCACTATCTACTGCGGACATATAAACGGTTATCTCTGAGCGCATATATTATACACTGGACAATACAGCTAATGCATTAGCACTTGATATATCCAAGGCATTTGAAAAGGTCTGGAATGAAAGGCTTCTCCTAAAAATACGCTCATTTGTTATTACTGGGCAAATATTGAATGTAATTAGATCCAGGTTGTCCTCGATGGTCGTTAACCTAAACAACATGACATTAATGATGGTGTACCGCAGGGATCTATCCTTGAACCTTTATTGTTCTTGATCTTCATAAACGATCTCCCTGATGATATAGAGTCTGAGATTGGTATATTTGCTGACCACACCACGCTTTACTCTCTCTTATGTTTACAGTAGCGGCCTGCCATGTTGGAGTGAAATATGTTTTTTAAAAAAACAACGAAAAAAACTTCTGACAAGACACAAGCAGTTCAGCCCAATAATGATGTGGTACATGGATCAAAGAACTATGAAAATTATCACAAGACACAAGCAGTTCACCGAAATGAGTATGATAATGGCTTAATCTATGTAAAATTAGAAGTGTGATACATTATGACCAGACACAAGCAGTTCACCTGAATTATGATGATACTGGCTTATCTATGTAATATTAGAACTGTTGTACATGAATCAAGGAACTATGAAATTTATGTGAAGACACAGGCAGTTTGCCCCAATAATGATGATACTGTCTGACTCTATGTAATATTAGAACTTTTGTACATTTATCAAGTAACTATGAAACTAATGATCAGACACAAGTAGTTCACCCGAATTATGATGATACTGGCTTAATCTATGTAAAATAAGAAGTGTAGTACATGGATCTAGGCACTATAAAACGGATGACCAGACAAATGCAGTTCACCCGAATTATGATGATACTGGCTCATTCTATGTAAAATTAGAACTGTGGTACATGGATGAAGGAATTAGTCCGGCACTTAGTTAATTCTAAACTTCTCTCTGACCACCAGTATGGATTTAGACAAGCACTATCTACTACAGACATCGTAACGGTCATCTTTGACCGCATATATCATGCACTGGACAAGGCAGGTGAAGCTAATGCAGTAGAACTTGATATATCTAAGGCCTTTGAAAAAGTATGGCATAAAGGGCTTCTCCTAAAAATACGCTCATATGGTATTACTGGGTAATTACTTAATATAATTAGATCCTTCCTAACCAAAAGAAACATCCAGGATGGCTGTTTATCTAAACAACATGACATAAATGATGGTGTACCCCAGGGATCTATCCTTGGACTTTTATTGTTCCTGATCTGCATAAACGATCTCCCTGATGACATAGAGTCTGAGATTGACATATTTACTGACGACGCCATGCTTTACTCTCGTCATGTGGGCAAAACGGATGCGATCATATTCGAGGCAATGGCTTAATCCTTAGAAAATAACCTTCCTGCTGTAGTGGATTGGGGTCATAAATGGTTTGTAACTTTTAATGCCTCAAAGACAAAGCTACTTTCCTTCAATAATAACAAGAAACCTCTCCAACCATCGATTGTCATGGCAAATAACACTGAGAGTTCAACATTTAAACTCCTCGGCCTAACCTTCACGGGTAACATGAATTGGAACAAATACATTGAAGACATTGCCAAGGCTGCAGCAAAGAAGGTGGAGTCCATCTACTGTGCTAGTAAACTCTTCACCCCTAACATTATCCTGTATCTCTACAAAGCCACCATCCGCCCATGCAATACTCAGTATTGTTGCCACATCTGCGCTGGTGCATCATCCATTAGTCTCTTCCTCTTAGACAAGGTCCGAAAAAGAGTAGCCAACTTAATAGGTCCCTCACTATCTACCAAGCTCCAGCCCCTGTACCATCGCTGCAATGTTGCATCATTGTGCTTGTTTTATAAATACTTCAATGGGTTGTGCTCTTATGAACTGTCAACTCTGGTGTCCACTCGATGTAAATACACTAGACCAACTCGACAATCAGCTAAATCTCATCCATTTACCTTTGGAGGTCCCCAGATTCCGGAGAGGCTTCTACTCAAATAGCTTCTTACCTCGTGCTGTCGGCCTTTAGAACTTCCTCTCAGCTCTCTGTTTTACCGACTGTACCGACATGCAGAGGTTAAAAACTAATGTAAACAGACATCTTGCTACATTGCTAAAGATGACACCCAAAACCTACACCCTAATTCTCAGTAACCCCTTACGTCTACTGTGACGTCTAGCCTTGTTGGGGTGAAATATGTTAAAAAAAAAAACAAAAAACAAAGCTATGAAACTTATGACAAGACACAAGAAGTTCACCCCAATAATGATAATACTGTATGACGCTATGTAAAACTACAACTGTGGTACATGGATCAAGTAACTATAAAACTAATAACCACACACAAGCCATTCCCACGAATAATGATGATACTGTCTGACTCTATGTAATATTAGAACTGTGGTACATAGATCCAAGAACTATGAAACTAATGACCAGACACAAGCAGTTCACCTCAATAATGATGATACTGTCTGACTCTATGTAATATTAGAACTTTGGAACATTGATCCAGGAACTATGAAATTATTGACACAAGCAGTTCAACCGAATAATGCAAAATAAAAGTGAAGAACATGAATTAAGAAACTATCAAACTTATGATCAGACACAAGTAGTTCACCCAAATAATGATGATACTGGCTTAATCTATGTAAAATTAGAAGTGTAGTACATAGATCAAGAAACTATGAAACTCATGACTAGACACAAGCAGTTCACCCAGATTATGATGATGCTGGCTTACTCTACATAAAATTAGAACTGTGGTGCATGGATCATGGTACTATGAAACTTATTACCATACACAAGCAGTTCGCCCCAATGATGATTATTCTGTCTGACGCTGTGTGATATTAGAACTGTTGTACATGGATCAAGGGCTTATAAAACAAATAACCATAATCCGTTCACCAAAATAATGATAGTATTGTCTGACACAATGTAAGATTAAAATTGTGGAACATGGATCTAATGACGAGACAAAAGCAGTTAACCCGAATGATGATGATACTGACTTAATTTATGTAAAATTAGAAGTGTGGTACATGGATCAAGGAACTATGAAACTAATGACCAGACACAAGCAGTTACCCGAATTATAATAGTACTGTCTGACTCTATGAAATATTAGAACTGTTATATAGGAATCAAGGAACTGTGAAACTAATGATCAGACACATCAGTTTTAACCGAATGAGGATAATACTTGCTTCATCTATGTAAAATTAGAAAGGTGGTACATCGATCAAAGAACTATGAAACTATTAACCGGACACAAGCAGTTAACCAAAATTATGATTATACTGGCTGACTCTATGTAAAATAAAGAAGTGTAGTACATTGATCAACAAACTATGAAAGAACAACAAGCAGTTCACGCGAATAAGGATGATACTGGCGTTATCTATGTAAAATAAGAAGTGTAGTACATTGATCAACAAACTATGAAAGAACAACAAGCAGTTCACGCGAATAATGATGATACTGGCGTTATCTATGTAAAATAAGAAGTGTAGTATATTGATCAACAAACTATGAAAGAACAACAAGCAGTTCACGCGAATAATGATGATACTGGCGTTATCTATGTAAAATAAGAAGTGTAGTACATTGATCAACAAACTATGAAAGAACAACAAGCAGTTCACGCGAATAATGATGATACTGGCGTTATCTATGTAAAATAAGAAGTGTAGTACATTGATCAACAAACTATGAAAGAACAACAAGCAGTTCACGCGAATAATGATGATACTGGCGTTATCTATGTAAAATAAGAAGTGTAGTACATTGATCAACAAACTATGAAAGAACAACAAGCAGTTCACGCGAATAATGATGATACTGGCGTTATCTATGTAAAATAAGAAGTGTAGTACATTGATCAACAAACTATGAAAGAACAACAAGCAGTTCACGCAAATAATGATGATACTGGCGTTATCTATGTAAAATAAGAAATGTAGTACATTGATCAACAAACTATGAAAGAACAACAAGCAGTTCACGCGAATAATGATGATACTGGCGTTATCTATGTAAAATAAGAAGTGTAGTACATTGATCAACAAACTATGAAAGAACAACAAGCAGTTAACCCAAATTATGATTATACTGGCTGACTCTATGTAAAATAAAGAAGTGTAGTACATTGATCAACAAACTATGAAAGAACAACAAGCAGTTCACGCGAATAATGATGATACTGGCGTTATCTATGTAAAATAAGAAATGTAGTACATTGATCAACAAACTATGAAAGAACAACAAGCAGTTCACGTGAATAATGATGATACTGGCGTTATCTATGTAAAATAAGAAGTGTAGTACATTGATCAACAAACTATGAAAGAACAACAAGCAGTTCACGCGAATAATGATGATACTGGCGTTATCTATGTAAAATACGAAGTGTAGTACATTGATCAACAAACTATGAAAGAACAACAAGCAGTTCACGCAAATAATGATGATACTGGCGTTATCTATGTAAAATAAGAAATGTAGTACATTGATCAACAAACTATGAAAGAACAACAAGCAGTTCACGCGAATAATGATGATACTGGCGTTATCTATGTAAAATAAGAAGTGTAGTACATTGATCAACAAACTATGAAAGAACAACAAGCAGTTCACGCGAATAATGATGATACTGGCGTTATCTATGTAAAATAAGAAGTGTAGTACATTGATCAACAAACTATGAAAGAACAACAAGCAGTTCACGCGAATAATGATGATACTGGCGTTATCTATGTAAAATAAGAAGTGTAGTACATTGATCAACAAACTATGAAAGAACAACAAGCAGTTCACGCAAATAATGATGATACTGGCGTTATCTATGTAAAATAAGAAGTGTAGTACATTGATCAACAAACTATGAAAGAACAACAAGCAGTTCACGCGAATAATGATGATACTGGCGTTATCTATGTAAAATAAGAAGTGTAGTACATTGATCAACAAACTATGAAAGAACAACAAGCAGTTCACGCGAATAATGATGATACTGGCGTTATCTATGTAAAATAAGAAGTGTAGTACATTGATCAACAAACTATGAAAGAACAACAAGCAGTTCACGCGAATAATGATGATACTGGCGTTATCTATGTAAAATAAGAAGTGTAGTACATTGATCAACAAACTATGAAAGAACAACAAGCAGTTCACGCGAATAATGATGATACTGGCGTTATCTATGTAAAATAAGAAGTGTAGTACATTGATCAACAAACTATGAAAGAACAACAAGCAGTTCACGCGAATAATGATGATACTGGCGTTATCTATGTAAAATAAGAAGTGTAGTACATTGATCAACAAACTATGAAAGAACAACAAGCAGTTCACGCGAATAATGATGATACTGGCGTTATCTATGTAAAATAAGAAGTGTAGTACATTGATCAACAAACTATGAAAGAACAACAAGCAGTTCACGCGAATAATGATGATACTGGCGTTATCTATGTAAAATAAGAAGTGTTGTACATTGATCAACAAACTATGAAAGAACAACAAGCAGTTCACGCAAATAATGATGATACTGGCGTTATCTATGTAAAATAAGAAGTGTAGTACATTGATCAACAAACTATGAAAGAACAACAAGCAGTTCACGCGAATAATGATGATACTGGCGTTATCTATGTAAAATAAGAAGTGTAGTACATTGATCAACAAACTATGAAAGAACAACAAGCAGTTCACGCGAATAATGATGATACTGGCGTTATCTATGTAAAATAAGAAGTGTAGTACATTGATCAACAAACTATGAAAGAACAACAAGCAGTTCACGCGAATAATGATGATACTGGCGTTATCTATGTAAAATAAGAAGTGTAGTACATTGATCAACAAACTATGAAAGAACAACAAGCAGTTCACGCGAATAATGATGATACTGGCGTTATCTATGTAAAATAAGAAGTGTAGTACATTGATCAACAAACTATGAAAGAACAACAAGCAGTTCACGCAAATAATGATGATACTGGCGTTATCTATGTAAAATAAGAAATGTAGTACATTGATCAACAAACTATGAAAGAACAACAAGCAGTTCACGCGAATAATGATGATACTGGCGTTATCTATGTAAAATAAGAAGTGTAGTACATTGATCAACAAACTATGAAAGAACAACAAGCAGTTAACCCAAATTATGATTATACTGGCTGACTCTATGTAAAATAAAGAAGTGTAGTACATTGATCAACAAACTATGAAAGAACAACAAGCAGTTCACGCGAATAATGATGATACTGGCGTTATCTATGTAAAATAAGAAATGTAGTACATTGATCAACAAACTATGAAAGAACAACAAGCAGTTCACGTGAATAATGATGATACTGGCGTTATCTATGTAAAATAAGAAGTGTAGTACATTGATCAACAAACTATGAAAGAACAACAAGCAGTTCACGCGAATAATGATGATACTGGCGTTATCTATGTAAAATAAGAAGTGTAGTACATTGATCAACAAACTATGAAAGAACAACAAGCAGTTCACGCGAATAATGATGATACTGGCGTTATCTATGTAAAATAAGAAATGTAGTACATTGATCAACAAACTATGAAAGAACAACAAGCAGTTCACGCAAATAATGATGATACTGGCGTTATCTATGTAAAATAAGAAATGTAGTACATTGATCAACAAACTATGAAAGAACAACAAGCAGTTCACGCAAATAATGATGATACTGGCGTTATCTATGTAAAATAAGAAGTATAGTACATTGATCAACAAACTATGAAAGAACAACAAGCAGTTCACGCGAATAATGATGATACTGGCGTTATCTATGTAAAATAAGAAGTGTAGTACATTGATCAACAAACTATGAAAGAACAACAAGCAGTTAACCCAAATTATGATTATACTGGCTGACTCTATGTAAAATAAAGAAGTGTAGTACATTGATCAACAAACTATGAAAGAACAACAAGCAGTTCACGCGAATAATGATGATACTGGCGTTATCTATGTAAAATAAGAAATGTAGTACATTGATCAACAAACTATGAAAGAACAACAAGCAGTTCACGTGAATAATGATGATACTGGCGTTATATATGTAAAATAAGAAATGTAGTACATTGATCAACAAACTATGAAAGAACAACAAGCAGTTCACGCGAATAATGATGATACTGGCGTTATCTATGTAAAATAAGAAGTGTAGTACATAGATCAAGGAACTATAAAAGTTGATTACCAGACACATGCAGTTCACCTGAATAATGATGATACTGTCTGACTTTATATAAAATTAAAACTGTGGTACATTGAACGAGTGACTATGAAACTAATGACCAAACACAAGCAGTAATGTGAATGATAATACTAGAACTGTGGTACATAGATAAAGGAACTATGAAACGAATTACGAGATATAAGCCATTCAGCCGAATGATGGTAATACTGGTTTAATCTATATAAAGTAAGAAGTGTGATACATAATTCAAAGAACTAATAACCAGACACAAGACGTTTAGCCTAACAATTATGATACTGTTTAAATCTATGTAAAATTCAAACAATGGTTCATGGATCAGAAAACTATGAAACCAATGAGCATACACAAGCAGTTCGCCCGAATGATGATAAGACTGGCCGAATCTATGAAAAATAAGAACGATAGTACATAGATATAAAAACCTTGAAATTAATGACCTGCCACAAGCGGTTAGGCCGAATGATGATGATACTGGCTTAATCTATGTAAAATTAGAAGTGTGGTACATGGATCAAAGAACTATGAAACTTATGACCAGACACAAGCAGTTCATGCGAATTTTGTAGTTACTGGCTGACTCTATGTTAAATTAGAACTGTAGTACATAGATCTAGGAACTATGAAACTAATAATCAGACAAAAGCAGTTCACCTCAATAATAATGATACTGTCTGACTCTATGTAATATAAAACCTGTAGTACAGGGATCAAGGTGCAGTGAAACCAATTACAAGACACAGGCAGTGTTTACCGAATGATGATGATGATACTTGCTCAATCTATGTAAAATTAGAAGTGTGGTACATGGATCAAAGAACTATGAAACTATAAACATCCATTAATACTACCACTAACCCTAAGTCTATGTAGAAACAGTCTGCTCCCCGCCAAAAAAAATCACTTAAGTCTATCAACACCTTAAGTCCAGGTGGCAACCAAAAAAAAATAACTAGAACGGTTACACACTTTCTTGGCCTTTTGGCTAGGAGCAAAATGCAGTATCATTTTTTGTATAATTTTGTAATTTTTGTGCAAATGAATATTGCAAAGTGTAGTATCTGTTCTGATACTACACTTCATATTTTCTGTCCTCGGTCACTGAAGGAGAAATCCTTCTAGACTGAGGCAATTTTCATTTTTGTTACAATCCAGAGTTGCCCTTTTTAGAGATCTGGATTTTCCACACATTAAAAATAGATCTTGTGTTTACCTCGATGCAACGGAAAATTCGGCAATGGAAAATTCGGCAACGGAAAATTCGTCCATTTTGTCAAAGTAGGAAAATTCGGTAATTATGAAATAAATATCGATTGAAAATACATTTTTGAACTGTTTAAAATACGTGGCTACCCCCCCCCCCCCTTAACCAAAAAAGAACGCTTCTTGTATTATCTTTTTGGTACTTGTGCAGTTTACGGACCGGGTTATTTTTTAGATAAGATTTTCAAGTTAAATTCAATTTTTACGATATCTTTTGCTTATTAAATTGTTAGGTGAAAGTACAGAATCGTTAGAAAAACTACAAAAGTACCATCTTTTCTAATTATTATATTAATAAAAAAAAGTAGTAAATTAAAATGTTATTACGAGATTAAATCCATCATAATGCATTTTGGTTTCTTCGTAAACAAGTCAGCAATTTAGATATTTTGTTAATAGTTGAAATAATAAATCCATACTTCGTGTTCGCCAGTTGAAAAGAATTCCGAATAGAAAGTCATTTAAACTTGTTTTAAAATTCTTAGCAAATCTTCATGTATTAAAAGCTCCCCCCCCCAGATAATATTTAAGAATTAAATGTTTGAGGGGGGGGTATTGTTGTATAAAGGAGGTAGCCCCACCCCCCACCCACCACTCCGAAAAAAAAATTAATAAATATTTTAGAATATTTATGGTTCCTTAATATTAGAGCGGTACGCGCGAAAATATTTTTGTTGAGGTTGAGACACCACGTGCTACGCGATGTCGTTAAATTGAAAAAATGTTTTTTAATAAGTTCAAAATGTTTTTTAATAAGTTCAAAATGTTTTTTAATAAGTTCAAAATGATAATTGACTTGTTGTTAACGCATGAATGTGTACTCAGCAGCGTAAGAAATTCATTTTTTTTTATCTTGAAAACAAAACAAAATTGGAAAAATTGAAAAACAGGAAGATTCAGAAAAAAATATTTTAAAAAGAATAATGAACAATAATGAATTAGGTGATTTATTAAATAAAGTTTAATTTGCTTAAAGCATCATTCCAAATGTGAAGAATCCATGAGCGATTGCTCTTTACCACATGACCTCGAGTAGAGCGTATTCTGTGGCTGACTCTTCTCAGCTATGGAATCTGCCTGTATTTAACTGAACCGGTCAGGAAATTTAGATTTTTTTTGTGTTACATTGTATTAAAAATGGATGATTTGCAAAAATTAAATTATAAAAAGCAATTGATCAAATATATACGTATATTTAATTAAAAAAATAATTAATTAAAAAATGTAATAGATAAATTTAATATTCAAAATTCTATTTAAAATATAATAATTTGGGAAAAATTGACCAGCATGCACTTTTCTTACGTATATTTGTACATTTAAGTGTTAACAATCTCGTATGTTTTTATGTGATTAAAATTTCAACCTTCATAAGATGTCCAATCGATTTTATTGCGGACTCATCAGTGTAACCATTGAAACCAGCTGCGCTATTCGAACCCCGAAACAAGAGTGATAGAATACTCACATTTCGAGCGCACCAACCAATGAGGCTATGGACGAGATGAGAAATGACTTCATGCATCAAGCATGCAGACAGCTATAGTCAGCCGCCATAACGGTGTTCAAGAGAAAAAGAACTTGCATTCATAGCTTAGATTTGACGGCTTCTATTATTGCTCATTAAAGAGCCCAGCTGAGAAGGGGCTACAATTAATTATTTTGATGAAAAATATTTAATTTTTATCTGCAACGTTTGTATACACACATAAGAATCTGGAGAATCTTTACTGTGTTTATAATTATAATAATTCTAAAATATGAAAACATAAAGAACAAACGTTTATATCTTTCCGGCTTGAGGAAATACACAGAAGCTACCGCGTTACATCTCTATAGGGAATCTTCAGGCTAAAATGCCTGACGATTCCCTACGGGGATGAAACACTGAAGCCTCTGTGTAGCTAGATTGACATAAATATATTTTCATAACTTACTACCTAGCTCTACTCGCGTATTGAGCACTGTTGAAGTAAATACTGAAAATTGATATATAAAATATTATATCTCCTTATAACATTTTATGTGGATACATTTTATGTGGATACATTTTATCTAAATAAAATTGTTATAAATCATGTTCGTTTCGAATGAGGGTTGTAATATTTAGATAATTCGGACTATAATTCTAATCTTGGTTTGTTGTTATATCCACAACGTTTCAGCCGATGAAACACCCGACCTGAATATTCAGGTGCATCTTTTCGAACATATCAATCAATATTACGCACTCGAGAACTTATACGGAATTTCCAACTGAAGCCTTTATTTAATCGACGGATTGTTCCGTCAGCCATACTAGGATAGACATGTAAATTATTATTATGTGTTTCTTTGTTAATTATTATTATTATGTGTTTCCTTGTTAATTATTATTATTATGTTTTTCCTTGTTAATTATTATCATGTTTTTGCTGGTTAATTATTATTATGTTTTTCCTTGTTAATTATTATTATGTTTTTCCTGGTTAATTATTATCATGTTTTTCCTTGTTAATTATCATCATGTTTTTCCTTGTTAATTATTATTATGTTTTTCCTGGTTAATTATTATCATGTTTTTCCTTGTTAATTATCATCATGTTTTTACTTGTTAATTATTATTATGTTTTTCTATTGTTAATTATTATCATGTTTTTCCTTGTTAATTATTAATATGTTTTTCCTTGTTATTTATTATTATGTTTTTACTTGTTAATTATTTTTATGTTTTTCCTGGTTAATTATTATGATGTTTTCCTTGTTAATTATTATTATGTTTTTCCTTGTTAATTATTATTATGTTTTTCCTTGTTAATTATCATTATGTTTTTCCTTGTTAATTATTATTATGTTTTTCGTTGTTAATTAAAATTATGTTTTTACTTGTTAATTATTATTATGTTTTTCCTTGTTAATTATTATTATGTTTTTCATGGTTAATTATTATTATGTTTTTCCTGGTTAATTATGATTGTTTTTCCTGGTTAATTATCATCATGTTTTCCTCGTTAATTATTATCAGTTTTTTTCTTGTTAATTATTATTATGTTTTTCCTTGTTAATTATTATTATGTTTTTACTTGTTAATTATTATCATGTTTTCTCTTGTTAATTATTATGATGTTTTTCCTTGTTAATTATTATCATGTTTTTACCTTGTTAATTATTATTATGTTTTTCCTTGTAAATTATCATTATGTTTTTCCTTGTTAATTATTATGATGTTTTTCCTTGTTAATTATTATTATGTTTTTCCTTGTTAATTATTATCATGTTTTTCCTTGTTAATTATCATTATGTTTTTACCTTGTTAATTATTATCATGTTTTCCCTTGTTAATTATTATGATGTTTTTCCTTGTTAATTATTATCATGTTTTTACCTTGTTAATTATTATTATGTTTTTCCTTGTTAATTATCCTTATGTTTTTCCTTGTTAATTATTATCATGTTTTCCCTTGTTAATTATTATGATGTTTTTCCTTGTTAATTATAATTATGTTTTTCCTTGTTAATTATTATCATGTTTTTCCTTGTTAATTATTATTATGTTTTTCCTTGTTAATTATTATCATGTTTTTACCTTGTTAATTATTATTATGTTTTTCCTTGTTAATTATTATTATGTTTTTCCTTGTTAATTATTATTATGTTTTTCCTTGTACATTATTATGTTTTTCCTTGTACATTATTATGTTTTTCCTTGTTAATTATGTTCATGTTTTTTCTGGTTAATTATTATTATGTTTTTTCTTGCTAAATATTATTATGTTTTTCCTTGTTAATTATTATTATGTTTTTCATGGTTAATTATTATTATGTTTTTCCTGGTTAATTATGATTGTTTTTCCTGGTTAATTATTATCATGTTTTCCTCGTAAATTATTATCAGTTTTTTTCTTGTTAATTATTATTATGTTTTACCTTGTTAATTATTATCATGTTTTTCCTTGTTAATTATTATCATGTTTTTTCTTTGTTAATTATTATTATGTTTTTCCTTGTTAATTATTATTATGTTTTTCCTTGTAAATTATTATCATGTGTTTACCTTGTTAATTATTATTATGTTTTTCCTTGTTAATTATTATTATTTTTTCCTTGTACATTATTATGTTTTTCCTTGTACATTATTATGTTTTTCTTTGTTAATTATGTTCATGTTTTTTCTGGTTAATTATTATTATGTTTTTCCTTGTTAATTATCATTATGTTTTTCCTTGTTAATTATTATCATGTTATTCCTGGTTAATTATAATTATGTTTTTACTTGTTAATTATTATTATGTTTTTCCTTGTTAATTATTATTATGTTTTTCATAGTTAATTATTATTATGTTTTTCCTGGTTAATTATGATTGTTTTTCCTAGTTAATTACTATCATGTTTTCCTCGTTAATTATTATCAGTTTTTTTCTTGTTAATTATTATTATGTTTTTCCTTGTTAATTATTATCATGTTTTCCCTTGTTAATTATTATGATGTTTTTCCTTGTTAATTATTATTATGTTTTTCTTTGTTAATTATTATCATGTTTTTCCTTGTTAATTATTATTATGTTTATCCTTGTTAATTATTATTATGTTTTTCCTTGTTAATTATTATGTTTTTCCTTGTACATTATTATGTTTTTCCTTGTACATTATTATGTTTTTCCTTGTTAATTATGTTCATGTTTTTTCTGGTTAATTATTATTATGTTTTTCCTTGCTAAATATTATTATGTTTTTCCTTGTTAATTATTATTATGTTTTTCATGGTTAATTATTATTATGTTTTCCTCGTAAATTATTATCAGTTTTTTTCTTGTTAATTATTATTATGTTTTTCCTTGTTAATTATTATGATGTTTTTCCATTGTTAATAATTATTATGTTTTTCTTTGTTAATTATTATCATGTTTTTCCTTGTTAATTATTATTATGTTTTTCCTTGTTAATTATTATTATGTTTTTCCTTGTTAATTATTATCATGTTTTTCCTTGTAAATTATTATCATGTTTTTCCTTGTTAATTATTATTATGTTTTTCCTTGTTAATTATTATTAAGTTTTTCCTTGTACATTATTATGTTTTTCCTTGTACATTATTATGTTTTTCTTTGTTAATTATGTTCATGTTTTTTCTGGTTAATTATTATTAAGTTTTACCTTGCTAAATATTATTATGTTTTTCCTTGTTAATTATTATTATGTTTTTACTTGTTTATTATTATTATGTTTTACTTGTTAATTATTTTTATGTTTTTCCTTGTTATCATTATGTATTTGTTTTTTTATTATTATCATGTTTTTTCTTGTTAATTATTATAATGATTTTACTTGTCCATTATTTTTATGTTTTTCCTTGTTAATTATTATTATGTTTTCCTTGTTAATTATTATCATGTTTTTCTTTGTTAATTATCATTATATTTTTTCTTTGTCAATTATTGTTATGTTTTTACATGTTTATTATTATTATGTTTTTCCTTGTAAATTATTATTATGTTTTTCCTTGTTAATTGTTATTATGTTTTTACTTTTTAATGATTATTATGTTTTTCCTTGTTATTATTATCATGCTTTCCTTCTAAATGATTATAATGTTTAACTTGTTAATAATTTTCATGTTTTTCTTTGTTAATTATTATCATGTTTTTCCTTGTGTATTATTATGTTTTTCCTTGTTAATTATTTTCATGGTTTTACTTGTTAATTATTATTATGTTTTTCCTCGTTAATTATCATTATGTTTTTCCTTGTTAATTATTATTATGTTTTTACTTGTTAATTATTATCATGTTTTTGCTGGTTAATTATTATTATATTTTTCTTGTTAATTATTATTATGTTTTTACTTGTTAATTATTATCATGTTTTTCCTTGTTAATTATTATCATGTTTTTTGTTTGTTAATTATTATCATGTTTTTCTTTGTTAATTATTATTATTTTTTCTCTTATTATTATTATTATTATGTTTTTCCTTGTTAATTATTATTATGTTTTTACTTGTTAATTATTATTATGTTTTCCTTGTTAATTATTATTATGTTTTTCCTTGTTAATAATTATTATTTTTTTCTTGTTTATTATCATCATGTTTTCCTTGTTAATTATTATTATGTTTTTCCTCGTTATTATAACTATGTTTTCCTTGTTATTATTATTATGTTTTTCCTTGTTAATTATTATTATGTATTACTTGTTAATTATTATCATGTTTTTCCTCGTTAATTTTTATTATTATTTTTACTAGTTTATTATCACTATGTTTTTCCTGTTTAATTATTATTATGTTTTTCCTTGTTAATTATTATTATGTTTCTCTTTCTAAATGATTATTATGTTTTTTCCTTGTTATTGTTATCATGTGTTTTCTTTGTTAATTATTATTATTATGTTTTTCCTTGTTAATTATTATTATGTTTTTCATGGTAAATTATTATAATGTTTTTCCTGGTTAATTATTATAATGTTTTCCCTTGTTAATTATTGTTATGTTTTTCTTTGTTATTATCATTATGTTTTTCTTGTTAATTATTATCATGTATTTCCTGGTTTATTATTATTATGCTTTTACTTGTTAATAATTATTATGTTTTTCCTTGTTAATTATTATTATGTTTTTCCTGGTTAATTATTATCATGTTTTTCCTTGTTGATTGTTATAATGTTTTTCCTGGTTAATTATTATCATGCTTTTCATAGTGAATTATTATTAGTTATTTTCTTGTAAATTATCATCATGTTTTTCCTTGATACTTATTATTATGTTTTTCTATTGTTAATTATTATTATGTTTTTCCTTGTTAATTATTAATATGTTTTTCCTTGTAATTTATTATGATGTTTTTACTTGTTAATTATTTTTATGTTTTTCCTGGTTAATTATTATGATGGTTTCGTTGTTAATTATTATTATGTTTTCCTTGTTAATTATTATTATGTTTTTCCTTGTTAATTATCATTACGTTTTTCCTTGTTAATTATTATCATGTTTTTCCTGATTAATTATAATTATGTTTTTACTTGTTAATTATTATCATTTTTTTTCTTGTTAATTAATATTATGGTTTTTCTTTGTTAATTATTATTATGTTTTTACTTGTTAATTATTATTATGTTTTCCTTGTTAATTATTATTATGTTTTTCCTTGTTAATAATTATTATTTTTTTCTTGTTTATTATCATCATGTTTTCCTTGTTAATTATTATTATGTTTTTCCTCGTTATTATAACTATGTTTTCCTTGTTATTATTATTATGTTTTTCCTTGTTAATTATTATTATGTATTACTTGTTAATTATTATCATGTTTTTCCTCGTTAATTTTTATTATTATTTTTACTAGTTTATTATCACTATGTTTTTCCTGTTTAATTATTATTATGTTTTTCCTTGTTAATTATTATTATGTTTCTCTTTCTAAATGATTATTATGTTTTTTCCTTGTTATTGTTATCATGTGTTTTCTTTGTTAATTATTATTATTATGTTTTTCCTTGTTAATTATTATTATGTTTTTCATGGTAAATTATTATAATGTTTTTCCTGGTTAATTATTATAATGTTTTCCCTTGTTAATTATTGTTATGTTTTTCTTTGTTATTATCATTATGTTTTTCTTGTTAATTATTATCATGTATTTCCTGGTTTATTATTATTATGCTTTTACTTGTTAATAATTATTATGTTTTTCCTTGTTAATTATTATTATGTTTTTCCTGGTTAATTATTATCATGTTTTTCCTTGTTGATTGTTATAATGTTTTTCCTGGTTAATTATTATCATGCTTTTCATAGTGAATTATTATTAGTTATTTTCTTGTAAATTATCATCATGTTTTTCCTTGATACTTATTATTATGTTTTTCTATTGTTAATTATTATTATGTTTTTCCTTGTTAATTATTAATATGTTTTTCCTTGTAATTTATTATGATGTTTTTACTTGTTAATTATTTTTATGTTTTTCCTGGTTAATTATTATGATGTTTTCGTTGTTAATTATTATTATGTTTTCCTTGTTAATTATTATTATGTTTTTCCTTGTTAATTATCATTACGTTTTTCCTTGTTAATTATTATCATGTTTTTCCTGATTAATTATAATTATGTTTTTACTTGTTAATTATTATCATGTTTTTCCTTGTTAATTAATATTATGGTTTTTCTTTGTTAATTATTATTATGTTTTTCTCTTGTTAATTATCATTATGTTTTTCGCTTTTAATTATTGTCATGTTTTTCCTGGTAAATTATTATCATGTTTTTCCTTGTTACTTATTATTATCTTTTACCTTGTTAATTATTATTATGTTTTTACTTGTTTATTAAAATAATAATGTTTTTATTTGTATTATTATTATGTTTTTCCTTCTTAATTATTATTATGTTTTTATTTGTTAATTATTATTATGTTTTACTTGTAAATTATTATTATGTTTCCTTGTTAATTTTTTTTTTTTTACTTGTTTATTAGCATCATATTTTTCCTGTTTTATTATTATTATGTTTTTCCTTGTTAATTATGATTATGTTTCTCCTTGTTAATTATTATTAGGTTTTTCTTTGTTATTATTATCATGTGTTGTCTTTGTTAATTATTGTTATTATGTTTTTCCTTGTTAATTATTATCATGTTTTTCCTTGTTAATTATTATTATGTTTTTCCTGGTTAATTATTATCATGTTTTCCATTGTTAATTATTATTATGTTTTTCCTTGTTATTATCATTATCTTTTTTTTTTAAATTATTATTATGTTTTTCCTGGTCAATTATTATTATGTATTTACTTGTTAATAATTATTATGTTTTTCCTGGTTTATTATTATTATATTTTTCCATGGTTAATTTTTTTTTTTCCTTGTGGATTGTTATTATGTTTTTCCTGGTTACTTATTATAATGCTTTCCTTGTTAATTATTATTAGGTTTTTCCTTGTTAATTATTATTATGTTTTTCATTGTTAATTATTATCATATTTTACTTGTTATTATCGCCCGTAGTAAGGATTGAACATTCAACCAACAGAAGACTCAAATTTAGAAGTGATCGTTAATTAATTCTATTAATTGTAAGGTTCGAGGTTACATCGGTCGAAACGTTGTGGAAATAATAACCAAAATGAGAATAGTAGTCCTAATAAAAAATTAAATTTATTTTTTCTTAATTCGCATGTAAAGTTACTTTACACTTGGAAGCATTCTCACATTCGTTTGCCTTGAAATATTCAACCAATTTAAATTCATCATCTACAGGTACTCCCTATTATTCGCTTACTTTTTTTACTGTCTGATCCGGTGTTTTTCCAATAGTGCTCAATAACAAGTAGAGCTGTATTATAGTATAAATTTTATTTGTACGTGTCCTGAGGTAGCTGAATTTCGAAAAAAAATGGCAGCTGAAACATGTATGCACTACATATGTGCAGACATGTTTCATCATGCCAATAATGTTTGTATAAATAGAAGAATTTATAATATATATATATATTTATATTAAATATATATATATATATTTATATATTAATATTAAATATATATATATATATATATATATATATATATATATATATATATATATATATATATATATATATATAACGTTATACTGTTCTCTATTAGATTCAAATTTCCACGAATCTTTCCAATTTCATAATTTACCGAGATTTTATGATATATTATCAACGGTGATAAATACAAATACACAGTCAAAATATATATATATATATATATATATATATATATATATATATATATATATATATATATATTTATTTATTCTGGTACAGAAAAATTAGTACAACATTCGTACCGTCGGTTTCAAGCACGGAAGGTCTTACCCATCCGGCTCTCTTCAGCTTCTCTGAAGCTGAAGAGAGCCGGATGGGTAAGACCTTCCGTGCTTGAAACCGACGGTACGAATGTTGTACTAATTTTTCTGTACCAGAATAAATAAATATTATGCTCTTAATTTTTAACTTTGATTCTTAATTAATCGAGCACTCTGCTGGGATTTTTCCTACCATTCTACAAAGAATTTATATATATATATATATATATATATTTGTTGTTCAGGGGCAGCTGTTTCATCATATCACAGCTTTTCAATCTGTCTAGACACTACCGCTCTTCGCCCTGACAATAAGAGAGATTATAGTCTATTTGTTTACGTTCACGCTACCGGTTCACTCGAAAACTCTATTAAATATAGAAAAGTAATGTTTTACGTTAAGAGAAAACCTTTGTGCGTGTGTGGGGTGTGTGTGTGTGTGTGTGTGGTGTGTGTGTGTGTGCGTGTGTGTGTGTGGACATGAATAGTTTTAGTTTCTTTATTTCCCGACATTTTAATCATTTTAATCAATCTCAGTTTATTACATGTCGAATCCAGTCATTTTGGTAAAAGTTAGGTAAATGTTTCCAGTTCTTAATATATTTAAATATTGGTTTCTGATGTTTGCTTTTCCATCTGAAGTCGTGATGCACATCTATGCGTAGTTTCCAGCGTGACCTGCTTTATGTCATAGCCAGGCGTGATTCTAAATTTACTGCCACTTCCTGTCCGAATGGACCTGGGAGTAATGGTTACTGATGTGTGACATCACAAACCGCAAGAACCTCACAGTTGAGCCTCAGCCACAGCAGAGTCATATCCTAGCCAGGAACCGAGATAGAATCAGGTAGATAAACAAAATAGGACATAGTAGCCTGCAACGGGCACGGACATGTTGAAGACATCTCATGATGAGGACACTCACATTCGAACGGACATGTTGAAGACATCTCATGATGAGGACACTCACATTTGAACGGACATGTTGAAGACATCTCATGATGAGGACACTCACATTCGAACGGACATGTTGAAGACATCTCATGATGAGGACACTCACATTCGAACGGACATGTTGAAGACATCTCATGATGAGGACACTCACATTCGAACGGACATGTTGAAGACATCTCATGATGAGGACACTCACATTCGAACGGACATGTTGAAGACATCTCATGATGAGGACACTCACATTCGAACGGACATGTTGAAGACATCTCATGATGAGGACACTCACATTCGAACGGACATGTTGAAGACATCTCATGATGAGGACACTCACATTCGAACGGACATGTTGAAGACATCTCATGATGAGGACACTCACATTCGAACGGACATGTTGAAGACATCTCATGATGAGGACACTCACATTCGAACGGACATGTTGAAGACATCTCATGATGAGGACACTCACATTTGAACGGACATGTTGAAGACATCTCATGATGAGGACACTCACATTCGAACGAACATGTTGAAGACATCTCATGATGAGGACACTCACATTCGAACGGACATGTTGAAGACATCTCATGATGAGGACACTCACATTCGAACGGACATGTGTAAGACGTCTCATGATGAGGACACTCACATTCGAACGGACATGTTGAAGACATCTCATGATGAGGACACTCACATTCGAACGGACATGTTGAAGACACTCACATTCGAACTGACATCTATGAAAACTCATGTCCAACGCGTGTAAATGACGCCATTGTTTTAAGAAATTGCATAATATATAGACGTTCGAGATCAATATTCGAAATATGAACGACTGTCTAAATATAGTAAATTCGTGTGAATCAACATGATGCTAGTGCTGGCATTCTTGTAGGAGAGACCGACTGGATTGGAACTTGGCACACCCAGGTCGCCAGTCCGTGTCGTTATCCACTTGACCAACGTCACCTCCCCTACTATCTAAATAATTTTTTTTTTAAACCATCCCTATTAATTACTTTTCTTAATAATTAATGGGGATTTTTTTGTTTAGTTCAGTTGTACTAGTTATTCAAATAGATAGTTTCAATAAATACGAATTTTGTTGATTTTTTTTTTCGTTTCTTTTTTATACTTTTTTTAATATAATTTATTGCTAATGTTTTTGTCCTTTTAACATTTGAGAGTCTTTTTTATATGCACTTGAAATAATATCCCGCGCCTTATTGATACTAAAAGTCTTTGAAATTCACAATTTACCTGGTTGCGGTTGTTAACATCTATATTCTATACGTTTATAGATCATGCTATGGTAATTTAACCGGATATTCCAAACGCATTCAATCCAAGCGCTTATGTATACTTTTTTACATTTTATTTTGCTGCATATTAAGTCAAGCATGTTTGTTTAGCATTTCTTACATGTACACACACTCAACACACACACACACACACACACACATATATATATATATATATATATATATATATATATATATATATATATATATATATATATATATATATAAGAAAAAGGAAAAAACAAGAGATATGTTTTATATATTCATCAACGTTTCGTCTTTATTGTAAGACTTCCTCAGGATGATAATTCGAAGAAAAATGTCATGCGTACATCGGAATTTTGGTTGACATGATGGAGAGAGATAAAGGAAAGTAGTCACCGTGCCTACTGTGAGCGCTGGAGGAGAGTCCAGGCTGTGAGAAGTCAGTGGTGGCGAAGAATGAAATGAGTATGGAAAGCTTTGAGTGTGTACCAGTGAAATGGCGAGGGGTGAGAATATAAATGAACTTGCCTTAAGATGGGAGAGGTGAAAGGGGGCTGAGATTGTTGTCGTGGTGAGGTGTGGCATGGATTTTGAGAGGTTGGGGAAAGAGGAGGGAAGGGGGAAACTGTACATGTAAGAAATGCTAAACAAACATGCTTGACTTAATATGCAGCAAAATAAAATGTAACAAAGTATGCATAAGCGCTTGGATTGAATGCGTTTGGAATATCCGGTTAAATTACCATAGGATGATCTATAAACGTATAGAATATAGATGTTAACAACCGCAACCAGGTAAATTGTGAATTTCAAAGAAATGAACTTTCCCAAATTTATACTTACCAGCGACCATGCGCGATTTAAGTTCAAATTTAAAAAAGACATTTACACCGTTATGTCCACACAGCATCGGACATCACTTCTACATGACCAGGAAGGATTGTTACGGACAAAAATATAAGGTTAATACCTTTTATTTGTCTAAAGCTCTGACGCGGCTTGTTGTCAAGCGAAATTATTATATAAAAAAAGTCAAGATGAAAAAATATATATTGTTTTTATTTTTTATTTTGATTTAAAAAAAAATATCTGCATCTAATACATGTTTTTTTTAAGGCATTTTTCCTCTTTCTTGAAGTTTATATCTATGATTATTTAATAATAAATATTTATGATTAAATAATCATATATATATATATGATTATTTAATAATAATAAATATTTAATTATTATCCACATACGTTTACGTTTCACCCTAGCGGAATCTTCAGATAACTGTTCAAACCGGTCGCATAATTCGAACCCCGAAACAGGAGTCATGTTTAACTCAAATCCGAGCGTTCAAACCGATGAGGTAAATTCAAACCGTTATGCGACAAGTAGAAAAATAAATACTATTTATGTCAAATCAGGCAGACAACATAGTCAATCGCCTTAACAGTATTTAACAAATCACGTAGATAGGAAGTTGCACTTTAGCTTAGATTAGACGGCTTATATTATTTCTCTGAAAGGACCTAACAAAAAAGGCTATAAATAATTGTTTTTTATTATCTACATAAGTATACTTTTCATCCTAACGGAATCCTAAGTGTGGAGATAATATCACGGAGGTAGTAACTTGCACACACACACACACACACACACACACACACACATACGTACATATATATATATATATATATATATATATATATATATATATATATATATATACGTATCATTAAAAATAACCGACAATTTTTGTTGTGGTTATTTTAGCATTGATCCCTTCAATTTTCCGGATTAAAATCTTAATCTCGGAAGAAAATTGGCTGATGAAACTGCCGTAATGTACATGTTAATCCAGAGTACTTTCTGACCCGTCTGGGTCCATCGTCAGTGGAATAATGACAAACAGGTAAAGATTTATAATTAATTATGGCGGGAAACTTTAAATATGAAACTCTATTTATTAGGTATTATAAGCATTTAAGTATATTAGTACTAGTGTTAAAATTAATCTTGTTAATAGACGTCTATTAATATATATATATTAAAATTTAAATATGAAACTCTATTTATTAGGTATTATAAGCATTTAAGTATATTAGTACTAGTGTTAAAATTAATCTTGTTAATAGACGTCTATTAATATATATATATTAAAATTTAAATATGAAACTCTATTTATTAGGTATTATAAGCATTTAAGTATATTAGTACTAGTGTTAAAATTAATCTTGTTAATAGACGTCTATTAATATATATATATTAAAATTTAAATATGAAACTCTATTTATTAGGTATTATAAGCATTTAAGTATATTAGTACTAGTGTTAAAATTAATCTTGTTAATAGACGTCTATTAATATATATATATTAAAATTTAAATATGAAACTCTATTTATTAGGTATTATAAGCATTTAAGTATATTAGTACTAGTGTTAAAATTAATCTTGTTGATAGCAGGGTTTTTTGTTTTAATGAGTAAAGCTTCTAGTATGTGGAGTTTTTGTGCATTAGTATTGTGTTCTAAGATTTTAGTATTGTCTACGAGAAGTTTTCGGATTTGCGAGCGGGGACATATATGAGTTTAAATGTCCATTGGGAGACTGTGTCTCCGACAACCAAGGAAAACACGTATATATTGGCTCGACCACCACGACTCTGTCCAGGAGGTTGACCATGCATCTATCCGATAATAGTGCTATAGCTAAGCACCTTACTAATGAACATTCCTATCCCGCTCGCCTGTTTGTCATTATTCCACTGATGATGGACCCAGACCCAGGAAAATTGAAGGGTTCAATACTAAAATAACCAGACAAAATTGTCGGTTATTTTTAATAATACGTGTCTTAAGGAAAAAATGTGCCTCGCTATATATATATATATATATATATATATATATATATATATATATATATATATAGTAATCATTCCGACAGTGGCCTTGTTGCAATTAGACATTCAGGAACATATATATATATATATATATATATATATATATATATATATATATATATATATATATATATATATATATATATATATATATATATATATACATATATTTCCAATCCCGTAATGGGAAACGAAAAACGAAATAAAGCTATATATTTAACAATATATATTTTTTTTTAAAGTTCAATAAAACTGGAAGAATTTAGTTAGCAAAACAATGAGATACAGCTATTTGTAAGTGACTTGTTTTTGTTACGTATTTCCTACATTAGCACACACACACACACACACACACACACATACATATATATATATATATATATATATATATATATATATATAATTTCGTCGCGAAATTTAAATTATTAACGTCTTGTAACAATGTAACTTTTGGCATCTAACTGACTACACGTGCGCGTTTCTTGGCTATCTTTTGAAATTCACTTCTTTTCTCCAACTTTTTTGTTCATTTGCTTTTGTCACCGATGTAGAAGCGAAAACATTCGTGATACATATTGAACATACAATTATTCTCTTGATTTTAACACAAAAAGATCATTAGAAAAATCGACAAAGTAAAAAAGTTATAATTAAACGCAGAATTCTATTTTTAACAATGCTGCTTAGATGACAAAATGCTGCCTATATATATATATATATATATATATATAGTAATCCAGGTAAAGTAGACATCCACAGAATAAAAATCCACAGAATTTCAACTTAGCTTATAAAAAAGTGCTCAATAGAGAATAGAGCTATTTATATAATTATTTTTATTCATACAGACATATACAAAAAGTCGCTACAATGGCATGTCGCTGTTATAGATCAATAGTTATTAGAAACTACAATCTCATCAGGCGAAAAAAGTCTGATGTTTCACTTCGATATTCATATTAGGAAAGCTAATATGAATATCGAAGTGAAAATTTAGACTTTTTCCGCTTAATGAGACCTTAATTTCTAATAAATATTGATCGATAACATCGACATGCCATTATAGCAGCTTTTTGTAGTAGAGATATGTTTGGAATTACAAAATTAGTGTCATATTCCAATAACCATGTTTTTATTTTTTATTATTATTTGTATTTTCTACATTTCCAAAACACATAACATTTCTGTGAGATGTGTTTTATATATATATATATATATATATATATATATATATATATATATATATATATATATATATATATATAGTCTTACTAGGTTTTAAACTAGTAAAACTAAAATAAACTTAATGCCAAAACACAAATATGAACGATTAAACTAGCTGTTACAAGTATGTGTAGACGTAATCAGTAGAATTCTTGTCGTTTGAGTTTTAAAGTTAAACACCAATAAAAGTTAAACACCAAAAAAAGAAAAACACCAATAAAACTTAAACACCAATAAAACTTAAACACCAAAAAAAGAAAAACACTAATAAAAGTTAAACACCATTATAAGTTAAACACCAATAAAAGTTGAACACCATTATAAGTTAAACACCAATAAAAGTTAAACACCAATAACACGTCACAACAAAGCCAGACTTTGATCAGCATAAGAATATGTTTGCTTAATGTTGTCAATCTGAAAGTGTCAATTGATTTTATTTTCAAGTTTTAATTAATACGTGTAATAATATAAAATAATTTATACGTATAATAATATCAAATAATTAATCGGGGTAATGATATCAAATTTAATTAACACATGTAATGATATCAAATTTAATTAACACATGTAATGATATCAAATTTAATTAACACATGTAATGATATCAAATGTAATTAATAATGTATGATATAAAATGTTATTAATACATGAAATAATATCAAACTTAATTAAGACATGTAATAATATAAATTTAATAAACACATGTAATAATATCAAATTGAATAATACATGTAACAATATCAATTTTAAGAATCCCATGTAATGATATAAAATTTAAATAATACATGTAATGATATCAAATTTTATTAATACATGTAAAATATTAAATTAAATTTATACATGTAATGCCATGAAATTGAATAAATACGTGTAATAATATCTAATGTAATTAGTACATGTAATTACATTAAATTTCATAAATACATGTAAAATTTTGCAATTTAATTAATACATGTAATAATATCAAATTTAATCAATACATGTAATAATATCAAATTTAATTTATACATGTAATCACATCAAATTTAATTAACACATGTTATAATATCAAATGTAATTAATACATGTAATAATATCAAATTTAATCAATACATGTAATAATATCAAATTTAATTAAAACATGTAATAATTTTAAATTCAATTAATACATTTAAGGATATCAAATTTAATTAATATATGTAATGATATCTAATTATATTAATACATGTGAAATTATCAAATTTAATTAATAAATATAATGACATCAAATTAGATTATAACATGTAATTATGTTTAATTTACTTAATACATGTAAAAATCTCAAATTTAATTAACACATGTAATGATACTAAATTTCTTTAATACATGCAATCATATCAAATTTTTACATGTAATGATATCAAATTAAATGTATTCATGTAATGATATCAAATTTAATTAATACTTGTAATGATGTCAAATTTAATCAATACATGAAATCGTAGCAAATTTAATTAAGACATGTAATGACATCAAATTTAATTCATCCATATTATAATATCAAATTTAATTAACACATGTAATAATATCAAATTAAATTAAGACATGTAATAATATCAAATGTAATTAATAATATACTGATATCAAATTTAATTAAGGCATGTAATAATAAAAATTTTAATAAACACATTAAATAATTTAAAATGAAATAATACATGTAATTATATCAAATTTAATTAATACATATAATAATATAAAATTTAACTAAATACATGTAATAATATCAAATTTAATTAATACAGGTAATAATATGAAATTAAATTAATACATGTAATGATATCAAATTTAATTAACAAGTGTAATAATATCAAGTTTAATTAATACATGTATAACATTAAATTTTATAAATACATGTAAAAATTTGAAATTTAATTAATACATGTAATTATATTAAATTTTATAGATACATGTAAACATTTCAAATTTAATTAATACATGTAAAAATTTCAAATTTCATTAACACATGTAATAATATTAAATTTAATCAATACATGTAATCGTATCACGTTTAATTAACACATGTAATGATATAAAATTTCATTAATACATGTAATCATATCAAATTTCATTTATACATGAAATCGTAGCAAAATTCATTAACACATGTAATAATATAAATTTTAATTAATACATGTAATGATATCACATTTAATTAATACATGTAATGATATCAAATTAAATTAATACATGTAATTATATCAAATTTGATTAATACATGTAATCATAAAATTTTATTAATAAATGTAATAATATAAGATTTAATTATTACATATAATGATATCAAATTTCATAATACATGTAATTATATAAAATTTAATCATTACATGTAATGATATCAAATTTTATTAATACGTGTAATGATATGAATTTAATTAATTTATGTAATGTTATAAGATTTTATTAATACATGTAATGAAAAAAAATTAATTAACACATTTAATAAGATCAAATGTATTATACACATAGTTATACAAATTTAATTAATACGTGTAATAATATCAAATTAAATTGATACATGTTATAATATTAAATTTTATTAATACATGTAAATATATTAAATTTTGTGAATACATGTAAAAATTTCAAATGTAATTAATACATGTAATAATATCAAATCTAATTAATACATGTAATAATATCAAAGTTAATTAATACATGTGATAATATCAAATTTAATTAATACATGTAATAATATCAAATTAAATCAATACATGTAATGATATTAAATTTTATTAATACATGTAATAATATCAAGTTTAATTAATGCATGTAATAATATCAAGTTTAATTAATACATGTAATGATATAAAATTCAATTAATACATGTAACGATATCAAATTCAATTAATACATGTCATAATATCAAATTAAATTAATACATGTAATAATATCAAAATTAATTAAGTAATGTAAGTATAACAAATTTAATTAATACGTGTAATGATATCAAGTTTAATTAATACATGTAATAATATCAAATCTAATTAATACATGTAATAATATCCAATTTTATTAATACATGTAATAATATCAAATGTTATTAATGCATGTAATAATATCAAATTTAATTAATACATGTAACAATATCAAATTTAATTAATACATGTAATAATATAAACTTAATTAATACATGTAATAATATCAAATTTTGTTAATACATGTGATAATATCAAGTTTAATTAATACATGTAATAATATCAAGTTTAATTAATACATGTAATGATATCAAGTGTAATTAATACATGTAATGATATCAAGTGTAATTTATACATGTAATGATATCAAGTTCAATTAATACATGTAATGATATCAAATTTAATTAATACATGTAATGATATCAAATTCAATTAATACATGTAATAATATCAAATTTTATTAATACACGTAATAATATCAAATTTAATTAATACATGTAATAATATCAAATGTTATTAATGCATGTAATAATATCAAATGTTATTAATGCATGTAGTTTTATTATATTTACAGCTTCTATTATTTGAAAATCATGTTTAGAATATGCTTCTATGTTAAAAAAAATCGAATTACCTTTTCTAAAATCAATATTTGTATATCTTTAATTATTACTGCAATCTTACGATGTATAAAACTGATTGCTTCTTCAAATCGTTATTGTTATTAATACTTAAAAGTTTGTATTGCTCGAAGGGTATATTCTTTATTTGAAACATGATTAGGAATATAATTGTCAAGATCTCGTGGTATTTGAAAGTAATTCCGTCTTTTGCAAACAGTTGCTTTTCTTGTCTCAAACTCAAGTGATTTGGACAAACATGACACTGTGTTAAATTACTTTTAACAGGTAAATAAATAAGTTACACTATTTATGAGATTATAGTGCTCAACATTGAAAACAGAGCATGTATACATATACATTTCATCATCATAGACACGGGTCAGATTTCTATAAAAACGAGAGGTCTCCCTCCAGAAGCAATCATTGTCGACATGGGAACTCGGTGTCATCTACATGAGATAGAGAGGCGGGGGGGGGGGAGAAAGTTAAAAAAAAGAAAAAAAAGAGAGATAAGAAGGAGTAAGTATTCTTAGGAAGAGATGCTTTTGATATTCTTTATAGATGTGGGCAATGTCACATTTTTGTTAGTTGGATAGGGTCAGGTGCGTACGGAATTACAATAACTATATATATATATATATATATATATATATATATATATATATATAGAGAGAGAGAGAGAGAGAGAGAGAGAGAGGGGAGAGAGAAAGAGAGAGAGAGAGATTTTCTCTTCCCATACTGATGATTCAAGGGTTAACATGAAACACATGTGTATATGGGTTTATTTTGAAAATAATATTTATTTATAGATAATTATATATATATATATATATATATATATATATATATATATTATAATTATATTATATATATATATATAATAATTTATTTAAAAACTATATGATACATATTTCATAGACGTACTACAGTTTCATTTACATGGATTGACATTTTACCGTTTAAAAGGCCGTTAGAGTCCATTCAAATCATCAGCGACTCATAAAAATGAAAACAAATCGAAAAAGGAAGTTCAAGATATTAACAGTTGTCTTTGAACACCATTCTACGATTGGTTTCGATTTCGTGAGTCGGTGATGATTTAAATGGACTCTAACAACCTTTTAAACGGTAAAAAGTCAATCCATGTCAATGAAACTGTAGTACGTCTTTGAAATATGTAATATATACTTTTGAAATGAATATTTTGTATTGTAGCTCTCAGATTTTTGTGATGGAACAATTTTTTATTTCGTTTCAACATACCCCTTTTATGCGTTTGAGTTTATATTTTCGTTAGTTTGTTGATTCTCTTATCCTCAAATCCATTTTTATTTTGCATTTTGTCAGGTGCATATTATATTTCGAGTAACCATGTTTTTATTTTGTTATATTTATTTGTTCACATTTCCAAAAATCATAACATTTCTGTGAGATATATTTTTTACGGTCCGTTTCATTTGTCTTGTGCCAAACAACATTTTTATGTCAATATCGTCTCTGCAAGATTACAAAATCATCAGAAAAATTCACAAAGAGTAAAAAGTTATTGGATTAAAGTGTCTTGAAAAAACCTACACTATACAGTGGTTCATTTTTGGGTGAAACAAAACTAAAAACAAAGAAAAGAGCAAACTTACACGTGGGGGAACCCACTAATACGTCATTTTGAATTTTTTTCGTTCCATACCAAACGTTGTGTGGACATTTATAAATTCTAATTCAGTAATATTTCTTAAAATAGTTAATAAGTCGTATAATTTATTTATAAAAATTCGAATTCACTTGAGGGTATTTTTTTTACTTTCTAAAGTTACATCAATTAGCCTTCAGATGTCTATTTAGGTCATTTGGATACGAAGTTAACAACGGAGCTGGTCTCTTTTAAGTTCAACAGATTAGAGCCAGTTTCATAGACCCATCCATCCATTCAAGCAACTATTAAGATTTTTATACTTCGGTGTTTTTGTGGAATATGTTTAGTATTTATTTATAAATCGTTTAAATTAATACTAAGATAAGATTAATTACCCAGAATTCTTCACTTAAGTAGTAAGTTTCTATTTAATGCGAAACTAGGGGGAGGAGTTTGTCTCATACAACGAAAATGGTTTATAGTTACCTAGACATGAATCAAAATACATAAGGGAGCTATTAAATATTTATTTTTTATTAAATGATATTAATTACCTCATTATAAAGTATTATGAGGATTCAAAAGTTCTTTAAGGACACTTATACTTAAAGTTAATTGTGATTAAGTTTTATATTTAACTCGTATTATGAGGTGAATATCGTAGAGCATCAGTGTCAAGATCAAGTCCTACTTTAATTGTATGCTTATATTTAATATTAGGTTGTGTGTATTCTTTTATTTATTAATATATATATATATATATATATATATATATATATATATATATATATATTATTTATAAATAAATATTAATTATTTTAATACCTACAGACATCGATGTTTCATGCTACCGCAATCTTTAGTGCAGGAACTAATTCTCAACGGTCGGCGAGTGCGAACCCCGATCACAAATCGCTACTGATTCGTAGTCAAGAGTCTTATCCCATCGGCCATAGACAATTAGTTAGTAATTAGAAAGGAATTTAAATGTAAATAGCGAGTCGGCGGCTAGATTTACCAAGCAGCTAGAGTGATCTACGAACGCGCTCGGATCGTGCATATATATATATATATATATATATATATATATATATATATATATATATATATATATATATATATATATATATCAGGTTAAGTTTGTTCATAAGAGTTAGGTAATCAATCTTGTGAATGCTCACTATCATAGTGCTCAATGACAAGTAGAGCTATATATTTATTTCGTATAATTTTGTTATTTACTAAAACATATTTAGCTACATATGTTTCATCTACAGCTTGATTAAGGCTAATCATTGCCAGAATAAAATGAGAAGGGGAATTATTTTGCCAGAAATAATCAGAAAACACAAATAGCAAGTGACCACGTGACAGGAATCATTTTGACAGAAACAATCAGAAAACACAACTAGCAAGTGACCACGTGACAGGAACTATTTTGAATTGAATGTCTGCTTTTTATTGTCTTAGTTTGTATTTCTTTCTCAGTATTTTAATATAGTTGAGAGAAATAAATCTATAGCATTATTTATTTTAGTTCCAAGAATTCAAGATCAACAATGAGTGTGCGTACGATTGTTTCTAAGACGATTTGAAATATTTTCTTTCCTTATTTTTTTTTTACTTTTTTATTCCAGTAGCGCTTTTTTACAAAACATAACAAATAGAAGTCAAGCAAAAAAACATTTTCTTCTTATTTAAAATCGTCAGAAGTGACATATTGGAATTAAAAAGTAAAATTCCTAATCGTCTTAGAAACGATCGTACGCTTAATTATTGTTTATTCTTGGATTGATATAAACAATTTTGTAAACTTATTTGTCTCAACTTACTCTACAATAGCTCTGTTTGATCTGAACGTTCAATCATTGAGCTGATTTAAATACCTGCAGTATTTGCGTATTGAATGTGAACATTTTATACCAGCGGCGCTAACATTTGAAGCTGTCTTTTTTTGCCCATTTATACTTTACTCAGTCTATACTTTTCACTTTAATTGACATACTGAAATAATAAACAAAAGTAAAGTTACATACTTGGCAAGTTTATTATAAGTATTAAATGTTTAAACTAGGAATAAAATATGAGAAGGTCCTTTAATCCATGGCTTTTCAAAAGAACTAACTCTTATCCTCAGAAGAAGGAAAAATAATAATTCACTAATTATTATTGATTTGAAAGTTCTACAAAACAATTTTAAGTCATGCTTTTAAAAAAAAGTCAAAAATGTGTTTCATTAACGAGCAGAAAGTGATTGTAATAATGAATGCGTCAGTAAAGTTGTTAAAAAAATCCGATTGGATTATTGTATTATATAGTGAAGGATTCAAAAAAACATTTAGGAAACATTCAAAAGTCAAAAGTATATGAAGAATTAATATATATATGTAGAATCATCATGCTACGAATTACCTTCTTTGGCAGATATTTTAAATATATATATATATATATATATATATATATATATATATATACAGAGTGATTCATAAGTAACTTAGCTATTTATTTTTTAAATTCTAAAGTTAAAAAATACGGTAACACAAAACAGAAAGTGTATTCAACAAATTCATTTATGGGAGTTCAAAATTACAGCAAATTTTCAAAATTTCCACCTTCGTTCTACATGCATAGCTCCATTCTTTTTTGCATATTTGATTGATTATGAAATAAATATATACAGAAACAGATATATAAACGAACAAATTAAAAATAACAAATAGCAGTAATTAAAGAGTAAGATAACAATTATCAAAAGTTCATAGTATGTTTGTGCTTCATATGGTAATCATTTTAAATAGCTAAGTGAAGTGACTTATGAATCACCCTGTATATATATATAAATATATTATTGTGAAAATATGTTTTAGCATATACTTTCAATACTTTATGTTTACCAACCTCTTCCAATTTAAGCTCAATGATTATCAACCAGTAACAACAGAGCATATATAAGTAAACAAAGTTCATTTATATTCCAAAAGCCAATATTTTATTTTTCTTACAAAACAATTTCAAAACATACATTTTATTGCAAGTTAATTTACGAATAGTTTCGCTTAAAGTAAACCAACCAACATTATTATGTAAATATTGGATCTGCCGACCACGTCAGAAAGTGCATAAAAAGTTCTTAATTTAAAAACTTATACAACGTAGTTTTCTTTTGAACGTTGACTGTAAAGAAAGAAAACGAAAGAAAAAAATCAATGTTGTGCAGGTAAAAGTCTTTGTTTTTCACTTACAATTTAGAAATAGATCACAACTTGTTGAAAATCAAGTCAGTCCCTCTAAAGAAATGAACTTTTGAACACAAATGTTGAATACAATTATTCCATAAAGAGAAAAAAAAACAATAAGGCTTGAAACAATTGTCAGAGAAAGAAAGAGAGAGTCAACAGATGACGATCAGAACGGAAGTGACGCCGCCGTTACTGACATAGCGTTGCCACGAACGATAGCCAAGGAGATGCGTTGGAACAACAAACGTTCAAAAAGAAACTTTGAACTCACGTGCATATATATTGTACAAATAATTCATCCACCAAGCTCGGCAACAATTCTATATTTACGTTTTTACTAGCAATGTAACCATATCTTCTTGCTGCATTAGGCAGCGAAATACAATAAATGTTTGTATATAATTTTTATATTGGAAATTTATTTCCGACAATATGTTATGTTTTACGCAAGTCATGTTGCATTTTCTTTACTTGTATAACTTGTAAATCATAACAATAGTAAAATAAAATACAAATCTATCTTGTAGGTAGGAGAGAAGAGAGGGGGGATAGACTTGGATGGTTTTGATATTCTTTAAAGACCTGGACATTGCCACATTTCATCTCGACGATGCTATGCTAAAACTAAACAAATATGGAAAGTCTTCTTACCTGAGGATGGCCGGTCAGAATAGCGGGTACAATAAACCCAAGCGGGCCACACGAAAGGTGCTGCCCCCTCGTAAAGGGTCGCCGTGTTTGCATTCGGTTCATTCGTTTCTTGATTCAGTTCATTAGACACAGAATCGTTCCTGCTCGTTGCTTTTTTTTCATCATCACCATCATCATGATTAATAGTGATGTTTGTTGTCGTTGCGATGGCGAGGGGAGTCGCAGATGGATTGCTTCTAATGTTACTCTCCTGTGTCGTAAGATCCGAAGAGCCGCTACCCGCGGGGTCAAGAAAATGTTCTCTGTCAATGCGGCGCAGATTGTTGCTTGAAGAATGGTGTTGCTGCAACTGGTGTGGTTGATTCCGTGACGACATGTGGGGATGTTGTTGGTGTGTACCCTCCTCTCTTCGATGATTCGATCCGTGTTGGACATGATTATGGTGTTGATTGCGGTGCGAATGGTTCAAGTTGTTTTGATTATTATTATAAGTGACCGCCGCTGATCCACGATTTTGCAAATGTTGGTGCGGTCTGTGGCGGCTGCGGTGCTGTCGTGTCTCAGTAAAGGAATGAAACGTTGACGACGATGAAACAGATTGTTGTTGCTGGTGGTGGTGGAGACCTAACGAGGATGGGGTGATTGGATCAGACCCGTACCTCACTAAAGAGGGCGACGATGATGATGACGACGACAATGGTGATGAGGTGATCAACGAAGACGATGAGCCTGAAACTTGAACAGTGACTGGCGGAGTTGCTAACGGCGATGCTAACCGCGTGGTTGGTGTCATGCATGAGGTAGATGAATAAATAGACGGTGCATAGTGACTGATGGGGATCAGTAGACGACCAGTCGAACCCAACGAAATCACCTGCGGTCGAGTGGGGTAACTCAGTAAGGTCACGTTTTCATGCGACGGTCTCTGATGTCGAACCCGACGAACTTTGCAGATTCCAAAGTCGGGTTTCAGAATTTCGTTGATCGTAAATTTCGTGCTACTTGAAGTGTAATCAGTGTTGGTCAAGTTAACAGCTGATCTTGTAAAGGAACAGTTGTCTGAAGAATCAACTATTTCATTGGTTGAACGCTGGATTGGGTTTGCCGTCTTTGACCTATTTGAGGCCATAGTTGATGAGTTAACTTCTTTTGCGTCATCATCATAAGCATCGTCGTCATAGTGGCCGCCATTTTGTTGCTGTAAATAATTGTCATCAAGTTGATGAGATGTGTCCGGAGAGTGACCTTCTTCTCCTCTCTCCCCTCCTCCCTCTTCTTCCCCTTCTCTCTCCCCTCCCCCTCCTTCGACTTCCTCATCTTCTTCATCTCTTTTTGTCTTGTTAAGATGTTTACACATTGTTGCCCTTATTTTGATGCGATTCTTATTCCAATTAGAAACCCTGTCATATTTACCCGATAGATGTTTCTAATAAACATTCTTTTGGCTACGGAAACATGTCTTCTGTGATTCCAGAACGGTGGGAGAACTGTTTTTTATGGTTGCCATATGTAGTAATGAATTCGTTTACGCACTGTTAGTAATATTTATTTTTATTATTATTAATTATTATTATTATTATTATTATTATTATTATTGTTATTATTATTATGACAGTAATAATAATAATAATATTAATAATAATAATAATAATAATAATAATAATAATAATAATAATAATAATAATAATAATAATAATAATAATAATAATTAAAAGAGGGGGGGCTGTGGGCGTTGATCTATCTGTTTGCAAACAAAGTTTTCTATTTTCTTCTGACAAACATGTTCGCTGATGTCCAGCAGCCGTCACGATTAAAACGTTTTCAGCGATTGAAATAACAGAAGCTCTATGCAATGCAGACACGAATGGTTGTTCACAAAACGAATTGGAGGGGGGGGGGCAGAGGTTATGTCGAAGAGGGGGGGGTAGGCGGGGCGAAATGAGGCTCGCCGACGCCGACGCTGCTGCTTCTTTGCGGGGCGGTGGAGGCGTTGATAGTGGTTGTTGATGGGGGCGTGGGCGGGGACAATCTTGGTAGCAGTAGTAGCTTTATAAGTAAAGAAATTCACTTGATTTCATGTTTTTTGACACCTGATACAATCGAGTAGCATTACACTATCTTGTAAAACTCAGCGGGCGTGTACAGACAACACACGCACACGCACACACACACACACTCATATATATATATATATATATATATATATATATATATATATATATATATATAATATATATATATATATATATATATATAATATATATATATATATATATATATATATATATATATATATATATATATATATATATTATATTATATTACGTGCGTGTGTGCTTACACAAGCGTGTAAATGGCTTCGCGCAATCACTCGAAATATGAAGTTTAATAAAACCAAAATCATACACGAATCTCTTTCAATCCATATATTATTGAAGATAATGTATTCTCTCCCCCTCTCTTTATATATATATATATATATATATATATATATATATATATATATATAGTTAGACTGCAAAAGGCGATAGACGCCATGTTTTAAATTGCAAAACCTATCACTAAAAAGGTGTCACATTTCAACACCGAAAAATCAAGTGTTACATGTGCATAATTTTTCTATCTTTTCAACTCAAATCAGTTTTTAATCGAATTGATTTGTTCGTCCTTTTATGGTTTATTTTCTTAAATAAAAAAAATGCTTTTTTATTAAATGAGGAAGCCACGTCATTTTGAACCTGGCCTTTTTTATTCTTGTTTTTTTTTACATATTTTCTTTTCAATTTTTGGAGTGGGGCTCAAAGAATCTACTCAGCCATTATTATGTAGGTAGCATTCATTGAAATAAATGCCGGTTGATTTATATTATTTAATCATCTCGGGCCACACGCAATGTTTCCCACCGGGTCTAAATGAGTACCCGTGTGTACTCCTGCCCCAAGGCTTTAAACCCTTATTAACATTTATATTCTTATTTTACATTTTCAGTCCATAAATAAACAAAATACAGTAAAACCTTGTATAGCCATTTTAGGGATGTCAACGCTAACGTAGACCCCACAACAATGTCGTACATCCTTTGATCAAAATGATATGTACTTATTCAAGTAATATATAAGGTTATGGGATTCGTCAAAACCCTAGAAGTTCGTGTGAAAACAAACAAGAATTGCAAATTTGAACAAAAAATTGTTATTGCAGATTCTTCATTGAGCGAGAAATTCGCGTTATTATTTCGAAATTCTCTTTCAATCATTTAATTTTGTTTTCTGGCATTAAAGCTAATTTAGTTTTATTTATCTATTATTATACTAAAACTGAGTTAATCAACATTTGTTTCCCTAAAGCCTTTTTTTTTCATATATTTTATTCAAACAAAATACATTCTAAAATACTCATCAATTTCAATTGTTCTAATTAGCCGCAACCTGCAATTCACTTAGTAGGTGACTAACTTTCGATCTTTCACTTTCACCCTCTCTCACTATACGGTGTTTGAAGCCCCCCCCCCATCTTCGTTCTTATTCTATTACGTCGCCTATGACTCTCTCTCTCTCTCTCTTTCTCTCTCTCTCTCCCTCTCTCTCTTTCTCTCTCTTTCTCTCTCTCTCTCTCTCTTAGATATCTGTATATGTTTATATATTTGCATATATATAGAATTCATTCCTAAATTAATTAACCGATCATTATGAATTTTTGAACACAGCTGCTAAGCGTAAGGATGGTAATGTGGGTTATATTTAGTGTAATTTAGTTCTATGCAAAGAAGGTAAAAAAAAAAAGTGTGGAAGCCCTTCGTGAAAATTCAAATACAGCCGATTTTTAAAAAATTTAAACAATAAGTCAATTAGTAAATATTCACCAAATTTCAGTTTCTTTGGAGAATTTTAAAGGGTTTATTTAAGGGGCATAATATGGCTACAAACTTCATTTGTGCGTCGGTCCGTGCATATTGATCTCTGTATGCGCGTATGTTCGTATGTATATTAATAAGTATGTTGGTATCTCTATATATTTATCTTTCGACAGGAGATTGACGTCTTACATATTTTGTCGTTCATTATTTTCTTCTTTTCCTTTTTTTCATTTTGTTTTCATCGAACAAAAACTTTCTTCTCTTTTCTTCTCTTTTATCTAAATCGACATCTTTTGATAAATTATTTCTGAAGAAATAAATTTTATTATCGATTAAGAATTTTGTAAATTTCATGATAGAGTTAACACATCTGGAATCAGCTGTACTTAACCGGTGTTGCCCAGGAGTTTTTTGGGGGGTTTTTAACTTTCATTTTATAAAGATGAAGTCTATGTTTTATTTATTGGTGTGTGTTTTTTAATAATATTGTTTTTAAACAGGATTTTGAAACTTAAATTTATTATTTACATTTTAATTAAGTATTTTAAATAAAGTATTAATCGATTTTTATTTGTTTTATTTTATGAATCAAGTGTATTCCTGTTTACGTACTTACAGGCAACCCGAATGAAAACCCTTATTTTGAAATAAAGTAGCTTTTACTTTTTATGGATGTCCGACACGAATTAAATTTTTTAAAGGGATTAATACAGAAATAAAACACTATTTTATTCCTCGTGAGATTTTATTCAAGAAAGTTTGCTCTTGTTATAGGGCTTTGTTTTTACTTGCATCAGATAGACATACAGATATACTGACAGACATACAGTAAGACAGAGCCACCACAAATATACTAAAGATTTTTCAAAGATACTTTCTCATTTTTTTCACACTAATTGCCATAAATGTCATTTATAGTCTCGTTAGAAAAGAGTAAATAGGATTCTTTAAACTAGCGGGACATGAGGAAATTCCACGGTTTCTTTCTTCATCAATCCGTAAAATTTACTTTTAATTTAGTTGTGTTCAGATGGGGGGGGGGGGTAGCCCCGGACATCCAAATTATGACGGGAGGGGGGGTCCAATCATATTTAAACTATCTCTCTTTTTCATAATATTTCTCGCTACTAGGACTTATACTTGACTCTTTGGGCATACAATCACGAAACTGGCCTCAGCCATCACCAGGACATAAACAGACCTCTTAATGATAATATTTATCTTGAAATAATGCATGCCTGCTTCAATTAAGAACAAATGTCTTCTTCTTCTTCTTCTTCTTCTTCTTCTTCCTCCTCCTCCTCCTCTTTCTTCTTCTTATTTAAAAACATTTCCAATTCATTTAAATATTCTTTCTTTATTTCATAAATAAAACGAATCTGTCTCTATTAATTTCTTTTAATTTATAACCATTTAATTTTTTATATATAAATTGTTTCTTTCAGTAAAAAATAATTGTCGGTCAAATATACTTTAAATAACGCGAATGTCACTTTTTTTAATTAATTTTTTAATTTAATTATGTAACAATTAGTCACATATAAAAGTTATATCAAACAAAAAGAATGCATCGAATACGGTTTATTCGAAGAGGAGGTTCGAGAATTCTTTTTATGCCGGTTTATTCGATCTTGAAACAAATCGTTTAGGAATTTTCAAATGGGTAAAATCTTAATTTTTGCCCAAACGGACATCAGATATTTCTCAATTACATTATTATTATTATTATTATTATTATTATTATTATTATTATTATTATTATTATTATTATTATTATTATTATTATTATTATTATTATTATTATTATTGTCGTTATTATTATTATTATTATTATTATTATTATTATTGTTATTATTATTATTATTATTATTATTATTATTATTATTATTATTGTTATTGTTATTGTCGTTATTATTATTATTATTATTATTATTGTTATTGTTATTATTATTGTTGTTGTTTTTGTTGTTGTTGTTATTATTCTTATTATTATTATTATTATTGCTGTTGTTATTAATATTATTGTTATTGTTGTTATTGTTATTATTAGTATTATTATTATTTTTTTTATTGTTATTATTATTATTATTATTATTGTTATTGTTGTAGTTGTTATTATTGTTATTATTATTAGTGTCATCATCATCATCATCATCATCATCATCATCATTATTATTATTATTATTATTATTATTATTATTATTATATTATTATTATTAATGTGTACTCACTCGGAATTCTCACACAAGTCATCGTCAGCTATTACTAACTGATAATAACTGGTGGTGTTCACTGGGGCCTGAGTGACAAAAAGCCATCCCCAGATTTCGAGTACTCTCAACCTCTGTTTGATAACCATTGCAAATGACTTTGCAGTATTGCAACGGACAATTTCTAGTTTTATTAACTAAAATGATAAATTCCGAAACCAATTTAAAAACATTAAAAATACTCGAAGCTATCTACATAAAAACACAACCTAAAATTAACAACATCACATATGAAACCAATGGTAACATTTTAAAATGCTTAACGTAATGCGATTTTGTTCTGTGATGAAGAAATTATTTACATTATATATATATATATATATATATATATATATATATAGAGAGAGAGAGAGAGAGAGAGAGAGAGAGAGAGAGAGAGAACAGGGAAATAAAAATATAATGTTTATCTTTAAATTGTTTAATACACAACTTACATCCTAAAGTTTCAATTGAATTATGTGGGTGTTTAATGGTTTGACTTCTCCAAAATTCAACAGATTTGACAATTTTTAGACGCCAATCTTTCGTGAATTTTTCCACTTTTGAACGTGCTGCTACAATTGTCATGGTGAACTTTTTCATCTATTTTCACCATCTTCTCTTTGCATTGGACATTTTTTATACATTTCATACTTGTATATATCTTATATTTACATTTTTTCAAATTATGACTGTTGGTAATTCCCTTACCAACTTATCTCTCTGTATACCTCTGATAATAAGATTCCATTCTTTGAAAAGTCATGGCTTAATTCAATTTCTTTTATTTGAAAACACCTCGTTTTGAACAACTGAGGAGGTCATGAATTTTGTATTTTTATAATCTTTATTCTCCTCTTTTACTTCTCTCTCTCTCTCTCTCTCTCTCTCTCTCTATATATATATATATATATATATATATATATATATATATATAATGTAAATAATTTCTTGGAAGAAAAATTAACCAGAGTGCTCAATTGCTATGTATTTATTTATTTATGAAATTAACAAAATTATTTATATGTTTAATTACGTCATACCAAATGGTTTTGTTCTCTACGGCATTCATCAATGACTCCTCAGCTCTACATTCGAACTCTTCGTTTGAATATAATGTTTGTATAAATAAGAAGTTTCATACCTAATATATATATACATATTATTTTAATTTAATTATCCACATATATGTGGGTGTGTGTAATCAACAGATGTATATACATACATATATGTGTATCATTCACAGACATCTATTTCATGATTCATCAGTATGGTTAGATGTAACGAGTGCATCCCAAGATTTGAAACCCTGTCACCAGTCATTACAAACCGTAACCATAGGCGTCGGATTCTCCACCATCTGAGCTAACGAACCTTCTACGCGGAGTGTAAGAAATTAGATCGTTTTATTCAATGAAATTATTCGTTTGTTTACATTTTACGGTACTGATAACCGAAATGATTCGAATCTTTTGACAGAAAAGTAGACCATCAATTCCTCCAACAGAATGCTCCATTAATAGGGAGCGCATGTCTAGATAAAATATATTCATCCACAGACACATGTTCGTCCTTTCACGACTGATCAGTGTGGCTAGAAATAGTGAGCGGATCAACTTCCAGATTCAAAAGTTGGACGCTAGAATTACTGTAGAAAAATAAATAAATTTAGACCACCCACTAAAATATGAAACGAATGAATAGACACACCTGCAAAAAAAGAAATATCAAAAAGTGCTCAATACATACAACTATAAAACAAATCAAATTGGCAGAGCCGGTCGCAATTCAAATAAGCACAAATTTACTACTCGGCTTTCATTAGGCAAACTCGATAGACCGAAACGGTATAAGAATCGAATAAGTTTCACATCCAAATAAGTTCGAGTTATATCATACAACAAACACACACGCACATACACAGAGAGGAGTTTGAATTACCTACTGGGGAGTTTGAATTACCTACTAGACACCATCCTTGAGTGTCTTCGGTCTCTCTGCACAGGGGTTTGTCAGGATAACCTGACACGAGGATACTTCCCCTGCAAATAAACCCTGACCAAATATTCAAAATAACATAGTATTCAAATCCCAAATAAGACCCCTTCGACACAGCTATACACTGGCTTATACGAGGAATGATGCATTTCTCCATGTAATGTTACCTAAAGTAACAGCACAGCTGGATACTCCACCAGACTAGATGAATTCTTGTCCTGGAATCCGGTAAGACCAAGAGACAACACGGCGGGACAGTTATAAAAGTGGGGGCGTCCCCCCACACACACACTTTTTAGTGGGGGGGGGTGTTAAACACATGCATATCAACTTAATTATTGATGACCGTAAAGGGGGGGGCAACCCAAAAAGTCATTTGGAAATAAAATCAGATTACAAATTTTCGAATGTAATTAAAATGGAACAAATAATGGAAGTGATTGTGACCTACAGGTCACGGGCATTATAATATATATATATATATATATATATATATATATATATATATATATATATATAATCCAGGTAAAACATCCACAGGGTAGTAATCCAAAGAATTTCAACCGGGTTTTTTTCTCCATTTAATTCTTTCCAAATATGATCTAAGGTTAAGATCGGATTCTAACTCTGCCTGATGAGATCTCAGTTTATAATAGCCAGTGTCGCAGATTTTGTACATGTCTGTGTAAATATAAATAACCATATATATATATATATATATATATATATAGATAGATAGATAGATAGATAGATAGATATTGAAACCTTTTGAAAACATCTGTTTTGTTATCAAGGGATTGTATGTTTTAAAATTAATAGAAACAATTGTATGAATTAAGGAAAACATTTTTAAAACAACTTCAGAACATTTACAAAATTATATATATATATATATATATATATATATATATATATATATATATATATATATATACATATTGAACTGTAATATATCAAATTTATATTAAATGTTATCCAAAGTCATTAGACACCAATTAAGTAAGATTTCCTGAATTTTCATTTCTTCTTAAGATCGCTTAAGCTTAAGCCTTAAACTTGAGACATTTTCTAGAAACAAAATCATGGAATGCATTTTGATCAAAATTAGAATAAGGATTCTAGACATCTAATTTGGCATCATTATATCTTGATTTTTATCTTTAAAAAGGGACATAAAAGTGTTGCAAAACTGTTCTGTTCGGGGAATTAATTATATAGCATGAAGACTTTCTGAAGACGTTCGTTAATCCGAACGAAACCGATCAAGTTTCTCGTTGGGTTTATCTTTTTATGACTTCTTGTAGTTTCATTGTGCTTCCTTTCTGTCTTTTAGTACGTACACACACACACACACATATATATATATATGTGTGTGTGTGTGTACTATATATATATATATATATATATATATATAGTACACACACACGCACATATATATATATATATATATATATATATATATATATATATATAGTACACACACACGCACATATATATATATATATATATATATATATATATAGTACACACACACGCACATATATATATATATATATATATATATATATATATATATATATATATATATATATATATATATATATATAGTACACGTATTGTATTAGTTTCTGTAGATGTAAATCCGTTGAAACTCCAGTGTTTATAAAAAGTGCTCAATAACAAGTAGAGCTGTTTTTAGTATAAATTTTTATTTATATCTTTTTATTTATACAATAATGTTTGTATAAATAAAATTTTATACTATATATATATATATATATATATATATATATATATATATATATATATATGTTTAATTATACCATTTTTAATTTTTTTTTCTGATGGTCTTTTTTGTATTAAAATCAAAACAAAATAATAAATGTTCCATAGGTTTCACGAACGTTTTCGATTCTTCGTCTAATCATCCTTATTTTTAACAATGTTTTCATAAATGATAAAATGCTGCCTAAATACACACATTATATATATATATATATATATATATATATATATATATATATATATAAGTATAAATTTGTATTTATACAAACACATTTTTAGTTACATATGTGCATACATGTTTCGGTTGCACTTTCCCAACAAAGTCAACCTCATCAGACCGAGAATCTTTCAGGAATGGATGGATTTAAAGAATTTTCTGTCTTAAATAACTCTTTTTGGGGATCTAGCATCTTCTATTTCTAGCATCTTCTAACTCTTATGAATTAGTATCGGATTACCTATTTCACTAGCTTGACCTTTTGTGCCAGTGGTTGTCCACTCCTTCATTTTTTATTATTTATTACCCCCTATGTATGCACATATGTAACCAAAAATGTTTGTATAAATAAAAATTTATACTTATAAACAGCTCTACTTGGTATTGAGCACTTTTTATAAACACTTGAGTTTCTACGGATTTACATTTACAGAAACTAATACAATACATGTACAATATATATATATATATATATAATGTAAAATTATGTACAGATCTTTGTTGAGAACGTATTTAAAGTTAGTATTTAGTTTATATTATTAACTAAAATAAATATTATACACGTAACGAACATATATTTGAGAGATATTAATGCTATTTAATACATTTGTTTTCGCATGTAGTGATGTCATCATATAGATAATAATACAGTACGCATATTGATATTGATATTGATATTGATATTGATATTGATATTAATATTGATATTAATATTGATATTGATATTGATATTGATATTGATATTAATATTGATATTGACATTGATATTAATATTGATATTGATATTGATATTAATATTGATATTGACATTGATATTAATATTGATATTAATATTGATATTGATATTGATATTGATATTGATATTGACATTGATATTAATATTGATATTGATATTGATATTGATATTGATATTGATATTAATATTGATATTGATATTGATATTGATATTAATATTGATATTGATATTAATATTGATATTGATATTGATATTAATATTGATATTGACATTGATATTAATATTGATATTAATATTGATATTGATATTGATATTAATATTGATATTGATATTAATATTGATATTGATATTAATATTGATATTGATATTGATATTAATATTAATATTGATATTAATATTGATATTGATATTGATATTAATATTGATATTAATATTGATATTAATATTGATATTGATATTAATATTGATATTAATATTGATATTGATATTGATATTGATATTGATATTAATATTGATATTGATATTGATATTAATATTGATATTGATATTAATATGGATATTGATATTGATATTAATATTGATATTGATATTGATATTGATATTGATATTAATATTGATATTGATATTGATATTGATATTAATATTGATATTAATATTTATATTAATATTGATATTGATATTGATATTGATATTGATATTGATATTGATATTGATATGGCTCATCTATGCGAGTCGTAAAATGTAACTCGTTTGGTGTGTGCGTGTGTAATACTTTTCGTATCGGGTTTCATTTCGAGAAGAGGAATTGAAAGCATTCTTATGAATTGAGTTAACGATAATAGTTTTTTGACACATCAATGAAAAGGTTGTTCGATGTCGAAAGATTCTAACATCGGTTGTTGTCTTAATGATATCAGCCCTCATTACGAAAGATTTCAAAGGATCAACTTATGAGAATTTGGCAAAAGTCGCTTTCTTATAAATGTCATTAAAATCACTGATCAAAAACATCCAATGGGCATCTCGCATTTCGGGAGGCAGTGCTGTCTTCCGGGGGGGGGGGAGGCTTTGATGAGAATAAACATAAATGTGGGACCATTACGACGATCACCTTCGACCAGGGATCATTCCTACATCTCAGATTTCGGTGCTTATCCAGATGAAGGGAAACATTCGAAAAAAAAACTGATGAATATCTGTTTGATGTACGTCCTTGTCACGGACTGAATATATCCTATATCAAAAATCACGTAAAATACTCAAGTAGTTTTTATTTTATAAAAGAAAATTTAATTTTACGGATTAACGAACAATGTGGAAATACGGCCACCATTACGGCTTATTCAAGGGAGATAATGGAAATTCAAAATAAGCCGTAATGGCGGCCATATTTTCACATTATTGGTTAATCGGTAATTTTAATTTTCTTGTATAAAAAAAAACTACTTGATTAATTTACGTGATTTTTGGTATAGGATAGATTCAGCCGTGAAAGGTACGTCCATCAAACAGATGCTTTATTTTTTCGAATGACTCCCTTTATCTAGATAAGCACAAAGATTTCTAACTCTCATATCCAATATTGAAGCAAGGCCCAAATATTGAAGGCGGACCCAATATTGAAAAGGCCCCCAACTCATACTCGAACCTCTTCTGTTTGCATTGTATTTTATGTTTTCACTGTAGTACCGTCAGTTTCTGTTGCAGTGACATTTCAATTATAGATTTTTCTTACAAACAATAGAGTGTAACATTTTCTGTAAACAACCAAAATATAATGTAGATCTTTTATTTGAGACAATATTTTCATTCATTTATTTGATGTCTTATTTCATCATGTTAATGTTTCTCGGGTTATTTTAGGAGTCACTGTTTATCGACAAGACACACCGACATGAATACAACAATACTGGTACAAACAGATGATCGATCGATATCAATAATAAATGAATCTCATATTCGAAAGCCGATATTGAGTCTGAATATTAAGAGAAAAAAATGAGAAATTCTCACTGCTATAAATTTTACGCGGAGCCGACATACGAACGGACATACGAACGGACATGCGAACGAACATACGAACGGACATGCGAACGGACATGCGAACACACAGAAGAATTATAAAAAAAACGATTCTAAAAGAAGTTTCTAAAAGTTTTGTATTGAATCGATTTTTATCAAAAATCGTTCGAAATATTAAAAATAAAAAGTATAACACTTATTATTTACATGTATATTTTCTATCAATCTACTTTTTATTTTCTATCAATCTACTTTTTATTTTCTATCAATCTACTTTTTATTTTCTATCAATCTACTTTTTATTTTTTTGTGCATCTTGAACCGAGAAACACACACACAAACACACACAAATATATATATATATATATATATTATATATATATAAAATATAAACACACACACACACACATATATATATATATATATATATATATATATGCGTGTGTGTGTGTGTGTGTGTGTGTGTGTGTGTGTATATATATATAGTCTCGGAAGTTTCTCAACCATTAAAACTATATTAAAGAAAAAAAAAACGAAAAGATTAAAAAAAAAAAACTTATAGTCCCAAGTCTTCCAGTGGAAAATCACTTATGTAAGTCAATTTATTTTTTACAGTTATTATATTAGTTTATTTCTAACACTATTTTAAGGGATCATCAGTTGTTTACCATGAAAAACTGTTTCGGGAATTTATATATATATATATATATATATATATATATATATATATATATATATATATATATAAATTTCGCGTACAACAAAATCATAGGATACATTTCAGAGGAAACATTTTTTAATCAATGAAACGGACGGGTGGAAAAAAAAGAAAATTGCTAAAAATTTCCTTAAGGCCTTATCGTCTGACCCTCTAAGAGGAAACGTCAGAATGATAAATTAAAAGCTAAGAAAATAGAATGAGATATGAGGGGGAAAAATTGTTTCAGTTGGAGAAAACGATTGAGAGAAAAAAAAAAAGTAAATCTGAACGTTATGTTGGCTTTGAATAATTAAATATCTCCAACTGATGCTTCAAAATCTTCAATATATATATATATATATATATATATATATATATATATATTTAAAATTTCAGTGACGAAAATTCAGTCTTTACTCAAGATTTGTTTGCAATGGTGGAATTGACGATGGTCATACAATTGTTTAGCAACGTGCACTATGCTACAATTAAACGCAATTACACGCTGCTCTTCAGAAAACAAAATAAAAAGCATCTATAAAGATGTTATATATATATATTTGTAAACATATTATATATATATATATATATATATGTATATATATATATATATATATACATATATATATATATATATATATATATATATATAATATAATATAAGTTAGATATGTGTGTATGTTTATATATGTACAGGATCTACTGAATCGATTATCATGAATTTTCGGGCACCGTTGTTAGGCGTAAGGGGTCGTAATATGGACTATATTTAGTTGAATTATGTTATATGCAAAGGGGGTAAATATGGGTACGAAGCCCTTCGTAGAGATTCAAGTACCTCCGATTTGGTGGAAATTGTAACAATAGGTATTAGACATCAACTAATAAATGTTCCCCAAATTTCAGTTTCTTGTGACTATTTTAAAAGGTTTTAGGGTGCTTAATATGGGCATAACCTCCTATTTATAAATTCAAATATTTCAGATTTGCATTAAATGTGATCGATAAGTCATTAGACACCAATTAATCAAGATTGCTTGAATTTCAATTTCTTTTTAAGTCTCGATAAATTTTAAACTTTTTTTAGAATCAAAATTATGTAATAGATGTTTATCAAATTGGAATATAGATTCTTGACATTATATTTTGATTATAATCTTCATACGGGGACATAGAAATGAGGCAAAACTGTTCTGTTCAGGGAATCATTTTAAGCCGTCCTGAATAAATGCGAAAGTTTTTTTCATTTATCACTCCTATATTCTAGTCAAAACGGGTTACTGTTATAATAATACAACATAATATTTTTAAATACTCTATATATAGTAGCGGCAAACTATCTAAAGACAGTCATTTGAATGCCTAATTTGCATAACTATTTTTAAACAGTCTATAATAAATTACTGTTTGGTGTCATTCATTTGTAATTTCATTGTCTCATTTTAAATGAATAAATACAAAAGTTTTTTTTTTAATTCATCACTCCTATATTACAATCAAAACGTGTTACAGTTATTTAAATCAATAATAAAACAGAAATTTTAAATACTCTATATATAGTAGAGACGACCGATTGAAGACAATTATTATATACTCTAATTTCGTATCTATTTTTAAGCACTTCATAATTAATATTAGATGTTATTTATTTTTAATTTTATTCTACTATTTTATCTACATGTGTGCAATGGTTTCATCAATATTAATAGTAATTAATTAAAATGAATTATAAATGTATATATAAATTAATAAATACGAAGGTGTTATTCATTTATCACTCCTATATAAGCAACAAAACGGGTTACTGCTATTTAAATCAATAATACAATATAATATTTTGAAATACTCTATATATAGTAGCGACGAACGATCCAAAGACAATTATTTGTATGACTAATTAACATAACTATTTTTTAAACAGTTCATAATAAATTATTGTTTTGTGTTATTCTTTTGTAATTTTATTTCCATTTTGTTTATATATGTGAAATGTTTTGGTTGATATTAACAGTAATTAATTAAGATAGTTAAATAAGAAAATAGATAACTCACTAAAATCCTCTCCCTTCCCCTTTCTCTTCTCGCTTTTGCCTGTCGGTAATAATGTTAGGAGCGATGTGAGAAGTCACATCGCTCCTAACGTGCAAAAGTGAGAAGAGAAAGGGGAAGGGAGAGGGTGGCTGACTGACTGTTTGGCTAAATCTCTCTCTCTCTCCCTCCCTCTCTCACACACACACACACACACACACACACACACACCGCCTCCCTTCCTCTCTCTCTCGTTAACACCGCCATATTTATCTCAAGCGAATTGATTTCTTCTCCCTCTTTTGATTTAATTAGTAACTTATTTCAAAAATAAAGATGTTTATGTTATTAAATTCATGCGAAATTTTAGTCTTGTGTTTACAAGAAACTTATGAATGAAATATTTATTATTTAAAATTTTGGTTTCCAGTATTTCAAGTAGCGAATTTTGCGAAGCGATAGCGAACTGGCAAAGTCAGTTAGTATATATATATATATATATATATATATATATATATATATATATATATTATTTTTTTTTTTTTTCATTTTACTTAATTTAAATGTCTCAGAATTCAAGGGACCTCTTCCTGTGAATAACACTTGTTCTCTATATGAGATACACATATGTTCGAGTTTTCAACTAAAGTTCTCTTTTACCTCTCAAACGTTGAGTTTGTAAAGAAGTGACACACATTAATTTTCCTCAGCCCAATTGACCAGTTAATTGAGTTATACTATATCTTTCTTGTAGTCTCTTGGTCTTACCGGATTCCAGGACAAGAATTTATCTAGTCTGGTGGAGTACCCAGCTAAGTGCTGTTACTTCAGGTAACATTACTAGAAGGTGCAGCATCATTCATCGCATGAGCCAGTGTATAGCCGTGTCGAAGGGATCTTATTTGGGCTTCGAATACTATGATATTTTGAATATTTGGTCAAGGTTTACTTGTAGGGTGAAGTATCCTCATATCAGGTTGCCTTGACAGACCCTTGTACAGAGAAACCGAAGACACTCAAGGATAGTGTCTAGTAGGTAATTCAAACTCTCCAATAAGTAATTCAAACTCTGATATATATGTATGTATGTATATATATGTATATATATATATATATATATATATATATATATATATATATATATATATTCATGCAAACATTATTAAAAATAACAGAACTTGTCTTTTTTTAATCTTTTAAATCTTTCTAATGATTTTCTTTCTGTTAAAATCAAATTTGTGATAAAAGTTCCGTATGTGTCACTAACGTTTTCGATTCCTCTACGAATCATCTTCAGGTGTTGATAGCATAATGGACAAAAGCTTGTGAAAATAGCGATATTTTTAAATACATCGGAGAGCCGTGCACGTGAAAGACGTTGACGAGTTAAATCTTTTTAAATATTTATTCATGTATTTATTTATTTTTTTAGGTAATGGCTGAATTTGTAGATATTAAGAGGCAAATGGGGAAGCAAGCAACGATTAATTTGATAAAAATGTCCCTTTTTTCGAATTTGAATTCAGCAACGCCAGTGTGAGGCAACTAAATTAAACTTTGCTAAGCATTTTGAAATGGTTTTACTCGTATGATCATAAAATATATTAAGTATTGTAAGTTGCTGTGTTTTTATGGAGATGGCTTCAAGTAATTCTCTCCTTTCACCAGCTTTTCAGTCCGTTTTACCATCACACCTGAAGATGACTCGAAGAGGAATCGAAAACATTAGTCAAACATACAGAACTTTTATCATTTTTTTAGATTTTAACACAAAGAAAATCATTAGAAAGAGTGAAAAGATTAAAAAAAGGTATGACAAACGATTCTGTTATTTTTAATAATGTTAGCATGAATGAAAAACAATATATATATATATATATATATATATATATATATATATATATATATATATATATATATATATATATATATATATATATGAGAAAGGAAAGATGAGGGTAATCCGACGTAATGGTAAATGAAAAAGGAAAAACCAAAAGATGTTTTTTTTTAATGTATTCATCAACGTTTCGTCTTTATTTGTAAGACTTCCTCAGCCATTCACATTCATTTCACTCCCTGCCACCGACTTCTCTCAGCCCGGACCTTGGTCCTGCGCTCCCAGTAGTGGCTACTACTTTTTCTCATTAACCCATCATGTCAACCCAATTTTTCTATGTACTTGCATGACATTTTTCTTTAAATTATTATCCTGAGGAAGTCTTACAAATAAAGACGAAACGTTGATGAATATATAAAAAAACATCTTTTGGTTTTTCCTGTTTCATTTCCCATATATATATATATATATATATATATATATATATATATATATATATATAAACCAGAATAGCCAGATAGCAGACGATCCAGGTTTAGTAAGATTCTGCTAATTTTTATATCTGTATATATTGGTAAGTTTTTAGAATTTCATATTTATTGAAGAGCTCTAATTCATTTTCAGGACCGGCGGGACAGTTATAAAAGTGTGTGTGAGGGGGGGGGCTCCCAAAAAGTTGGGGTTCCCGGTTAAACACATGCATATATTACTTCATTATTATACGGTGCCGCCGTCCATGATTTGTCTTTTTTTTCTTTTTTTTTTCTGCCAGGTTATATATATATATATATGTGTGTGTGTGTGTGTGTGTGTGTGTGTGTGTGTGCGTGTGCGCGCGCGCGAGCACGCGCGTGCGTGCGTGTGTGTGTGTGTGTAAACTAAGGAACATTTAGCCCAACACCGCTTCGTCTGAATGTAAGAATCTCGGATATTCACATGTGCTTTTTGTTTTTCGGCTTTTCTCTTCTCACATCTTTGATATTAAACCTACCTTTGCTTTCGCCTCTTCATCCTTCCCATTCTCTTCTCTTTGCATCTCTTCTTGTTCTTCTTTGTCTTCTTTTTCTTTTTCTTCTTCTTCTTCGTCTTCTTCTTCTTCATTCACTCCCTGAAAACTATGTCCATACTAAATCAACTTGTCGACACACGTAAATGAGTTAAAAAGAAAAACAAAAGAAAAATGCTAACGTTAAAATGTGTAAAAGCAAAGAAAAGTGGGAGGGGCGAACCTGGCTCCGCCCATCGCCGTTTTCATTCAACCAATGAAAATAACTGAATGGCTGGAACATCATCTTATACGCTTACAGTTTATTAGGATGATAGCGTCGGGCGATACCGAAAATAGATATCAATTCTTATTTTCATTCACCCTCCTCCTACTCCTACTCCTCCTCATCATCATCACTTGTTTCTTCTTAATTATTAATATTATCACAAGTGTAGACCTCCGTCAAAAATCACTAATCACTGCTATTCATATTCATATAATAACGTCTGAATCGATGAAGTAAAAAAAACGAAAGAAAAGAGATAGAAAACTTGAAAGATTTAAGAAGGAAAAAAGGAAATTAAAAACGTAAAAATCGCTAAAGAAAGAAAAGAGAAAAAAGATAATTATAGAAATAGATTTGCTTTCTGAATTCTCTTTATATTAACTCGTGCAGTTTTTTGACTCGCTAACATCTGTGTGACGGGGCACACACACACACACACACACACATATATATATATATATATATATTAATTTTTATTATAGAGCTGATTTTTGTTATCATTATCATTATTATTGGTAGTAGTAGTAGTAGTAGTAGTAGTAGTAGTAGTAGTAGTAGTAGTAATTACACGAGTTATTTCTCACTGGCAATAACCAGTGGTTTGCCTTAGATTCTGAGTAACAACATGTCTCCCCTGATTTTTATCACTCTCCGCCGCTTTCAATGCGTAATCGCAACAACCGTTTACCGTTGATTGATCGCTGATAACGACCGTTGGTTTTCTCTGGAATTTGAGTAGCAATAAGCCTCCCCAAAATTTCAGTACTCTCCGCATCCTTTCAGTGGAGGTCTGCATGGTGCTCTCATTCTTTCCACCCTCCTTGACTCTTAACAACTAATATGTGTAGTATCAATCGAGGCTTGTGTCGCCATTTATAATAAGTAGTAGTAGTAGTAGTAGTAGTAGTAGTAGTAGTAGTAGTAGTAGTAGTAGTAATTGCACACTAGGAGTTCTCACACGATTCATCATGATTGCTCACTGGCAAAAAAGTGTGGTGTTCCCTGGAGGTTAAGTGACAAATATTCTCAAATTGTTTAATACTTCCCGCTTTTCTACAGCCGTTTATTATTGATCTGCTGATAACGACCGTTGTTTTTTTTCTTGAAAAAATTCCACTACTCTCCGTGCCCATCCAGTGGAGATTGAATGGCGGTATCCATCCTCGGTCTTATACCCTTCATGATCATTTTGTGTAGGACAAACTGATGGTGGTGTCACCTCTTTTTCTTTTTTCTTTTTATATAATGATGCCAAGCTCCATGTATTCATTTTGTTTTTCACCCAGTCAATTGCTCGGACGGCGCAATCTACCATTTGGCAGCTTTTTTCTCCTTGTAGGCTATTAGCCCGTCCAATTTTCATGCTTGGATAAGTATGTCCTTTTGTATTTCCATGTCTCATAGAATTTCGTGCCTTTCATTTTCTAATACTGGATCCGGTTTGTGCCTATACAATTTGTTTGTGTGTTAAAATGAAAGCTTCAACACGGTTCCCAGTCATGTCTATTTTTTATACTCTTTTGGAGGCTACTTTGCTGCCTTCACTTATTATGTGATTTCTTGTTTCTTATCTTTTACCATAGAGTCTATATTTATTGTTTTACTCAGTTTTGTCTATCTTGGGTTTTAAGTAATTAATTAATTTACCAGTTCATTGGTGTCCGAGTTCTTCTTCTGTGCAGCTTATGAAAGGTCCAGAAATACTTGCTAGTGATATTGCCCGGATATTTCTTTTTTTTATTATATAAGTTGGTTTCTAAGAGTTTTTTCTCTCATCGTATATTCTCTTCCAATTTTCTCTTGATTTAATAACTCTGCTCCTCAAACTCCCAGATATTTATAAGTTCATCTTTGTCAAGTGCCTCTTTACAATTAGGCAGTTCTATGTCCTCCACTATCTCCAGTTTCACCAACTTTTCCATCTCGTGTAGTGCATACTCTTTTATTTTGAATTCCATTCGGATGACTTGATGATTCTGATTGTATTTATTAGATTTTCTAGTTCGTTTTTGTTTGTTTTGGCAAATAGTTTCAGGTAGTTTCAGGTCGTCCATATACATCGGGTGTTTTTTCCTTTGTGTCTGTAAATCTGTATCCTGCACAGCATCACCTAACTTAGTGACGTCATGGCTAAGACAAACATTATTATAAATCGAGAGTCTTCCTGGAAGATGACTCTCTGCCGGGTGTTGTCCTCCAGCTGTCACTTCCAGTCTCCATGGTTTCATTGTTTTCGCAGCAAAATTGATATTTGGTTTTCAGATATTTTGTACATTCCATTGTCCATGTTTCGGGAATTATGTCGTAGGCTCCTTTTTTTAGCTGAGCCATGCTATTTCTTTTTTTCGTTTTTCTTCCAATTACTTTGTATTGATTAGAAGTTTCCACATGACTCCTTATGAGTGATTGTTCGCTGTTAACGTAAACGTGGTAGACTGCGAGAGAAACGCTCTCCACACATGTCCAGCACTCTCTGCTTCTTTCGAATCAGTTTGTGTTATCGCAACAGCCGTGTACAATTAATTTTTCAGTGGCAATAAGACACCCCCTTCAAGGTTCCAGTGTTCTCCACACAATTCCTGTGGAGGTCTGGTTGGTGCTCTATCGCCTCGGTCTTTCCACCATGTTTGACCCTTTATAACCATGTTGTGTGGTACCACCACATCATGTGTGTCTGAGGGGGCTTTATTATTTTCTCACGAGTATTATCACTATTTACAATAACAAGTTGTGTTCAAGGGAATCGAGTGACGAAAAATCGCACCAGATTCGCAAAATTTCGATCAACGTTACAATTCATTTTGCATTATCGCAACTCGTATGCCATTGATTTCTTGCTGGCAACGACCCTTAGACCTCTCCGCACAATTCTAGTGAAACTCTGGTTGCTGCTCTTTCTCCTCGGTTTTTCTATCCTCCTTCACCCTTAACGACCAGTCTGTGCAACGAAACCACGAGTGCGATGTGTGCGTTATTATATTTTATTATTATGTTTTGTTGTATTTTTTAATTATTACTTACTTTCGTAACAGCCGCTTACCATTGATTTCTCGCTAACAACAACCATTAGTCTTTACTCGAAGATCCCAGTACTCTCCATTTCTTTCGATAACATTGCAAATTACGTTGCATTATCGCAAAAGCCGCTTACCATTGATTTCTCGCTAACAACAACCATTAGTCTTTACTCGAAGATCCCAGTACTCTCCATTTCTTTCGATAACATTGCAAATTACGTTGCATTATCGCAAAAGCCGCTTACCATTGATTTCTCGCTAACAACAACCATTAGTCTTTACTCGAAGATCCCAGTACTCTCCATTTCTTTCGATAACATTGCAAATTACGTTGCATTATCGCAAAAGCCGCTTACCATTGATTTCTCGCTAACAACAACCATTAGTCTTTACTCGAAGATCCCAGTACTCTCCATTTCTTTCGATAACATTGCAAATTACGTTGCATTATCGCAAAAGCCACTTACCATTGATTTCTCGCTAACAACAACCATTAGTCTTTACTCGAAGATCCCAGTACTCTCCATTTCTTTCGATAACATTGCAAATTACGTTGCATTATCGCAAAAGCCGCTTACCATTGATTTCTCGCTAACAACAACCATTAGTCTTTACTCGAAGATCCCAGTACTCTCCATTTCTTTCGATAACATTGCAAATTACGTTGCATTATCGCAAAAGCCGCTTACCATTGATTTCTCGCTAACAACAACCATTAGTCTTTACTCGAAGATCCCAGTACTCTCCATTTCTTTCGATAACATTGCAAATTACGTTGCATTATCGCAAAAGCCGCTTACCATTGATTTCTCGCTAACAACAACCATTAGTCTTTACTCGAAGATCCCAGTACTCTCCATTTCTTTCGATAACATTGCAAATTACGTTGCATTATCGCAAAAGCCGCTTACCATTGATTTCTCGCTAACAACAACCATTAGTCTTTACTCGAAGATTCCAGTACTCTTCATTTCTTTCGATAACATTGCAAATTACGTTGCATTATCGCAAAAGCCGCTTACCATTGATTTCTCGCTAACAACAACCATTAGTCTTTACTCGAAGATCCCAGTACTCTCCATTTCTTTCGATAACATTGCAAATTACGTTGCATTATCGCAAAAGCCGCTTACCATTGATTTCTCGCTAACAACAACCATTAGTCTTTACTCGAAGATCCCAGTACTCTCCATTTCTTTCGATAACATTGCAAATTACGTTGCATTATCGCAAAAGCCGCTTACCATTGATTTCTCGCTAACAACAACCATTAGTCTTTACTCGAAGATCCCAGTACTCTCCATTTCTTTCGATAACATTGCAAATTACGTTGCATTATCGCAAAAGCCGCTTACCATTGATTTCTCGCTAACAACAACCATTAGTCTTTACTCGAAGATCCCAGTACTCTCCATTTCTTTCGATAACATTGCAAATTACGTTGCATTATCGCAAAAGCCGCTTACCATTGATTTCTCGCTAACAACAACCATTAGTCTTTACTCGAAGATCCCAGTACTCTCCATTTCTTTCGATAACATTGCAAATTACGTTGCATTATCGCAAAAGCCGCTTACCATTGATTTCTCGCTAACAACAACCATTAGTCTTTACTCGAAGATCCCAGTACTCTCCATTTCTTTCGATAACATTGCAAATTACGTTGCATTATCGCAAAAGCCGCTTACCATTGATTTCTCGCTAACAACAACCATTAGTCTTTACTCGAAGATCCCAGTACTCTCCATTTCTTTCGATAACATTGCAAATTACGTTGCATTATCGCAAAAGCCGCTTACCATTGATTTCTCGCTAACAACAACCATTAGTCTTTACTCGAAGATCCCAGTACTCTCCATTTCTTTCGATAACATTGCAAATTACGTTGCATTATCGCAAAAGCCGCTTACCATTGATTTCTCGCTAACAACAACCATTAGTCTTTACTCGAAGATCCCAGTACTCTTCATTTCTTTCGATAACATTGCAAATTACGTTGCATTATCGCAAAAGCCGCTTACCATTGATTTCTCGCTAACAACAACCATTAGTCTTTACTCGAAGATTCCAGTACTCTTCATTTCTTTCGATAACATTGCAAATTACGTTGCATTATCGCAAAAGCCGCTTACCATTGATTTCTCGCTAACAACAACCATTAGTCTTTACTCGAAGATCCCAGTACTCTCCATTTCTTTCGATAACATTGCAAATTACGTTGCATTATCGCAAAAGCCGCTTACCATTGATTTCTCGCTAACAACAACCATTAGTCTTTACTCGAAGATCCCAGTACTCTCCATTTCTTTCGATAACATTGCAAATTACGTTGCATTATCGCAAAAGCCGCTTACCATTGATTTCTCGCTAACAACAACCATTAGTCTTTACTCGAAGATCCCAGTACTCTCCATTTCTTTCGATAACATTGCAAATTACGTTGCATTATCGCAAAAGCCGCTTACCATTGATTTCTCGCTAACAACAACCATTAGTCTTTACTCGAAGATCCCAGTACTCTTCATTTCTTTCGATAACATTGCAAATTACGTTGCATTATCGCAAAAGCCGCTTACCATTGATTTCTCGCTAACAACAACCATTAGTCTTTACTCGAAGATCCCAGTACTCTTCATTTCTTTCGATAACATTGCAAATTACGTTGCATTATCGCAAAAGCCGCTTACCATTGATTTCTCGCTAACAACAACCATTAGTCTTTACTCGAAGATCCCAGTACTCTTCATTTCTTTCGATAACATTGCAAATTACGTTGCATTATCGCAAAAGCCGCTTACCATTGATTTCTCGCTAACAACAACCATTAGTCTTTACTCGAAGATCCCAGTACTCTTCATTTCTTTCGATAACATTGCAAATTACGTTGCATTATCGCAAAAGCCGCTTACCATTGATTTCTCGCTAACAACAACCATTAGTCTTTACTCGAAGATCCCAGTACTCTTCATTTCTTTCGATAACATTGCAAATTACGTTGCATTATCGCAAAAGCCGCTTACCATTGATTTCTCGCTAACAACAACCATTAGTCTTTACTCGAAGATCCCAGTACTCTTCATTTCTTTCGATAACATTGCAAATTACGTTGCATTATCGCAAAAGCCGCTTACCATTGATTTCTCGCTAACAACAACCATTAGTCTTTACTCGAAGATCCCAGTACTCTTCATTTCTTTCGATAACATTGCAAATTACGTTGCATTATCGCAAAAGCTGCTTACCATTGATTTCTCGCTAACAACAACCATTAGTCTTTACTCCAAGATCCCGGTACTCTCCATTTCTTTCGATAACATTGCAAATTACGTTGCATTATCGCAAAAGCCGCTTACCATTTATTTTCCTTAACATCTCAGCTGTTTTTAACATTGCCGTCCGTCGTATAGTCTCAGTCTTCCCTTTGATTCCAATTTCTCTTAGTCTTTTTGCAAGATTTTTCAGGACTGTTCATAGTGCACCTACGATTATTGGTATTTTATTGGCTTTACTCTGTGGTCTGTAAGGACAACAATATCTACAATTGAGCAGGTTTTTCCGTCTATTATCATGTCCGGTGACCTTGCTTAGATGAGTTTTTCTGTTTGTCCCAGCACTTTCTCCGGTTTGCGTCTGTACCATTTGTCTTCGTGTTCAAAGTGCAGTCGTTTGCACAGTTCCCAATGTACTGCTTTCTCCATGCTGTCGTGTTTGTTATTGTATAGTTTTGGGGTTAGTTTTCTGCAATCACTAACTATATGATTTACCGTTTCGTATCTTTGTCCGCAGAGTCTGCATTTACTTTTTTTCCCCTGGTTTTATCTATTTTAGCTTTAATGAAGTTAATTTTTATTGCATTGTTCTATGCAGCTGTCAGTAGTAATTCTGTTTCTCTTTTCAAGTGTCCTTTTATTAGCCATGCCCAGGTGTTTTCGTGAGTCTCTTCTCTTGTCATTCTTATGAGATGTCCATGTAGCTGTTTCTCTTCCCAGTTTTCTTTTTTATCTTTTTCTTTCTGGTGTCACTGCTTCCTGTATTGTTTGAACTGTGTATGTTGCTACGTTCATTATTATGTGTACTCACTAGGAGTTCTCACACAGGTCATCATCAGTGATTGCTCACCGATAATCACCGATGGTGTTCCATGGTGTCTGAGTGACAAAACGTCTTCCATGATTTCTAATACTCTCCACCTCTTTCGATAACTATTGCAAATGACTTTGTGTTATCACAACAGACGCTTACCATCGATTTCTCGCTGGCAACGACCATTGGTCTTCTCTTGTATTTTGATGGCAATAAGCCCCTCCAAGGTCCCAGTCATCTCTGCTCTCTTCCAGTGGAGGTCTGGTTAGTGTTTTCCCTCTTCAAGTTTCTATCTTCCTTTGCCATTCACGACTGTTTTGTCTGGTATCAGCCTAGGCTGGTTCTATCACTTTTGGGGGTGTAGTTTATAGACTTTCTTGCACATTTTTTGTTCTTGCTTTCACGTCGTGGTGTTATTTCTGTGTGTTAGTTTTCTTTTTATTGCAACTTCCACGTGACTGGTTAGCATTCGTAGCTTATGTGGGTTGGTTTCCGCATTTAATGGGGTTTCCTTAAGATTTCAACTGTTTTCATCATTGCCGTCCGTTGTATGATTTCAGCTTCCTTTTGATTCCAATTTCTCCCAGTCTTTTTTTCAGGTTTTTACGGACTGTTCCTAATGCTCCCACGATTATTGGTATTATATTGACTTCCTAATACTCCATATCATTTTCAATTCTCTGGTGAGTCTCGTGTATTTGCTTCGTTTTTCTGTCTCCTTGATCTCCATCCTGTTGTCTGCTGGGACAGCAAAATCTACGATTTGGCTGGATTTTTCCTTCTTGTTGACTCTTATCACATCCGGTCTCCTTGCTTGTATGAGTTTATCGTTTACACCTCCATCTCCCAGAAGATTTTGTGATTTTCGTTTTCTAGTATTTCTGCCTCTGGTTTATGTTTGTACAATTTGTCCGAGTGTTCGAAATGCAGTTGTTTGCATAGTTCCCAGTGTACTGCTTACCCACACAGTCATGTCTGTTCAAGTGGGAAGACAATGATTATTATTATTATTATTATTATTATTATTATTATTATTATTATTATTAGCATCATCATCTTTATTATTATCATCATTATTATTATAATTATTATTATCATTATTATTAGTAGTAGTATTCATTATCAATATCATTATTATTATTTTGATTATTATTTTGATTATCATTATTATTATTATTATTATTATTACCATTCTCATTATCATTATTATTATTATTATTATTATTATTATTATTATTATTATTAATTTATTTTAATATTCTCGTATTCTCGTAATCATGTTTCTACTTTCTCCGGGAACGTTTGATTAAATCTAAACCGTGTATCAACGATTAACCTTTGAAAACAAAACTAATAGCAATAAGGGGAATAGATTTGGTAGGAAGAGAGAACAGATCTAGAAGCGAAGAAATTGAGTGATGAATTTGAGGCCAATTTCTGGAATCACTTGTCGTGGCAATCAATCGGATGTGGGTGCGTAGACAGTTGATTGGTTCTAATCAGCACTGGCCACACGGCTCAATGGCAGACCATTGGACCGTCGTGTAGCCGATTGATTATTCTGATCCCAATGATTTCCACGGAACGACTATTCGTTAAGAGGTTTTTACGAAGAGTTTACTTCTCGGTTCATTGGCGTTGATGGGACTTCGGTTGATTAACTTGCAAGTCTTTGATGTCGCCATTCAATGGTAGCGGTCGGATAGGGGGCATCGCTGGATAGAGGGGGATCGGGTGAGAATAAAAACGATTGGAGGTCAGAAAGGAAAGAAGTTTTTTTTAAGACTGGACGAAATGAAGAAGAAGAAAAAGAATGAATGAAATTAGAAAAAAGATAAGGGTTAATAAATGAATTCCTGAAAGAGGAAAGAACAAACAAATAGTAGATGGCAAAACGAGTGCGTTCAGAACAGGGGAAAAAAGACAAAATGAAAGAAAGAAGCGGAAAGTAAAAACGGAAGAGAAAGATGCAAAGGAAATAAAGAAATGGGAAAAAGTAAGAAAGGTTTAAGGAAAGAACAAGAAAGTGAGGAAAAAGAAAGAAAGGTGGAAAAGAAAAAACGAGAAAGAAAGAAAAAAGAAAGTTGAAGAGGAGGAAAGAAAGAAAGAAGAAAAAAATAAAAAACGAACGAAAAAAGAAAAAATACTGAAAATAAGGAAGTAAACATAGTCTTCAAAAATGAGACAAAGAAGTCGCCTGGAAGAAAAGAAATATTGATAAGTGTTTAGAGAAGGAGAAATGAAAAAGAAGAAAAGAAAAAGAAAAGAAAAAGAAGAACAGAAAAAGAAAAAAGAAAAAACAATAAAGAAAAGAAAACAGAAAAGATAGAAACTAATTGAGAAGTGGAAAAAAAGAAGAAAATAGAGCGAAAAAAAGCAGGGGAAGAAAATGAGGGGAATAAAGAGGCGACTCTCATCAAGAGTCTCAGTTTTTAGGGGAGATGGTTATCTCGCACAATTAAAACTCATCTAACGTTGCCCTCGTCGGGAGGCAAATAAAAAAACCTATTGCGAGAAGGCAATGATTTGTTTTCTTGAGGAGAAGGAGAGTAAAACGCCAATAAGAAAAAAGAAGAAAAAACATTTTTGTTTGTGTTTTTGTTTTGTTTTTAGGAAACGACTGCAAATGAAGTGAGGCGTCAAAGGGCAATCATTCCATCGTATTATTGGCTGGAAAAGATCATCCGTGGCTGCTGGGCAGATCAAATTTGCACTCGCAACGACGCATATCCGTAAATCTAAACCAAGCGGAAAGAAATCTCTCTCCACCTCATAAGGCAACGTTTATCACCTCGTGTCAGACGTTTGACGATCGAAAGCAGCCATGTTTCCCTTCGGAGAAGGTCAGATGAGGTCGGAGGTGAACGGAATCACAAACCGATCACCCACCACCCCTTCCTATTTTCTATTAACGGCAACCAATTATCTCATTCGACCGAAGTAGCGAGGGGGGGGGGCAGGTGAGATCAACAAATATTGAACATTTTCTGTTGATCGATTATTTATTTGAAATTCTACGGTCAATTAAGGAAATCGATATTAATTTTATCGATTAAGAGAAAACTCAAATTTAATCGACGAATAAAAAAATCCATTGTGTAAGTCACTTTCTAAACTCGAACTCTAAATCAAATTGAAATCTAATTTCAAATCAGATTTATTTGCCGTAAAATAGTAAAGTGAAAACAGCCATATAAAGAGACAGGTACAAGATATTTACATCTGTAACAAGGATAGTGACCCTATTGGGGGAGCTGGGGTTCCCACATTTAAAAGCTTTTTACCTGGCTTGGTTTGTCCTCGAAGGGAACGACGCAAGAATCGAAAATGTTGTATTTCAAAATGTCAGCGCACCAGAGGCCCGGTTGTTTGGGAGAACAAAGGTCGGTGTCGAAGTAATCCAGTGGCAGGTGGATAAGACGCGAGTCAAAGATCAAATCAACTGTCCTCCGAGATATGTTAAAAACTGGGAACAGCGACGACTATATTTATGTGTCTCTTTCCTTTCTCTCTCTCTCTCTCTCTCTATCTCTCTCTCTCTCTCTCTCTATATATATATATATATATATATATATATATATATATATATATATATCGATTTTATTGCAGTGAGGGAGATATGAACAGTTTGGTGATTGCTTTTGTACGAAACGGATCGTTTTCGGAGTCAGCTCGCCAACTCGAATTTCGTGTGTCTGTTATCATGTTTCTTTCGAAATGAATCAATATATTTGTCATATATGAAATGGTTGTTCCCTCATTACAAGCCTTCGATTTCCAGAAGCCGATGATTCACGCCAGATGATGAATGAAAGTACAATTAATGACGCGTAATTACGCCGACGTGTATCCAGACAAAATATCCGACCGGGTATAACACCCCTAACGGGTATAATTAACCCTTTCATTAAAGGGACATGTCTATCGTTTCTCCGGGAGCTGGTGTGGTGTACCGTGTTCAAGACTTTACCACCCCTCCTAGAGACGTCTCCACGGCGCACACACACCATATTATTCTCCCCGGCAAACGATAATGTAACACATCCATCTCCAGTCTGAATGTTTGTATAAGGCCACTTGTAATCTGGATATGGTAGTCATTGTCACGGCCTTTCCTGAGACGAAAGCGACGGTGGTACATTTTTCTTTTTTCGAGTGTCCGCAGAGACTGTGACTCGGCGCTGGGGAGTAAAACTATTTGAAAGATAGATTTAAATTCCCGTTGGTGATGTTGTACGCCCAAATCAAGTCTCCCCCCCCCCCCCATCCTCCACTGTTCAAGTGAGAGCAAATATAATTTTTGAAGCCGCTCTTTGTAAGTAAGTGTGGAGAGTCCAGTCACAAACCGTTGAACACGCTACAGGTGTACGATATCTTTTTTGTTCATAAGGACTTGTCGCTTGAATGGTATAATCAAGAATCCAGATCAGGTAGAGAAGCCGCCTTGCTTTGTTCGCTATCGCAATACAATGGTGCAGCGGTTTGAGGCCTTTCACACTCTTTATCTACTAACGAGTCACCGCTTATTAAGGTCCAAACGCAACTCGAGGATGAGGATTAATGAGTGTGTCAGGTGGACGGTGAGACAACACCGTGGGGATTGGAATTTAATTATTGAAGAGGACGGCTCAATAAGAATTTGTTAACATTGGACTTGAATACGACAATGTTGTAGTCAGCTGAGACGCAGCCCCGTGGCACTGTGTTCTACAGACAAGCAGTTCTTGAAAAGAAACTTCACCCATGGAAGTTTTGTTTAGCTTTAGGTAAACAGAGGAAGAAAGGAAAATTATTTACAGTGGTTGTAGCTAGACGAGTTTTTGTTGTGAATGTTTTACAGGGGGTAGATGGAGCTCAGTCGAGCACCTACCATGGAAATAACGATAGAGTAAAGAAGAGGACATACCCTACAGAATTTCGAAGTCGGTTTTGTACCCCCATCTTAGGATGTATTTGACTCTTAGCGATGACATGGAAAACCGATATCAGAGTGGGGGGGCAGTAGGTGAAGAGCCAATGATAAAATGACTGCATATGGCAGAGTTTAACATTAAATCCCAGTTTGAAGAGTATGAGCAAACTGTTGAGATCATCTTGAAGTTGATCATAGATGCGTCTGGATGATACCAGTTTCGCATCGTCCGCAAAAAGTAGTACTTTTGTAGTCAATTTATCTGGCAGATCATTAGCATCGTTATTCTTTCTCTCTCTCTCTCTCTCTCTCTCTCTCTCTCTCTCTCTCTCTCTCTCTCTCTCTCTTTCATAGCCTCTCCGGAAGATTGCCATAACGAAGTGGCCATAACGACCGACCTGGGTGTACCAAGTACTAATACAATCGGTTCTGTCGAGAAGCGAATCATTGAATACACCGGTAACAGGACACCGCCAAGTTATGTCCCTTTGTTCGCCCAAAAAGGGTTAGAGAGTTATCGGGGGTCAGTAAGGTCACACATCTCCCATTAACGTCCAGTAGAATGCATGATATATGTATGATTAAGATATTTATATCTTACATAAAAGAACGGGCTTTATCATTGAATAACAACTCTCTTTATAAATGTTTTGTATAATGTTATGTTTGCGGTTCTCTGTAACAAATGTCTAACTTCTACTTGGCATTGATTTTATTTTATTATTAATAGTTATACTATGCATTAAAATAATTCCATAACGTCACTTTCACTTGCCGTATTGTAAGTATCTAGTTCTATAAAAGTACAGAATTTGAGGAAAGCAAGACGAACGACAGAAAAAGGCGGTCAAAAAGTTGTACTTTATTGACGTTTTTCTCTTACTGCCAACTAAAAAACGGTTCTTTTGTGAGAGTTTTTTGCTGTTGCTAACCTGTTTTAACAACAAAAAATAGTGGTTAACTACAGATGTGACACAGGAAGTTGATCACGAAGGCTACCAATAATGAACGTCATCTTCTTCAGGGACGTGGACTCCTGGCCACATGACTGAAGTCAAGAAGCTTCCTCAGCCATGTCAAGCCCCTTACAACATCTCAGGTAGAGAATAGACTGCAGATGTGACACCTCTCTCTCTCTCTCTCTCTCTCTCTCTCTCTCTATCTATCTCTATCTCTCTATCTATCTATCTCCATAAGATGAATAGATTGTCAACGAGCGATGAAGAATTATATCAGAGGATTGAAAATGGTGAATGGAATATGCACAATTTGATGAAGTTTATAACAAATATTTATTGTAGACGACCATGTTGGAACTTCTCGTAGTAATGTGTTCCACATATGGAAGTTCTTGGAAAATAACTCTGTTCAAGGAAATTCCGTTTGATGTTAGGCACACGAAATAAAAAAGGGGAGTTCTTTGGTAATTTCCAACTGAATTTGAAGATAAATAGAAATTCGAGTCCTCCTCACATTTTAACCAAGGGAAGTTCTATTCGATGTTGCTACTTTTTTTTTTGTATATATATATATATATATATATATATATAAGTACGAAATATTTTCCATCTTGCCTAGCTATACAACGTCAAAATAGGTTCTGCTTATTTAATTATATATAATACAACAGAGGCTTTTCTCATAGTGCATATATAGTAAACACCCGTAAACAGCTTTAGGCATTTTTAAATAAATGGAAAAAAACTAATTTAATCTATTATTTTATTATCTTTTAATAGGTGTGGGACGTGTAGTATCAGTTCTGTTGTCAGAATACCATCCTACCAGGAATCACCTCCTATTTTTAAGGGGTGTCATTCAAATTCTTTATTCTATTATTTATGCCCTTAAGTTAAAATAATTAACATCTATTAAGCTTAAATCGTGAAAGTTTCACTATAAATTATAAATATATACATATATATATATATATATATATATATATATATATGTGTGTGTGTGTATATGTCGGGTTATCTGACCTGAGGTCTAAGGTTCGAACCGTGCGGTCGGAGGGTCGGTTGTATATAGCCACTCTGATGAGTCTTTATAGAACGAAACAAGCGCGTTTCTGTGGATATAAAATATTAAATCATGATGTTTTTCACAAATGAGTCATCACTTATCAAGGCTAAAGGCCATTCAGTGATAAGGGTTAATAAGATAACTATATTGTATTTAAATGATGCAGAATATTATTAGAGGATTGAAGATGATTGATGGAATGAACAAAATGTGATTGAAAATAAAGCCCATTCGAGAGATTCACTGGTCCGTGCTATATTATAGTCAGCATGTCAGCAATTGTCATTGTATGACGAAATCCATATTGCTTTTGTTGACGTGATTGACATCTTTATTTATCACTGGAATGGAATCAAAATAATAATTGCCTCAAAAGGATGTCTCTTTCACTGACAGAAGACGGAATAGACTGTGTAGCATCAGAACATATACTACACTTTGTTCCTAGCTTAAAAGCCAAGGTTTGTTTAATTGCGATAAATTAAGTGAAATCAATATAGTTTTCTTTTAATCAATCACTTAAGCTTCAACTTAATCTGTGTTATATCTTTTAAAAATATTATTTTGATAATGAACATGTTGTTGTTGTTGTTTTTAAATCGAAGCTTATACGTTATAGACTAACAGCACATCATCATCACAAACTTAATTTAGTTAGGGTTGCGCCTTTTTGTGGCGATACGTTTGCGGTGTCGTCAATTACGAAATCGGCGGAAACAAACGCTGGGGATGAGAAGAAAAAACGAAATAACGGAGTATTTTGGATTCGAACTTGTGATCGCGGTTATCAATTCTTTTCTTTCGACTATAATGAATGCCCTCAAGAATGAATTCAGTGAACTGTAATCGGCGAACCAACCCACAGATCCAGCTCTTCAATTATTCATGCTTGGTTTTACCGACCCAACTCAGAAAGTATCGGCTAGCCAAACAAGCGCCATTTTGTTTTCTTTTGCCGTTATTCTATTTTTTATCTAATGCAACCAGATGTAGGTTGTCGTCTGTGATGAGGCTTGGCATAAATCAACGCTCAATCGATGAGGAAGAGATGCCGACCGACCGACCGACCGACTGCCCGCCGTTGCCGCCGCTGCCGCCGCCGTCGTTCTCGCCTCGTGATTTTTCTTATCAAAAAGCTATCGGTCGACGACAGTCAGCAGCTCCTCGACGGCAACTAACACCCTTTATCGACCTTCGCTCTTTCCTTGTTTTCCTCTTTCTCACTTGCCTGCCGCTCTTTCGTCTCTTTTAATTTCACGTTACGCGCCATTAACATTTACACATTTCAAGTGTATTCAGCCGCATAAATGCTTCATTCGGCCGCGAAAAAATTGAGTCCGGCCAGACCCAATCGCAAAAGGCGCAGGCCGCTCGCAAACGATGTGCACATGATTTCACGTCGTCATTTTGCACAGGAGATTTGCTGCAAATACTTTTAATGTACGATTACACTCGGGGGTCTCAAGAGATTTGTATCGACCCCAACAAACTTGGCCAACCCACAGCTTTTTAGCCCTCAACTAAATAACGTCATGGACATCCTCTCTTTCTCTCTCTTTCTCCCCCCATCTCTCTCTCTCTCTCTCTCTCTCTCTCTCTAACACGCACACTTACCCTAATTTTAAATTATTGGTCTTGTTTCTTCTTTGCCATTGTCTCTTTATTTCTTTTTCTTTGATGTCATGTCTCTTCATTCTCCCCTTCCCTTTCTCTTACTCTCTTTCTCTCTCTCTCTCTCTCTCTCTCTCTCTCTTGTTATTTGTCTTCTCCATTTCTATCCTAAGTTAAAATTATTGTTTTTCCCGTCTCTTCCCCCTTCTGTCTCTCTCTCTCTCTCTCTCTCTCTCTCTCTCTCTCTCTCTCTCTCTCTCTCTCTCCTATCATTTCATTATTCTCAGAAAACCTAAAAACCTAACCAAATTTGCTCGCAAAAAAGAGCGCAAAAAAAACAACAGAATCCAATTCTAATCGATCGCCATTCATCATTTTCTGATGAAATGAAGTGGCATTTAAATTTGAATAAAAATCGTTCATCACTTCATAGTATTTTATTGAACCATTGCATGTTTGCTTGATAACCGAAGGTAAGCAACCCCTTCTCAGGAGTGGGGGACGATTTGATTATTAACAATTCATATAGATTAGTTTGTGATCGACATATCGGACAGCATCAAAAATCAGTTTATCATTCTTCATCGTCTTCTTCTTCTCTTCTTCGTTTTTTCTTATTCTCTTCTTCTTCTTTTTATTTCTTCTTCTTCTTCTTTTTCTTCTTCTTCTTCTTCTTCTTCTTCTTCTTCTTCTTCTTATTATTATTATTATTATTATTAATAATATTATCATTATTATAATACTCCCTATGAGTTCCCACCGGTAATCGCTCACTAACAATAACAAGTGGTGTTCCCTGGAGTTTTCGTGGCAACAAGTTTCCCTAGATTTCCAGCACTCTCTAGTTCTTGTAGTAACCATTAAATAAAACACTTTGCGTTCTCGCAACAGCCGTTTATCATTGATGTCTACTGAAGCCTGAGGGATAATAAGTATCCGCAAGATTCCAGTACTTTTCTTGCTCTTCGTCTGGGTGATGTTCTCCCTCCTCGCTTTCTATCCTTCCTGACACTTCATGACGATTTTCTGTCCAACACACCTATGCAAGTACCACCATATTTTTGCTGAGAGAGAGAGAGAGAGGGGGAGAGAGAGAGAGAGAGAGAGAGAGATATGAGGTCAGATTTATTCACTGGGAGTTTTCAGACGAATCATTATCGGTGATTGCTCACTCGCAATAACAAGTGGCAATAACATGAAACATAAGTAGCAACAAATCTCCCAAAATTTCCAGCACTCTCCGCCTCTTTTGATAACCGTTGTAAATAAGTTTGTATTATCGTAACAGCTGTTTACCATTGATTTCTCGCTGATAACGACGGTGCGCTTTCTCTTGAATTTGAGTGGTAATAAGCCTCCCCAAACTTCCAATACAATGGCGTACTCTTTTAATGGAGGTCTAGAATGTGTTCTTCCTCCTCGGTCTCTCTATCCCTTTGACCCCTAACCCTAACACTTTTTTTGTTGGGAGAGGTGCAGATTATGAGATTTCAGTTCACTTGGATTCGCGTAATGTTCTTTCTCTATATTCTATTCTGTTTTTATTTCTACTTATCTGTGGTTGGTCAGCGTTACTTTGTTATGTGTGTTGGTTTTTTATTAATATTTCAGCTGTTTTTGACAGTGCCGTGCGTAGTATGGTGTCAGTCTTCCTGATGATTCCAATTTCATCTTTTTAAGGTCTTTCATAGCTGTTCCCAGTGTTCATACAATTATTGTCATCACAGTAATTTTCAACATGTTCCATATTCCTTTCAGCTCTCTGGCAAGTTCAATATATTTTCTCAGGTGTTCTGCCTCTCTTATCTACACCTAGTAAACTTCTGGGGCGGCAAAAATCTACGAGTTGGCAGGTTTTACTCCTTGTGTTTGATTATTATCACGCCTTTGTTTGTATGTGTTTGTCCATTTGTACTTCCATGTCTCAGTAATAATTAATTCAAAGTGACTGTCTTCTGGGGGTTGAAGGTTCAATCCTCAGTACGGGCGATAGTAAGAATACAATTACAAATTACTTAAGACTTCTACCCTGTCATGGCTGACAGAACGAGAACAAGCTACCCCCCCCCCATGGATTAAATCAAGGGTTCCGTTCGAAATTCCGTACAGATTCCCGAGTTCGACAGAAATATTCCCGAGTTAGACAAAATACACCTGAAGATTGTCGGAGGTTACATCAACCGAAACGTTGTTAGAATAACATCTAAGATGAGAACAGTAGTCCGAATAATCCAAAAAATAAATCGTCGTCTAAAAAATTCTGAAATATTGGCTTTTAGAATTTTCATTCTCCACTACTAGCCCCTCTAGTGTGTGTCTGTATCATTTGTCCGCCCTCTCAAAGTGCATACATTTGCATAGTTCCCACTCGACTGCCTTCCCACGAACTCGTGTCTATTTTTCAATTAATTTCGGCTATTTGCTGCATTGACTGTGATTTTGTGATGTGATTGACCGTTTCGTTTCCTGATTAACAAATTCTACATATACTGTTTTCCTCCTGGTTTGTGTTTATTTTGACTTTGATATGATTCGTTCTGATCGTGTTGTTTTGTGCAGCTGTCAGTAACAATTACTTTTATCGGTTCAAGTGTCCTTTCCGTAGCCATGTCAATGTGTTTCCGTGCGTCTCTTCTTTTTCTGTCTTAAAAATCAGTCATGTAGCTGCTTCTCTTCCCTTTTGACTTTTCTCGCCTTTCTGTTTCAAGTTTAACTGATTTTTGTATTGTTCATTTGGGCGGTGAGTTTTGCACCGGTAATCAGCCTTTCTGTTCTTTGGGTTATGTAGGTTTTCAGTTTTGTTTTATCATATCATTCACATAGTCTTATATATTTACCAGACCCTTTCTGCATTCTCTTCTTTTTAAATAGAGTCGGTCACTACACCTAAAGAATTATACTGACCGACTCTATATATCATTATATATGGTAATTAGTTACCAATTCATTGGTGCCGGAATTCTTTTTTTGTTCAGTTTATAAAGGGTTCAGAATATCTTACTAGTGATATTGTCCAGGTATTTATTCCTTTTATTATGTTTCTACTGTATCAATTTTTGATTTCAAGACGGTTTTTTTTTATTCCAGTCTTCTCTTACATGTTTGTTCATTACATAGTTGCTGCTTCCAAAACACCCAGATATTTCGATTGGGCAGTTTTAAACGTTGCTGTTTCGAGTTTTCTCTTTTTCATTTCCAGTAATTCACACTTTTCCATTGCAAATTCCATCTGAACTTTCGATTTTGCTTGTATTTATTTGATTTTCTACTTCCTTTTTATTATTTGAAAATGTTTGTCTTTTTTACAAATAGATTCGTGTATATACTTTGTATGTTGCTCGTCCAACTTCGTGAGGGGCATATTTTATTTATTTTTCTCATATTGTAGAAAATATAAGTTCTCTTATTTTACTTATATTGACATGATTCCCCGACAGGGCTGGTTTGGAAGAGTCCAATGAAGAAAAACAATAAGCACAACCGAAATTTCGGCGGGATTTTTTGTAGAAAGCGCCGAACTAGACAGTCAAAAGTATCCGAACCACGAGTACGTCTCCAGCCACGTTCATATCAGAAAACGTTTACGATGCGCGCAGACTGAGAGAAACTATTGCTTGGACCCCCTCTCCCCCAATAAAACTTTTTACGAATCTGACCTCAAGGACAGAACTCCATCTTTGCAAGAAACGATTCGTGACCAAGCAGAGGCAAAGTTAAGATTTACATTTATAAGTTCAAATTAGATGACTACAATTTTAGTATTTTTTTCTTCTAAGAAATGGAAAATTTAATAGTTATCTTTTTGTTAAACGGAGATTAATTTATTAATTAATACAATTTTTTTAATTTAATAATTTATCTAAAACACTGTTTACATAAATATTACTTAGTAAATTAATTAAAAAATGCGTTATATTTATTTATTTATTTATTAAATTAATACTCTATGTTAAGATTATATTATTAATAAAAATATAAAGTATTTATCTTTGGGTTAATTTATTAATTAATGAAATAAATACTTTATATTAGCAATTGATTTATAAATTAATAAAAATAGATATTTTATTTTAAGATTAATTATAAATTAATCAATAAATCAATAAAATTTTAAAATTAAAAATCTAGTTATTCATTAATTAAATGAATAGTTTATATTAAGATTATTTTCATGAATTAACTAAATACGGTATATTAAGATTAATTTATTAATGAATAAAATATATACTTTTTATTTACATTAATTTAGTTATTAATAAAATAAATACTTAATATTATAATTAATTTATTAATTAAGTAAAAATACATTTTAGTAAGATTAATTCATTAATAAATGAAATGAATACTTTATATTAACATTATATTATTAATAATTAAATATATACGTCATATTATGATGAATTTATTTATTAATAATTTTATATTGAGATTAATTTATTTTTTAATTAAATAAATATTTATATAAAGATTGATTTATAAATTAATAACATAAATACATTATATCAGATCTATTTATTAATAAATATTATAAAAACTGTATATTAACATTAATTTATTAATTAATGAAATACATATTTTATATTAAAATTAATTTATTAATTTATCTAATACATCCTTGATACAATGATTACGTTATAAAGTAAATATTTTGTATTAAAGTCAATATGAAAATTTATTTATTAATTAATAAAATAAATACTATATATCAAAATCAATTCATTAATTAATTAAATTAATACTTTATATTGAGATTTATGTATTAATTAATAAAATAAATTATTTATATCAAGAATTATTCATTGAATAATCAAATAAATTCTTTTTTTCTTAAGATAAATTTATGAATTAACAGAATAAATATTTTATGAAAAGAATATTTGTATTTATCATATACATGTTTATTACTAGTAGTATTTATGGAAATTACATAATTGATATTAACTGTAATCTATTAATTATCTAATTAAGCCTTTATATTAAGATTAAAAAATTAATTTATTAACTAATCAAATAAATATTTTATATAAAGATTAATTTATTAATTAGAAAAAATAAACACTTCATATAAGGTTTAATTTATTTATTAATAAAAATAATACTGTATATTAAGTTTATTTATAATTAATGAAATGAATTATTACATTTTGTATTAAGTTACATTCATTAATTTATCTAATAAATATTTTATATTAAGATTGATTTATTGATAATAAAAAATACTGTATATTGAGAAAAATGTATTAATTAATTAAATAAGTTTTTTATTACGATTAATTAGATAATTAATCAAACAAAAATTATATCAGAATCAATTTAAGAATTAATAAAAATAATACTTAATGTTTAAATATTTTCATAAATAAACAACATAGATACTTTATATTAATATTAATTCATTATTGAATAGATTAAAAACTTTATATGAAAATGAAGTTATTAATTAATGAAATACATACTTTATATAACTATTAATTTATTAATTAATCAAATAAATACTTTATATTGCGAGTAATTTATGAAATAAACACTTAATCTCAAGATTACTTTTAATAAATAAAAACTAGAATTAAAATTAATTTATTAATTTTTAAAATAAATACTTTATTATACGATTAATTAATTGGTGAATTTAAGAAATAAGTTATAAACATAGGACTTTATATTGAGATAGATGTTTTACTCATTAAATTAGATCATTTAAATTAAGATACATTTATTTATGAAATAGATACTTTTTTATTAAAACTTATTTATTAATTAATGAAATAAATTCTTGTTTATTGATATTTAAAAAAATATTTAAATATTTTATATTTAGAAAAATAAATTAATATAGAAAATACATATTTATACTGTATTTGATTAATTAATTATTTTAAAAATGTTCAGATTTATTTGTTAAAAAATCAAATAAATATTAAGAATAATTTATTAATCATGAAGTTAATTATTAATAAATATTAGTTTATTAATGAAATAAATATTTTATATTAAGGTTTAAAATATAATTTTTTTTATTAATCATTAATATAAAAATTGTTTCTAATAAAACATCAGCATAAAAATTGTTTTGTCCATTTGTACTTCCATGTCTCAGTAATAATTAATTCAAAGTGACTATGTTCTGGGGGTTGAAGGTTCAATCCTCAGTGTGGGCGATAGTAAGAATACAATTACAAATTACTTAAGACTTCTACCCTTTCATGGCTGACGGAACGAGAACAAGCTATAGTTAGTATAAAAATAATGTTTGATAAAACATTAATATAAAATAATTTTTTATTTATCATTAATATAGAAATTGTTACTAATCAAACATCAGCATTAATTTGTTGTTGATCAAAGATTACTATAAAAATAATTGTTGATAAAATTGTTTTTTATAAATCATGAATATATAAATTGTTTCTAATCGAACATCAGCATTAAAATTGTTTTGGTCAAACATTAGTATAAAAATTATTTTTGATAAAACATTAATATAAAAAATATTTATCATTAATATGAAAATTGTTTCTAATGAAACATCAGAATTATTTTTATTTTGATGTAACATTAGTATAAAAAGTAATTTTTGATAAAAAATTTATATAAAAATATTTTTATTAATCATTAATATAACAATAAGTTCTAATCAAACATCAGCATTGAAATTGTTTTCGATCAAACATTACTATAAAAATAATTTTTATAAAAAATTAATATAAAGATTGTTTTTATAAATCATGAATATAAAAATTGTTTCTAATAAAACATCGGCATCAAAATTGTTCTTTGATCTAACATAAGTATAACAATTATTTTTTATAAAACATTAATATAAAAAAATGTTATTTATCATTAATATAAAAATTGTTTCTAATAAAACATCGGCATCAAAATTGTTCTTTGATCTAACATAAGTATAACAATTATTTTTTATAAAACATTAATATAAAAAAATGTTATTTATCATTAATATAAAAATTGACATTAACATCGGCATTAAAATTGTTTTTGATTTAACATTAGTATAAAAATTATGTTTGATAAAACATTGTTTTAAAAATTGTTTTTATTACTCATTGATATAAAAAGTGTTTCCAATAAAACATCAGCATTAAAATTGTTTTTGATCAAACATTAATATTAAACAAGATTTTCATTAATGACTATTAAACAATTGTTTCCAATCAAACATCAGCATTAAAATTGTTTTTGATCAAACATTAATATTAAACAAGATTTTCATTAATGACTATTAAACAATTGTTTCCAATCAAACATCAGCATTAAAATTGTTTTTGATCAAACATTAATATTAAACAAGATTTTCATTAATGACTATTAAACAATTGTTTCCAATCAAACATCAGCATTAAAATTGTTTTTGATCAAACATTAATATTAAACAAGATTTTCATTAATGACTATTAAACAATTGTTTCCAATAAAACATCAGCATTATAATTGTTTTTGATCAAACATTAATATTAAACAAGTTTTCATTAATGACTATTAAACAATTGTTTCCAATCAAACATCAGCATTAAAATTGTTTTTGATCAAACATTAATATTAAACAAGATTTTCATTAATGACTATTAAACAATTGAACATCAGCATTAAAATTGTTTTTGATTTAAAATTAATATTAAACAAGATTTTCATTAATGACTATTAAACAATTGTTTCCAATCAAACATCAGCATTAAAATTGTTTTTGATCAAACATTAATATCAAACAAGATTTTCATTAATGACTATTAAACAATTGTTTCCAATCAAACATCAGCATTAAAATTGTTTTTGATCAAACATTAATATTAAACAAGATTTTCATTAATGACTATTAAACAATTGTTTCCAATCAAACATCAGCATTAAAATTGTTTTTGATCAAACATTAATATCAAACAAGATTTTCATTAATGACTATTAAACAATTGTTTCCAATCAAACATCAGCATTAAAATTGTTTTTGATCAAACATTAATATTAAACAAGATTTTCATTAATGACTATTAAACAATTGTTTCCAATCAAACATCAGCATTAAAATTGTTTTTGATTTAACATTAATATTAAACAAGATTTTCATTAATGACTATTAAACAATTGTTTCCAATCAAACATCAGCATTAAAATTGTTTTTGATCAAACATTAATATTAAACAAGATTTTCATTAATGACTATTAAACAATTGAACATCAGCATTAAAATTGTTTTTGATTTAAAATTAATATTAAACAAGATTTTCATTAATGACTATTAAACAATTGTTTCCAATCAAACATCAGCATTAAAATTGTTTTTGATCAAACATTAATATCAAACAAGATTTTCATTAATGACTATTAAACAATTGTTTCCAATCAAACATCAGCATTAAAATTGTTTTTGATCAAACATTAATATTAAACAAGATTTTCATTAATGACTATTAAACAATTGTTTCCAATCAAACATCAGCATTAAAATTGTTTTTGATCAAACATTAATATCAAACAAGATTTTCATTAATGACTATTAAACAATTGTTTCCAATCAAACATCAGCATTAAAATTGTTTTTGATCAAACATTAATATTAAACAAGATTTTCATTAATGACTATTAAACAATTGTTTCCAATCAAACATCAGCATTAAAATTGTTTTTGATTTAACATTAATATTAAACAAGATTTTCATTAATGACTATTAAACAATTGTTTCCAATCAAACATCAGCATTAAAATTGTTTTTGATCAAACATTAATATTAAACAAGATTTTCATTAATGACTATTAAACAATTGTTTCCAATCAAACATCAGCATTAAAATTGTTTTTGATTTAACATTAATATTAAACAAGATTTTCATTAATGACTATTAAACAATTGTTTCCAATCAAACATCAGCATTAAAATTGTTTTTGATCAAACATTAATATTAAACAAGATTTTCATTAATGACTATTAAACAATTGAACATCAGCATTAAAATTGTTTTTGATCAAACATTAATATTAAACAAGTTTTCATTAATGACTATTAAACAATTGTTTCCAATCAAACATCAGCATTAAAATTGTTTTTGATCAAACATTAATATTAAACAAGATTTTCATTAATGACTATTAAACAATTGTTTCCAATCAAACATCAGCATTAAAATTGTTTTTGATTTAACATTAATATTAAACAAGATTTTCATTAATGACTATTAAACAATTGTTTCCAATCAAACATCAGCATTAAAATTGTTTTTGATCAAACATTAATATTAAACAAGATTTTCATTAATGACTATTAAACAATTGTTTCCAATCAAACATCAGCATTAAAATTGTTTTTGATCAAACATTAATATTAAACAAGATTTTCATTAATGAATATTAAACAATTGTTTCCAATCAAACATCAGCATTAAATTTTTTTTTGATTTCACATAATTTAAAAACTTATTTTTGATAAAAATTAATATACAAAGTTTTTAATAAATAATGAATATAGAAATTTTTTAATAAAGCATAAGTATTAAAATGTTTTTGATTTAACATTAGTATGAGAATTATTTTAGATAAAAAATTAATATAAAGAAAAATTATTAATCATTAATATAAAAATTGTTTCTAATCAAATATCAGCATTAAAATTGTTTTTGATCGAACATTTGTATAAAAATTATTTTTATAAAACATTAATATAAAAATATATATGAATCATTAATATAGAAATTGTTTCTAATTAAATATCAGCATTAATTTTCTTTTGATTAGTATAAACATTATTTTTGATTAAAATTTAATATAAAAATTGTTTTTATTAATCATTGATATAAAAATTGTTTCTAATCAAACATCAGCATGAAAATTGTTGTTGATTTAACATTAGTATAAAAATTATTTTTGATAGAAAATTAATATGAAACATTTTTGTTAATCATTAATATAACATTTTTTTTAAGCAAACATCAGCATTTAAATTGCTTTTGATCTAACATTTGTCTTAAAAATAATTTGATAAAACATTAATATAAAAATTGTTTTATTATAATTTATATAAAACTTGTTTCTAATAAACCATGAGCTTTAATTTGTTTTTCATTTACCATTAGTATAACAATTATTTTGATGAAACTTTAATATAAAATAATTTGTTAGATAATAATTAATATTAAAATTGTTTCTAATCGAATACTAGCATTAAACTTTTATTTGATCTAACATTAGTACAAACTTATTTTTGATACAACATTAATATAAAAATCGTTTATTAATCATTAATATAAAAATTGTTTCTAATAAAACATCTGCATTAAAATTGTTTTTATCTTACATTAGTATAAGAATTATTTTGATAGAACATTAATATAAAAAAAGTATTAATCATTAATATAAGAATGTTTACTAATAAACAAATCAGCATTAAAATTGTTTTGATCTAACATTAATATAAAAAAAATTATTCATCATTAATATAAAAATTGTTTCTAATCAAACATAAGCATGAACATTTTTTTTGTTAAACAATAGTATAAAAAATGTTTTTCATAAAACATTGATATAAAAACATTTTTTATTAATCATTAATATAAAAATTGTTTCTAATCAAATATCAGCATTAAAATTGTTTTTGATCGAACATTTGTATAAAAATTATTTTTGATAAAACATTAATATAAAATTTTTCATAAATCATTCATATGAATAATTGTTTATAATCAGCATTAAAATCGTTGTGATTTAACATCAAAAATTATTTTGATAAAATCATAATATAAAATATTTTTTTATTAATCATTAATATTAAAACAATTATTAATCATTAATATAAAAATTGTTTCTAATCAAACATCATCATTAAAATAGTTTTTGTGTCTAACATTTGTATAAAAATATTTTAGATCAAACAGTATAAAAATTGTTTCCGATCAAACCTTAGTATGACATCTTTTCGTCAACCATTACTATAAAAATTGTTTTCGATCAAGTTTTATATATTAAGTATTAGTATAAAAATTATTTCTCGTCAAACATTAGTATTAAAGTATTTTTCAATTATCAGTATAAAATTGTTTCTCATCAAACATTACCTTAAAAATTGTTTCCCATATAAATTACTATAAAAATTGTTTCTCATGAAACATTGGTATAAAAATTGTTTTTATCAAACATTAGTATAAAAGTTTTTTTAATCAAGTATTACTATAAAAATTGTTTCCTATCCAATATTACAATAAAATTGCTTTTATTTAAGTTGTGTCTCATCAAACGTTAGTCTTAAAATTGTTTTTGATGAAGCATTAGTATAAAAAATCGTTTTTCAAAAAACATTAGTATTAAAATTCTTGTTGGTCAACATTAGTATAAAAGTGTTTATTGATCAATTATTAGTATAACAAAATGTTCTCATCTAATGTGTTATGCATTAGTATGAAAAATGTTTTTGATCAATCATCAGTATAAAAATTGGCTCTGATCAAACATTAGTATAAAATTGCTTTTGATCAAACATTACCATAAAAATTGTGTTTGGTCACGCATTAGTATAAAAAATATTATAATCAAGTATTAGTATAAACCAAATATTTTATCAAATATCAGTATAAATTATAATCAAGTATTAGTATAAACAAAATATTTTATCAAATATCAGTATAAATTATAATCAAGTATTAGTATAAACAAAATATTTTATCAAATATCAGTATAAATTATAATCAAGTATTAGTATAAACCAAATATTTTATCAAACATCAGTATAAATTATAATCAAGTATTAGTATAAACAAAATATTTTATCAAATATCAGTATAAATTATAATCAAGTATTAGTATAAACCAAATATTTTATCAAATATCAGTATAAATTATAATCAAGTATTAGTATAAACCAAATATTTTATCAAATATCAGTATAAATTATAATCAAGTATTAGTATAAACCAAATATTTTATCAAACATCAGTATAAATTATAATCAAGTATTAGTATAAACCAAATATTTTATCAAACATCAGTATAAATTATAATCAAGTATTAGTATAAACCAAATATTTTATCAAATATCAGTATAAATTATAATCAAGTATTAGTATAAACAAAATATTTTATCAAATATCAGTATAAATTATAATCAAGTATTAGTATAAACCAAATATTTTATCAAACATCAGTATAAATTATAATCAAGTATTAGTATAAACCAAATATTTTATCAAATATCAGTATAAATTATAATCAAGTATTAGTATAAACCAAATATTTTATCAAACATCAGTATAAATTATAATCAAGTATTAGTATAAACCAAATATTTTATCAAATATCAGTATAAATTATAATCAAGTATTAGTATAAACAAAATATTTTATCAAATATCAGTATAAATTATAATCAAGTATTAGTATAAACCAAATATTTTATCAAACATCAGTATAAATTATAATCAAGTATTAGTATAAACAAAATATTTTATCAAATATCAGTATAAATTATAATCAAGTATTAGTATAAACCAAATATTTTATCAAACATCAGTATAAATTATAATCAAGTATTAGTATAAACCAAATATTTTATCAAATATCAGTATAAATTATAATCAAGTATTAGTATAAACCAAATATTTTATCAAATATCAGTATAAATTATAATCAAGTATTAGTATAAACCAAATATTTTATCAAACATCAGTATAAATTATAATCAAGTATTAGTATAAACCAAATATTTTATCAAACATCAGTATAAATTATAATCAAGTATTAGTATAAACCAAATATTTTATCAAATATCAGTATAAATTATAATCAAGTATTAGTATAAACAAAATATTTTATCAAATATCAGTATAAATTATAATCAAGTATTAGTATAAACAAAATATTTTATCAAATATCAGTATAAAGTATAATCAAGTATTAGTATAAACCAAATATTTTATCAAACATCAGTATAAAAATGCTCAATGTTAAAAGTCATTAAAAATGGCCTTTCTTAATCCTACTATTAACCCTGAGTCTGGATGGACAAAATACATCTGGACAGTTAAACGTCAATTTTGTCGGGTTATGGTTAATTTTGGGCTGTACAAAACGCCGAATAAATACTATTGTGGAACGCATCGCGGAATGGTGGACAGTTATCTGTGTGAATTTATGTATAGGCAGAATATCAAATAAACGATTTCCTTCTGCAAATACCCAATAACATAAAACGTTTCTTTACTCCAAACGCATTTTGTCTTTTTGGGGATTGCATGAGTATTTTAGGGGCGGGCTCTTTTGCTAAAGATGCGGGGCTGAATATACTCCACATAAGAAACCGACCACCTCTCTAGTATTGTCCTCGTTGGGTAAATCCGTCTTATTCAAGTAGCAGTGACCGCAGAGTGGGGGTCACACATGTTTTACTCATTTTAAAATTTGCCCAGACAAAGTATTGTATTTATTATACAATAAGCTAAAAGTGTGAAATCCTGAGAAATTAGGACAGACTTTTTTCGCCAATTGTTTTAACACTTGTGTTCTGATTAGCCCCCATCCCACCCCACCCCACCCCCGCTCGTTGGTTTAGTGAAAGATCCTCTCCATTTCTCCAATAACTTTTTAAGGGACAAAGTGAGAAATGGGCGCCATTAAACACATTGCCAAATTGTTGAACAATTCAAACCAGATGAATCCTTTGTTTTTAAGTGACTTCGGTTCGAAAGATCTTTCACCGACGATGACGGCAGCGGTACAGCCGCCATGTTGAATATCTCTTCCAATCCAGCCAATCATCTTCCGTGTTTTGGGGCTTGGGTCACACGCCAAGATCCTCAGCCTTGTTCCACCCCATCACATTTTCCACTTAAGCTGTTCTAAATTAAGTTCTTGTTAAAGACTAAATCGTTTAAGGGTTTACACGACTCGAATTGCCAGAAATCTTGTCATCCGCTCTTCGGTATCAGGATTCAAAGAAAAATAGCGCGAATCGGAGTTGGGAATTTTGTTCGAAACAAAATAGAGAAAGAAAGAAAAATATATTCGAAAGAATTTAAGAAAAAGAGAAAGAAGGAAATAGAATGAACAAGAGAAAAAAATAGAAAAAAAACAATAAAAATAGAATCTGTTTCTTTCGGATGTTATTAAGGAAAGCCACGTGACGGTGACAAGCGTTCGTCGAATATTTCAACTCTCTAATTATTGCTACTCCGTTCTTGTGTTTCATTTGCGAAAAAAAAAAGTTTTTTTCTTCTTTTTTCTCTCTTGTCCGACTTCGTTCGTATTTATTTCGCACAAAACGAAAACATGCGCACAATTTTCCGTTTTCTTTATTGACGACTTGTTCGGCCGTTTCTTTTTTAGAAAGAGACTGGAAATTCCACACTTAATGAAACAAAATTGGTTTAACGTTTATCATTTTATCGACTTGTGTGACGCAATCAGTCATAGCCGGTCAGTGTCTAATCGATACAGATCACAGCGAACGGTCCAGGTGTGTCTGTTAAGTTTGTTGTAACGACAGATTTGTATCGGTCCCCATCTTGTAAGGCAACTAAGACCGCACTTTACATATAGCACCCGGCATTTGCAAATGGTCATTGATTTATGTATCTGGTAAGAACATGGCAGCAGTCTGGGACGAAAAAGACAGTTGACTGTATAGTCTCCGTCTCTTCCCTAGTCGGAAACAGATCTATTCTATATTTATGTACCTCTAGACATATTTGATATCGTTTGAGGATATGCCGTAATCATGGTAACAACGTAGAAGCTGTCCAGGACGAGTCGAAAAGGACGGCTGACAGTATACATTCTTCTATTCCCCAGTCGAGAACAGATGTGCAGCCTACTCTTCCGACATTAAATCGGGGGACTTATGTTTTGAGGCATGTCCGTCCGTCCGTCCGTCCGTCCGTCCGTCCGTCCGTCCGTCTTTATCTCCGCAACCATCCATTGAATTTCTCTGAAATTTTGCATGAAGTTGTAACCAGGGGGTCAAAAGGCCCCGAAATGGCAATAATGACATTTTTTGCCCCATAACTTTTCATCCATCCATTCAATTTCTCTGAAACTTGGCCAAAATGTGGAGGTAATTGTTCCTAATAGAAAATAAGTATCGCTGACCTTGGAAAAATCTAGTTCGCGCCCCCAGGAGGTCAAAAGCCCCCAAAATGGCAAAAAATTACCCTTTTCTCCCATAACGTTTGATCCATCCATTCAATTTCTCTGAAACTTGGCCAAAATGTAGAGGCAATTGTTCCGGATATAAAATGAGCACCATTGACCTCCGAAAAATTCTGGTTCGCGCCCCCAGGGGTTCCAAGGGGGGTCAAAAATGCCCCAAATTGCCCAAATTTATTGCATTTTACACTCGCCACATCGAGTCACATACAGAGGGGGACCACGCACGCGCGGCTTGTTACATGACGATAGCACGATCAAAAATACCAGGAATAAAAGTATAATCTCAGTTGTCTTTCAACTCGTCCTGTACTGCATCTATGTTTTTACCATGACTATAGCACGGCCCAAAACTATAACCTGTCTAGAGTTCTACGTTTATTTAATATAACAAAATAGTACTTTCCCCACTCCCGTATATATGAACACTAGTGTTGGGACAATTAATCAGAATCGGAATCGGGAATCGAAAAAATCGGAACTATTTGGGGTATCGGAAAAATTTTAGCCTAATTTTCGATTCCAAAACGATTATTTTTTATTAAATTTAATTTTCTATTGCTGGTACTAATGATAAAATGATAAATATCTAGTGTTTTTAAACTACCACTTAACCACATACTCAGGAAATGTCAGCTGTCTAGAGTTTTAATAGTTAATATTTAGCCGGTTTTAGTTTTGAAAACCTAGGATAACGATATATTTAAGAATAAATTCCAGTGTCCAAGGGGGATAATTTAATTTGATATCATAAGTTTGTTTAAGATTCTGGATTGCGTCCCTATCACTAGATTTTGATTAGCACTTCAATCCATTCCATTTTTTCACCCACCACACTTAGTTGACATTTACTTATTTAAGTAGATGTTGTTATTTCCACTATCTATTTTGAATTTCTAAATAAAATCCCAACAATGGAATGGTCTGAAACACAAAAAGATATTTCACAGCCTTTGATAACAGCTGTTTTGGGCTTAGTCTGTTTCTACTTACCACTCATTTTAAAAAGATTGTTTAAAGATTTTTTAATAGATTCATTATTTCCAAATAAACCTACCAATTCAATAATTTGTAGGTTTATTTGGAAATAATTAATCTACCCAGACAGAGAAAATATACAAATATTTTTTTTTTAGATGTAACGGTGTAAGATTTTCCCCTTGACGATCACGGGACCCCAATAATAAACATGGCTGACGAAATCTTACGGTAGGATTGTTTACGTCACATTATGTTTCGCCTTCTTTAGCTTTAACAGCCCGAAACCGAGGGTACCATGTTTGATAAGTTCGGATCTTCATTATCACAATTAATAAAATAAATAGTCTGCTTTTATTATTCAATAATTGAGCATTCCGTTGTATTTCTTTCTATCAAACAAAAGATTATATATATATATATATATATATATATATATATATATATATATATATATATATATATATAATGAACAAATTTTTTTGTGGTACAGAATTTTATAATTGTTTTAAATATCATGAACGGAGTCATAGCGAGTCGAGGCACTATCACAAGAAAAAAAGAGAGGAAATATTAAACAATATATTTAATCGTCGATTAAAAACTTTTAAAGAGAATAAAAAGATCGACTAAAATTAACAGAATAAAAGCTAATTCTCAAGGTACCTTTCGGCCGACACATTGTCAAGAGAAACGTCGGCGAATATCGCTTAAAAACGGGGAAAAGAGTAACGTGGGGAGAAAAAAGAGGGGGGGAGATTGAATAACGCCATTAAACCGAAAAGGAATAAATGGACATAATAGGCAAAGTATTTTTTATTTTTTTTTCTTATCTTTTTTCCTTTTTAGAAGTCTCTAAATAAGTCTAATTTGTGAGACAACTCTTTTTGCCTACAGAGCGATGGTTTTCGCATTGTAACACTCACTGCCTCCAACACCTTGAGATGGTATTTGGAACGGGCCTTGTGTACAATGCGAAAACATCCATCGGAGTACGCCTCACCGCACTTTTTATTGTCATACAAGTGCTGTCCAATGGATGACTCGTGGACTTGTGAGCGCCCGGATGTGCTCTACAAACGCCCGGATGTTCTTTGTAAAGACCCGGATGTGTCCGTCGATATACTCCTCTTTACTACACGTGATCTGCGAAAACATGCAGGGATATGCTGGGCCACTCTGACTTCCAAGCGCTGAAGAGTACGACCAACATAGTCAGCTTCACACTGACATTTGAATTTATATATAATCAAACTTTTCTGTAGTGTTGGAAGTACATCTGTCTGAAAGGCTGGGAAGGCAGTTCTGGTGCCAAACACCACACGGGGTTGTACTGCATAAAAGCAACGAGATACAACCGATGAAATTTTATCCGAAAACCCCTTACTGATAGAACCAATAAAATGAAGTTTCAAATAAACAGGACATTTGGGTGGGCCAAAGAAAATGTTGGCATTAAATTTCGCAAGTTTTCGATCAATACATTTGGAAATCAGACCCTCTTGGAAACCATTTTTAGTAAGAATATCAGTTATCTTTCTAAGTTCAGCCGCAGTGCAAATCATCAGTGCGCGGTGAACAAGTGTTTTGATCAAACTGATCTTTCTACTCATGGGAACAAAAGAATCCCAACTAATATACAGGCCCGTAAACGTCGGTTTCCTATATATAGTTGTAGTGAATTTGTTCCCCGTCCTTTCTACTAAAACGTCCAGAAATGGTAAAGAGCCATTCTGCTCCTCTTCCATGGTGAACTGTAGTGCTGGGTGGAGCGTATTCAATTTAAGGAAAAAATCACTTGCCTCGTTACGGGACTCAAAAATGGTAAAAGTATCGTCCACATAACGCCAATAACGAAAGGGTCTGGTAACCTGAGAAAACAGCAAGGATTCCTGAAAACCTAGGAAAATATTCGCTAGGATAGCACCCAAAGGACTGCCCATCGCCACCCCATCAATCTGCTGATACATTATATTGTTAAAACTGAAACTGACCGACTTAGTCGCCAGCCATATGAGTTCCAGTAAAATGATTTCTGGAAAGCCGGAAGGGGTTAATGTGCTACGATGAAGCATGTCAGCACATATTTCAATGGTTTCATTCAAGGGTACATTAGTGAATAAGCTGGTAAGTTCAAATGACCATAGAAAGTTTGTTTGCGACTCACATTCCAAATCGCGAATAAATGAAGCGAAACGGAAAGAATCAGCAATACAATTAACTGAAAACCTCTGTAAGACACGATCAGGTATATTTGCCGACTTTGAAATATGACAGTCTCAACTAAATCATCATGAGCCGAGGTCCAACGATGATCTTCTTTATATGAAGGCAAGATTAGCTGAACTTGCACATAAGTTCGCTAATTCTCCTATCAATTCTCTCACAAGCCCACGAATCATCCATTGGACAGCACTTGTATGACAATAAAAAGTGCGGTGAGGCGTACTCCGATGATGTTTTCGCATTGTACAAAAGGCCCGTTTCAAATACCATCTCAAGGTGTTGGAGGCAGTGAGTGTTACAATGCGAAAACCATCGCTCTGTAGGCAAAAAGAGTTGTCTCACAAATTAGACTTATTTAGAGACTTCTAAAAAGGGAAAAAAAGAAGAAAAAATAAAAAATACTTTGCCTATTATGTCCATTTATTCATTTTCGGTTTAATGGCGTTATTCAATCTCCCGTTTTTAATCGACGATTAAATATATTATTTAATATTTCTTCTCTTTTTTTTTCTTGTGATAGTGCCTCGACTCGCTATGACTCCGTTCATCATATTTAAAACGTATATATATATATATATATATATATATATATATATATATATATATATATATATATATATATATATATATATATATATATACGTAAATTAAGTAAACAAGTTCAAATCTATTGCTATAATTAAATTAACACCAATATTTTCTTAAGTTCTCAAGTTCTGGTAGAGCTTTATAAACTACTTTATATAAACATTTGAAATGGTTTGCACAAATCAATTCATGTTTCGGTCTTGTTGAAACAAAACCAAAATTGTTCAAGAAAGAAGGAAATCAGATGTCAAGACAGCCGAGTGTTATAATCAGCAGCTGCTAACAATGTCACATGACTTTAAAGTCATAGCGGGGGGGGGGCGTTAAAGTAGTAATAAGAATGTCACTTTTTCCTAACCACAACCAGACGAATTCAACCTCCACTTTATAGTATTCTAACAGAAATTACACACCAGAAATATAGGCACAAGCCACACACATGCATCACAGAATGTATATTAATACACACACACACACACACACACAAACAAGCACACTTATATATAACCACTTAAAATTATGACATACGTCAAAAATGGCATGGTTAAACTTTAGCTCTATCCTATCGACACTGTTAGCATACCAACACACACATGTCACCATATACTTAATATAACATACACATTCACACAAGTTATAGGAAAGACTACTTACACTCGTACATACACACACACACACATATATATATATATATATATATATATATATATATATATATATATATATATATATATATATATATGTGTGTGTGTGTGTGTATACATATATATATATATATATATATATATATATATATATAAAAATATATACATATATATGTGTGTGTGTGTGTGTGTGTGTGTGTGTGTGTGTGTGTGTGTGTGCGTGCGTGCGAATATATTAGTCTTTATTTGTAAAAACGATCAATTGGTGAAAAAAGATTCCACAGAATGGGTGTGGCGATTTAGTAGAGCTCTTTATTTTGCATACGCTAACTGAATCTAGTGTGACTAACGTTTAGGATAAAATACTATATAGTACTATATAGTACTATATAGGGATGGTGTTCTATTTATAGTAAGAAATGCTACTAATTCTAAAACTGAAAAATCAAAAAATTATACACAAAACTATGAAAAATTTAGGACTTGAAGTTGAGATCACAAACTTCTAACCCTATCGAAAAACATACAATAATGCTTACATTGAGTAAATAAAAATAATAGCAGAAGAAAACATAAAAACTGGAAGATACGAGACGTTGTTTTGTCGAAAAAGATCTCACGTTATAATTGCTCTTGAATCCTTTTAGAACAACTAATGTTCATTGAGCTATACACTTGACTACACAACCTATATATATATATATATATATATATATATATATATATATATATATATATATATATATATATATATAAAGAAAGAGACAGACAGACAGTGAGAGGGGGGGAGACAGTGGGAAGATATATAAAGCCGTAAGTTCTGCGCTCCATAAATGTTCTCTTAAACTTGTGTGTCGGTTTGAGTTCGAGAGAAAAGCCTAAACGCGATGAGTGAGAAGCCGGAATGTTTTTCACATAATGCACCTGCCTGCAAATGCCGCCCCTGCATGACAGCTATTAAAGGCAACGTCGAATGAAGAATATCTTTTGTCTTCATTAGCAATCCATTCATTTCAAACAAATAGCGTAGCGTTATGTGTTCACGTCATTAGACTCTCATCTCATGTAGCGGGACTTGTTAATGCAATAAGAAATGTTTCTCTTTTCAAAGTTGCTTCTTCTTTTCTTCTTCCTGCGATCATACGCAGTTCTTACCAAAACCAAAACGCATCCATCATTTGCAAATACGAACTTCTCTTCGCCGACGTGTTCGGATTCTCGTTGCTATGCGAAAACAGAAACAAAAATAATTCCTTCCACTTCTTAGTCTGTATTCACTTGCCTCTTCCCACTGCGCCAAAGTGTGGCGCAAAACCAGAAGGGGGCACTCTGGCTTGTACAAAGTAGCCGTGAACGGACTTCTCGGCATTCCCCGGTAGAAATTCCTCAGATGATCGGTAATAAGCCTTCCCACACACAATATGCATAATTATGTAATTACGCAGCTTATATGCAAAACATGAGTTTACTTGGCCATTTTTGTGTCTAATTTTTCTGGATAAAGGGGAGTTTATTCCTGTGTCTCCTGGGTCCGAACAAGAACAATACCTCGCCCCGATAAAGGAGAGCTTGGTGGTTGAGGTCAGTTCCTAGTTTGACGAAATTACTGCCAAGGACGAACCCCTAAGTTCTATGAAAAGGTTGGCTGGAACGTGATCTTCCTGAGTCACAACTTTTTGATTCTATTGAAAAAACCGGAATTTCATGTGAACTATATGCAGTAGAACAAATGCAGTAGAACAAATGCAGTAGAACAAATGCAGTAGAACAAATGCAGTAGAACAAATGCAGTAGAACAACCATAGAATCCCGCCGGTGCGTGTAGTACGTGTAGTGCGGAGGGAGATTGTATCAGCCGTTCGATTGATTGAAATGAAGACGACTTAGATTTGTACCCGTCTACAACGTGTGATTACGGTTTGTAAAGTTTACCAATTCATAAGGCACAACTCGTTCAAACAAAATAATTCTCTATCGGAGAATGTAAATCCCATGATGTATCAAGAATTCGATTCACAGTGTTCAGAATCGTATCATGATACGAGTCACTCTCTTCCAATATGCCGGTGCTTTGCAGTCGTCTATGGTCTTCAGCTCTCAAACACATCACTAATACACCGAAACAGATATCCGTTGCACTTTACCGAAACAGATATCCGTTGCACTTTACCGAAACAGATATCCGTTGTACTTTACCGAAACAGATATCCGTTGTACTTTACCGAAACAGATATCCGTTGTACTTTACCGAAACAGATATCCGTTGCACTTTACCGCTACCAAATAATTTAAATGCTCTGAAATAAAAGAATATAAAAAATATCAACTTATCTCGAACACTCTTAAAGCAAACTTTTAAAAGTTGTTACGACAGAAATCTGTTTGGGAACAACTCATTTTAAAATGGGTAAAGTCGGAACTTTTAGAACAGCGACATCATATATTTCTCAATCACTTTTCATATCTTTGGCGATTAGACGATCTCATTTTTAATGGGGGTGTAAGGTGTTAAATGAAAACAACTTGGACTTGTATCTGGCAAACAATGTGACTCGGAAAATCTAATGGTTTGCAACGTTTACGTATCCATAAGGCACATTGGTGCAAGCAACGTAAGTCCCCTATTCGAGATGAATCAGCATTAAACCCACAATGTTCAGGATCCTATTGCTTAACGACAGTGCCCGGGATAAATTTTAAGCAAAGCAAGAATTTAGTGGCCCAATGGTAAAACGTGCGGACAGGATAGCATTTCTCGTGTTTACGTGACATCAAGCGATAATTGTTCTAACGCGTTATTTCATTAACAGCAAAAGTAAATGCGTTCCAATGGGACACAAAACTGCAGCGATTAACATGTGTTGTTTTCTTTTAATACTTTGTCCGGTGGCTAAAGCTGCCGGTGGCACCAGGAGAGGAAGAGTGCGTCCCGCCTTAAGCATTGAAACTGTTTTCACTCTGTTAATGGGGGTGGCAGGTGATACAAATCTATTATTTAAAAAATTTTTCGCCAATTTGAAATAATCCTTTTTTATTTTAAACATAGAATAAAATATTTGATTTATATATTTATTTTATTTCTTAACACTTTATACGTATATTATTAACAAACTATTACGTAACAAATTATCTCAGATTTATCTGTGAACAAAATGAATTCTTAATGGGTCATCATTTAATTCTTCACGTTTTGAAATAAAAATTTCAAAGTGTAAATATACATTTTTACTCTGGGAATAGGAAGAAACAAGTCGTTAAAAATTATGTAAATTAAAAAGAAAACAAAATCTCACTTCCTTCTACTTTACCACAATCGGTTGGAATCTGGGCGTTGCTTTTCTGGCAGTGTTGTCAACACGCGTAAAAGGGTTAGTGTTGTCAACACGCGTAAAAGGGTTAGTGTTGTCAACACGCGTAAAAGGGTTAGTGTTGTCAACACGCGTAAAAGGGTTAGTGTTGTCAACACGCGTAAAAGGGTTAGTGTTGTCAACACGCGTAAAAGGGTTAGTGTTGTCAACACGCGTAAAAGGGTTAGTGTTGTCAACACGCGTAAAAGGGTTAGTGTTGTGAAAAGGGTTAGTGTTGTGAAAAGGGTTAGTGTTGTGAAAAGGGTTAGTGTTGTGAAAAGGGTTAGTGTTGTGAAAAGGGTTAGTGTTGGGCCTAATTTTCGGCACGGTATTCCTAATAAAACCGAATGCTGATTTTTCAACAACTTCGGCGCCTGTGGCAGAGATAGACACACACTTCGTGTCTCTGCGGGCATCTTTCTTTTTCGGCGACGAATGAGGTGTCGTTGAGAGGTCAGTGTGTGCAGCAGTTGATAAACTGTATAAAAGAAGCGGTGTCACTTCGGACTTTCCATTCGGTCTTGCCGCTGGTCGAAATGGCGACTCCACCACGATGACGACATCCGATCAGTACCATGTTCTCCGGCGATCTATGACAATTAGTTCTCGTCGCACTGATCCTGCAACAGCAGAGACAATACTATCCGCTGCTGAGCATTAGCGCCCCCCCCCTCTTGAAGTCCAACACTTTCTCATTGTAGTAGGGACGATGGCAACGTGGTAGTGTCCGAGGTATGTCGTCTGGAACCCCGGTACCTTTCAGGGTCACCCATTGCGGACGGGGTTGACACCAACAGGGTTCTAGTGACAATCCAGCTGGAGTCGGCATCAGGATCCGTCGTCTTCTGGTTGTCTTTGCCTCTATGTGTGGCATGCAAAGGCGTGTCAGGCACGGAACTATCAATCGAATGAAAGTAGCAACGCTGCTTCTACTCCATTACTTTGTGTCTTCTGGCCAAACCTCCCCCCCCCCGATTCGCATGCAACCGCTGAGCCTTTCTGCTCTTTATTTCGAAGGTAAAACCTGCAGCGAATAGCTGCGACCAACGAGGAGGACTTTATCCAGACCATCAATACGCGCTTCGTGAGCTCTATACAAGAGGTGACTTGCTTAACAAACAAACAAAGGCATCAGCAGCAGCAACTATACAAGAGGTGACTTGCTTAACAAACAAACAAAGGCATCAGCAGCAGCAACTATACAAGAGGTGACTTGCTTAACAAACAAACAAAGGCATCAGCAGCAGCAACTATACAAGAGGTGACTTGCTTAACAAACAAACAAAGGCATCAGCAGCAGCAACTATACAAGAGGTGACTTGCTTAACAAACAAACAAAGGCATCAGCAGCAGCAACTATACAAGAGGTGACTTGCTTAACAAACAAACAAAGGCATCAGCAGCAGCAACTATACAAGAGGTGACTTGCTTAACAAACAAACAAAGGCATCAGCAGCAGCAACTATACAAGAGGTGACTTGCTTAACAAACAAACAAAGGCATCAGCAGCAGCAACTATACAAGAGGTGACTTGCTTAACAAACAAACAAAGGCATCAGCAGCAGCAACTATACAAGAGGTGACTTGCTTAACAAACAAACAAAGGCATCAGCAGCAGCAACTATACAAGAGGTGACTTGCTTAACAAACAAACAAAGGCATCAGCAGCAGCAACTATACAAGAGGTGACTTGCTTAACAAACAAACAAAGGCATCAGCAGCAGCAACTATACAAGAGGTGACTTGCTTAACAAACAAACAAAGGCATCAGCAGCAGCAACTATACAAGAGATGACTTGCTTAACAAACAAACAAAGGCATCAGCAGCAGCAACTATACAAGAGGTGACTTGCTTAACAAACAAACAAAGGCATCAGTAGCAGCAACTATACAAGAGGTGACTTGCTTAACAAACAAACAAAGGCATCAGCAGCAGCAACTCTGTTCCTAGCCAGAATAATAACCTTTGCTATACACGAACAAAGTTTTTTTTAAAGAAAGAATTAAACAGAAATTATTAAATAAACAACGAATGAAAGAATGAACAATTGAAACAAGGCTGAAGTCATGAATTAAGAGAAAACGTGAACTTCATTCTTCTATCTGCTGTGCTTGCATGTCGAAACTGTAAGTCGTATGTGATAGGAAAGAGGATGAAACCTCTGTTGTATTTCTGGAGTGACGGCATGGAAAAGATAACTTATAACTATTACAAAAATAAAAAAGGATTATTTTAATAGAATATGAGCGAGTTTACAAAAGTCAATATTTTGAACATGGCGTTCATCTCTTGAACTGTTGACAGGAACTTTCCCGTTTAAAATATTATTCTAATTATCATGACGAAGACTTGATCCGCCATATCAACTTCCTTCTATTTTGTTTTGTTGTTAATTTCCCCTAATCAGCCTTTGACACCCCTTGCTTTACTCGGTAATTGCTTTATACACTTTCCAACACGCTAAGTCTCCTTGCTTCTCTAAGACTGCCACCATTCCCATCAGCGTTTCAAAAATAACACGATACACATTAAGCCCTATTAACCGCTTACTTCATTCGGTTTTTCTTGTGAAAGACTAAAGAAACACCCGTCAAAATGGCGATGGTGCCATATGACACTTTACGAAAACACCATTAATATCAGCGTGAACGACAAGCTCTTTTGTAACATATTAATGTCTTCTTACAAGAACAAAGTCTCGTTAAAGGAATAAAACAAATCAAATTAGGAGTGTCAGAAAAAAGTGATAGCTCTGTAGTTGTAAATCTCTTTTAGTTAACAGGCTCAGATATTAGAGGGTTGGGTATGAAACAGAATATGAAGTTGACATATTTTCATCTGAAAATAATGTTGCAAAAGTAACATAAAAGAGACGGGGGATGAGGAAAAGACGGTAGAAGAAAGAAGAAAGAAAATATTAAAGAAATAAGGTTGGCCAGCTTAGCGGGTCTGAAAGCTTTTCTAACCGTGTTGGTCGGGTGCGGATGTCGTATTAAGGTTGCAGAATAGCATGGCGCGTCTGAAAAAGAAATTGTCCTGAAAAGGACATGATTTCTCCCGAGAAGGACAGTTAAAGGAGAAAGGAAAAGGAAAAGTAAGAAAGGACAAAGTTAAGAGATAAATGAAGAAATAAACGAAGAGAGAAAGAAATAATGAAAACAAAGAAGAAGGAAAAACTAAGATAGGGAAATGAAAAGGGAGTAGAAACATATGGTCAAAAGTAAGAAAAAAGGATAAGAAAGTAAAGGAAGGGAGAAAAGTGAGGGAAAAGAAAGAAGGAAATAAATGTGCAAATTATATCTCGCCATTAATTTTTCGCCATGTCTAACAAATATTTGCACAGACACTTATTTGCATATATGTATATATGTGTGTATGTATATGCATGTATATATACATACATTTTTATTGTTGCTTTTATGAAGAGTTGCGTACTCTCTATAAATTCCGGAACGATGCCAATTATTGTAAGCTCAATGAGCCCCGGTAACAAGATTCAGAGCAGGTATATATGTCCATTAATTTTACCAAAACATTTATTCGCTATAGGTCCATCAAAACAGAGATTTTTCCGTTGGTGTATATTTATTAATTTGCATGAAAAGATAGCATCCCTACGCGCGTTTCATTACTTGGGCAAAATAATTTAAACAAAACAATTTGGCTTTATTCCTTTGCTCCGCAATTTTTCAAGGGGAAAAACTAGATAAAAAGAACAAGACAAAATAAATTACGTCATGAGATACACCAGTTGAAAATAGTCACTCGTTCATACCCAACATTGTCGAGCGATTCAATTAAAAGACAAGTGTGCATGGAAAATAAAAAGTTCTATTCCAGTTATATTTTTTGATTGAAATTGACACATAATTTCACTAATCTGCTCCATCAGAAAAAAAACACCCTGCGTTGCCACAGTCGGCGTATGGAGTTTTATTTGTGATTCAGAACTAGCAGTTTAATTCTCCGTCCTAATACAAAAAAATTCGGTAATTCCCACCTTAAACAACTAATTAAAATTTAAATTGGTAGGAGAGAGAATATTATCGATTTCCTAGCAGATTACTCAGCCAATATGGAATGTATTTGTTTAGAGTGAGATTTCCTACGAAAGTAAACTTTTTTGTTTACATCCACCCGACGTATTACGCAGCAAGAAACGTCGCCCCGCAGAATATACGAGGGATTTCATGCTAGTGAAAAATAAGAGAAAAAAATATAAAGATTAAAAAGTCTTCTTAGGAGAATTTTTTTTAAATTAATTTTAAAATTACGAAAATTAAAAGATTTAAACTAAAATATTTTTTTAGATTTTAAAAGTATTTATCAGAATATAAATTAATTTTTAATCAATTTCTCTAAATTATTCTAATAATCAATTATTTTAAAAATAAAATCCCTTTATATTCTTTTAAATACTTTTAATCTCAGAAAATTCTTTTAACCTTTTAATTTTCTAAAAAGAAAAATTAGTTTAAATCATTTTTTAAATTATAAGAATTAAATTCTTGTAATTTGTTTTGTTCTTTTTGTGTAGTTTTTCCCCCTGAAGAATTACGGAGCATAGGAATAAAGCCAAATTGATTTGTTTTAACTACTTTTGCCCAAGTAATGAAACGCGCGTAGGGATGATTTCTTTTTATACACATAAATATACACCAACGGAAAAAATCTCGGTTTCGATGGACCTATAGCGAATAAATGTTTTGGTAACATCAATGAACATATATATATATATATATATATATATATATATATATATATATATATATATATATATATATATATATATATATGCATACACACACACACACACACACACACATATATATATATATATATATATATATATATATGCCATGTTCTGACAACGTTCGATAGTCTACTGTGGATGTTTGCTTTGCATAAATAGAATGTAATTCCCTTTCTTTACATGGTAATTTCTCGTAATCGTTTGGTTACTATCGGAGTCTAGGGTGATTCTGTAACTGGGTTAGAATCTTGCGACGGTCCGAAATTATTATCTCCGACACTGCTGATAGCAGAACCTTTAAACTCTGGTATGTAAGTAAAATAATTTAATAAATATTGTATATCTATCGCTATCTTCTCTCTCTCTCTCTCTCTCTCTATATATATATATATATATATATATATATATATATATATATATACTAAAGGTACCTACCCGACCGTACCCGATTTGGCAGGATTTTTCTTTCTTGTTGACTACTATGACATCCGGTCTCCTTGCTTGTATGAGTTTATCTGTTTGTACCTCCATATCCCAAAGATTTTGTGTTTTTCGTTTTCGAGTACTGTCTCTGGTTTATGTTTGTACCATTTGTCAGAGTGTTCGAAATGCATTTGTTTGCATAGCTCCCAGTGTACTGCTTTCATGGGGAAAGCAGTACACAAATCAGTCATGCCTATTTTTCTATTTTCTTTTTTTTGTGGGGGGGGGGCAATTTTGGGCATTCAATTATTATGTGATTTACTATTTCGTCTCTTTGTCCGCACGATCTGCATTTACTATTTCGTGGGTTTTATCCATTTTAGCTTTAATGTAGTTGGTCCTAATCGCATTGTTTTGTACTGCTGTCAGTAGGTATTCCGTTTCTCTGTTCAAGTGTTCTTTTTCTCAGTCATGCCCAACTATTTTTGTGCGCCTCTTCTCTTGTCATTTTTATGAAACGTCCATGTAGTTGTTTTTCTTCCCACTTTTCTTTTCTTGTCTTTTTGTTTCCTATTTCGGTGTTTCCTGAGTTGTTCGTTGGGACGATGTCTCTTAATGAAGTGATTAGCCTTTCTGTGTTCTAGTTTATGTATTTCTCTAGCTCTTTTTTAGTGTCGTCCACACAGTCTTCTATACTTCCCAGTCCTCTTCCTCCTTCGTTTCTCTTCACGTAGAGTCTGTCTGTATGCGTTGTGCATGGTCATAATTTTCTAGTCCTCTGGTCAAGGTGCTTGAGTTCTTCTTTTGTCCAGCTTATGAATGGCCCAGAGTATCTTATTAGTAATACTGCTTAGAGTATCTTATTACTTTTATTAGTTTTCTGCTATATAATTTTGTTTTTAAGAGCTTTCTTGTTCTTCTCAGATATTCTTTTCCGATTTTCTCTTTAATTTCTGTTGATTCGATGATGTCTAAAACTATTTATAGCTGTCTTGTTCGCCTAACGCCATCACCTGCTCTTGGTTGGGTAGTTCAATGCCCTCAGTCGTCTACAGCTTTCCCGTTTTCATATCTAGCAGTGCACACTTTTCCATTCCGAATTCCATTTGAATGTCCTGGCTGAAGATTCTGGTCGTATTTATCAGCTTTTCCAGATCCTTTTTGCGTTTCGCAAATAGCTTTAGGTCATCCACGTACATGAGATGGTTTATTCTTTGTTCTGTGCCTGTGAACTTGTATCCGACATCACATTTCCTGAGTATGTTGTTTAGTGACATCATGGCTATGATAAACAGTAGTGGTGACAGGGAGTCTCCTTGGAAAATGCCTCTCTGTATTTTGATCTCCGTCAGGTGTTGTCCTCCAGCTGTCAGTTCTAATCTTCATGTTTCCATTGCTTTCTTTATGAGATTAATAATCTTGTCGGGTATCTTGTACATTTTTAAGCATTCAATTATCCATGCTTGACGGAATTCTGTCGTGGGCTTTCTTTATTATTATTATTATTATTATTATTATTATTATTATTATTTGTACTCACTAGGAGTTCTCACACAGGTCATCAGTGATTGCTCACCGACAGCCTGTGGTATTCCCTGGAGTCTGAGTGACAACAAGTCTCCCCAGATTTCCAGTATTCTCCACCTCTTTTTGATAGCCACCGCAAATAACATTGCAGTATCGCAACAGCCGTTTACTATCGATTTCTCGCTGGTAAGGACCATTGGTCTTCTCTGGGATTTGGGTGGCAGTTATTATTATTATTATTTTTATTATTATCATTATTATTTTATTATTATTATTATTATTATTATTATTATTATTATTATTATTATTATTTGCTCACTAGGAGTTATCACACTGGTCATCGTCAGTGATCGCCCACTGCCAACAACCTGTGGTATTCCCTGGAGTCTGAGTGACAACAAGTCTCCTCAGACTTCCAGTATGCTTCACCTCTTTTCGTTCATCACCGCTGATGACCTTGCGGTATCGCAACAGCCACCTACCACCGATTTCACGGTGATAAGGGCAATTGGTCCCCTCTGGGGCCCGGGTGGCAACAAGCCTCCCCAAGTCATTTTTATTTTTATTATTATTATTATTATTATTATTATTATTATTATTATTATTATTATTATTTCACAACAACTTGATTGTGTGTGTCGATTATTTGCGGAGGGATTTTTTGAAAAGGTCAACTGAACAAAAAACTTTGAACATGGAAATTCCGAACATAAGTATGAAATGTTGCTGCGAATAGAATAAAATAGTTTTAAGTCTGCAAACAACAACAACTAAACGACGACAATAACAACAACAATTAAACGACGACGACGACGACAACAACAACAACAACAACAACAACAACAACAATTGTTGTTGTTGTTGTTGTTGTCGTCGTCGTCGTCGTTTAATTGTTGTTGTTATTGTCGTCGTTTAGTTGTTGTTGTTTGCAGACTTAAAACTATTTTATTCTATTCGCAGCAACATTTCATACTTATGTTCGGAATTTCCATGTTCAAAGTTTTTTGTTCAGTTGACCTTTTCAAAAAATCCCTCCGCAAATAATCGGCACACACAATCACAGATAATACGAACAAAATTAAGTCCCAACAAGAAACTTCCATTCGCATCTCAGCGACAAAAATGTATTTTATAGTCTGCAGCTATTTCTGGGAACATTTTGATAAAATTCACTCAAAATTCGATCCGATACATGATACAAGATATAATTAGTGGTCGCACTGGTAAAAAGACTGGGTGAAAATGCGACCCGAAACCTCGGCTTATTCCAGGGCTGACATCGTTCACGGATGTTGCCGACTTTGTATATATATATATATATATCTTTTAGTTCCATCAACAAATTTGCTGGCGTTTTGTAATCGGGGATTTTTACATCATTTTCTATTTGCGCCATCCATATTTACGATATTCACAATGAACAACTTATTTCTATATTTCTATATAGAAATAATTTGTCAAAAGCGCCAAATGTAAAATGTTTGTTAAAACGTGAAATTTAAAGTTTTATCATGTTTTTACTTTTTAAGCTCAAAATATATTAGTGTAAAAATATATTAGTGTAAAAATATATTAGTGTAAAAAATATGTTAGTGTAAAAATATATTAGTGTAAAAATATATTAGTGTAAAAAATATGTTAGTGTAAAAATATATTAGTGTGAAAAGGTTTTTAAAAAATGAAAACCGATATGGTAACGGTAAAAATTAAAAGCGAAAACGAAAATAGTATTTGTTTATAAAAAATTGAAATTAAAGGATTTAAAAAAAATGATAATGTAAAATGAAAAATGAAAAATGAAAACTGAAAAATGGATAAAAAAAATAAATGAACAAGAAATAAGGAACCAGAAACAAAAAGAAAAATATTTAATTAAAGGATCTCTTCTGTCTTTCCCTTATTTGATGGATTTATGGCGTCATTAATCAATCAAGGAAGATCCACAGAGTTTTAGAAGTAGATAGATGAATCACCGATGCAGTACTTTATATATATACATATATATATATATATATTAATTTTAGAGGAAGCATTATTAAAATCAATGAAAAAGACGAGTGGGAAAAAAAAAAAGAAAAAAAAAGGAAAATTGTTAAAATTACCTTAAGGCCTTGTCGTCTGACCCTCTGAGAGGAAACGTCAGAATGGTAAATTAAAAACTAAAAGTCGAATGAGAAATGAAGGGGGGAGAAA